>CM053772.1:145631757-145654634 GCA_028658325.1 Potorous gilbertii
AAGGTGAGGAACTCCAGGTGTGGTTATGTGTTCTACTGGTACAGGTCAGTAACTCTTCTGTAACTTAATATCAGAGAGTTGCCTGGGGGGAAATGAGGGATTAGGTAACTTGCTCATAGTCATAAGTATATATGTATATGGTTACCAGTGTATTAGAGGCAAGGTCACGTCTTCCTGACCCCAAAACTGGTGTTATAGCCAGTATCCTGGTCTGTCTATCCTTACTCCGAGTCTCTACTTCCCAATTCAACACTATCAAAACACAATATGATTTTGTCTTCTCCTGGATGAAGAAATAAGAGGTATATACTTCCAAGCAGGGAATGTTGCATGGAATGTTTCTTTCTTCCTCCAGTAAGAAAAAGTGATTTCTATTTCTTATGCAGAAAAATAATTGCACTGTGCTCAAATTTTCTATTCCAAGCTGCTTTCTGCTTCTGCCAACCACCTCAGCAAACACGTCAGTACAATAAATCCTCCATGATTCCAAGGATGATTACTGAGCTTGAATATTATTTCTACATCTCCTTCAATCCCCTTCTGCTTCTTGGTGTCAACTCATTAGAGGGCAGCTAAAGAAAAGGACTGGCTGTAAAACTCAGGTTGGCCTCATGTTAATTAGCACCTGCTCTTGTAACAACTTGGTAGGTGAAGAAGTTGAATCAATGCTTTAAACCAATTAACCTAAGAGCACTGGACTTGGAGTGGGAAGACCTTGACTCAAATTTTGTCTCTGTCCTTACATGACCATGACCAAGTCATTTCTGTTCTCTGTGCCTCAGTTTCTTCATTTGTAAAATGAAAGGGTTGGCCTCAATTCTTTCTAAGGCCTTTTCTAACTCCAAATCCTACAGTCTTATCATTTATGTCTTTTCTCTCACACAATTAGCAGCTATTTGCTTTTCAACATGGTGTGCTTACCCTGGCTTTAAAATTAATTGGGTTTTCATTGGTTGATTTCCTACTATTTCTCATTCCCTAAATGTATGGGATACCAGTCATATGCTCTCTTATTTCTTTCCTAATTTAGTTGCAAAACTTCTTAGCTGTTTGACACCCATTGAGTCTACTTTCTATCAATGTAATCATTCCCACCACAATTTGTCCTCTCAGAGGTTACAAATAACTTTATTCTTGCCAAATATTTTCTTAGTTTTCATGATTCTCAACCTCTCTTCAGCCTGACTTGAAACTTTTCCATGACTCAAATGATTTCACATTTTCCAGTGTCCTGTGTATTGTCCCTTTTCTGTCTCTCTTATGGATCCTACTCCTCTTCACCCTTCTGCTACTAGCAAGGGATATCTCCTAGATCTCTTTCCTCAGTCAGTTGCTTTTCTCCTTCTATTCAATCATTCTTTGAAAGATCACCATGATCTTTGGCACATGATTGCCAAAGTCATCAGCTCTGCCCTTGGGGTCCAGTTATTTATTTCCAACCCTCTCTGGGACATTTGCTTTTGAACATTCCGATACCTTTCATAAATAAATAATTAACAAGTTTAAGATCCATCAGCATACTGTATCTTTATATAATGGGCATTTAATGGAAGTTTGTTCAAATGAATAAATAGAACTGAAGGAGTCACCTCTAATACCACTAAGAATCATTCTTGCTAGTCCACTACTTCCTTTCCCTGTGCACAATCATAACTCATCTTTATATAGACTTTTAGTGTTTGCCAAGTCTTTTACATACATTGTCTCATTTGGTTTTCACAATATCCTTGTGAGATAGGTATTCATTAGTAGTAGTCGTAGTGTTTTCATTAGGGCCCCCATGATCCTTAAAGAATTCCAGGTCAAAAAACCTGAAGGTATTTTTGAATGATTCTCTTCCTTATTACACACATTTGATAATATGTTGCCAAGGACTATTTTTTCCCTCTCTAACTAGACAGTAAGGGATATGAGGGACAAAATCCATTCGTATTTGTCTATATCCCCCATAAAGCCTAGACCATAGTAAATGCTAAAAATGCAGATGGATGGCACTTCTGTGCTAGGGAGAAATTTGATGAACAGAGACCTCTGCATTCCGGGGACCTTCCTGTTAATCTCATGGCTTTAGAAAATGGCTCCCAATCCCATTTTCTACTAAGTCTTTTCTCCTCATCTCCTTAATATTATCTTTTCTATATCCTCACCAAATTATAGTACCAATATAAGATTTGTTCCGGAGAATGACTATATATCAGATAAAATTGTATCCGCTGGGTCTATTTCTTATTACTATTTCTTAAATTATTCATGCACTGTGGAAGACAAATCAAGAAAAAAGAAATATAGGATTTGCAAGATGAAATGTTCTTCCCTGTAGCACATGAATCTTTGTATAAGATGACCACGTATGTCATGATTGGGTCCTGGGAAAAACCCACTCACCATAAGAAGAGTCATGGGTTTGTAGACTCATAAAACAGAGCAGCATTTTCTGTTGCTTTTTGTCTCCTGAGGAAACAGTTTTTGAAAAAGTCAGATATACATCCCACAAGAAACTATTTCTGATGTCAAGACATTGATCATACCATGGATTTCTGCCCCCAGTACTATACATATGCTCTTTTCTGGGGGTATTAGCAATTCTGCAATGTAGACATCTTTTCTGTAATGTTAGATTTTACATATATATATATATATATATATATATATATATATACACACACATATATAGATGTTATAGATTAGCACAATGCTCGGATATTTGCTTAAATTTGTGTTATTATTTTAAGAGGAAGAACACTGGAGTTATGGAAGGAACCCTGAACCCCTGGATATAAGATCTGTCTCTACCAATGGCTTACTTGGTGACCTTAGGGAAGTCACTTAACTTTTCAGTTTCATCATCAGTACCACGGAGATCACAAGATTTTACATTATGAGCTGGAATTAACCAAATAATCAATTAGCAAACATTTGAAAAACTACTATGGGGTAGGGCACTGTGCCAGTTACTGGGGAAGCTGATAAGAGACCCCCTCACCCAATCCCTGATATTGGATTCAATATCAACAATAGTAACAACTAGCATTTATATTGTGTTCTAAGGTTTGCAAAGCACATTACAAATACCATCTCATTTGATTCTTACAAACAACCCTGAGAGGTAGATGTTAAAATTATCCCCAGTTTTTACATGAGGAAACTGAATCAGACAGAAGTTAAATGACTTGCCCACAGTCACATACCTGGTAATTGCTTCAAGTCAGATTGAACTCAGGTTGACCTGACTCCAGGTTCACTGCTCTATCCACTGTGCCACCTAGTTGCCCCAATAAACATTTATTAAGGACTTGCTCTGTGTCAAGCAATTGAGCTAGGGAATCAAAAGTAAAGAAGAAATAGCCCTTGACCTGGAAATGAACTTACATTAAACTCAAGGAGGAAAGTGAGACTTAACAAAGTTAAGTGACTTGCCTAGAGTCCCTCAGGTAATAAATAATGCAACCAGAAAGCCAACTCTATTCCTCTCCTTCCAAATCCAGCCTCTTCCATTATACTACACGACCTCTGATGATAACACCTGTCTTGCCTATTTCATAGGGTTATCGTAAGGAGGAAATCAAACAGCATAGACAAAAGCATTCTGAAAAGTACAAAGCCCTATATAAATACAGGGAATTGTTATTGTCTTTTCAGAAAAGAGTTACATAGGAGGGTACCTCTTTTAGTATTTGGACCATTGTAATTTCCTACTGAACTCCTAAGCTAGCCTTGGACTGAATAGGAGAGAACAGAAGGTAGAGTAGGCTGGACTAGGTCAAGTCCCAGTTATTCCTGAACCATCTCCTTTTCCATTCCTCACCTTCTATTTTACCTTAAATAGTAAAGACAAATACATCTGAGCAACTGAAAGGGGATCAAGGGGCAAGAGCTGTATGCTGAATTTCTCATTGCTAACGTATGATATCCATTAAAAACAATATTTTTAATAGTTGTTGTTTGTGTCCTTAGTTTTTTATGAGGACCAGTGACATCATTAAGTGATGTGTTGACTTGCAAGTGAATAGGATTTAAGCGAGGCATAGTTGCACAGTCATCAGCATCACTTTCTCTTCTAGAGTCATTGAAGTCCAATGGCAAGGCAAAAGTCAAGATGAATGGTGATGTCCTGGAGTGCAGTGAATGGTCTTGGTATCTCTGATGTCTGACCAAGTTCTCAGCACTCCACAGAGCCTGCTTTAGTCACCTTCCTGGCTATTGAAATAAATTGTTCTCATCTGCCCATTCTGCTAGGGGAAGTCTCCACATGCTTAGTGTAAATAGCTCCCTAACACATTGCGGGGCTTGAAGCCTATGTTACCCTCAAACTGGTCTAGCTCATCTGTCAAGGTGGTTTTACTGGGTATGACCACACAATATAGTTTAGACCATCTGGCCAACATGATAATGTTATTTCATAAATCTTTTGAAATACTCCTTCTGACATGTTGGGATACTGACCCAGAATTTAAATCAAGTTCACAAAGTCAATTGATGAAGAACTCAGGGAGCTACATATTCCTTCATGAAGTATTCTCTGGTAATAAATTTATATTTATATTATTTTACTTTCCTACCTACCATTCTACTTTGAATGCCTTCTCCTCAGGACTAATCCATTTATCTGAAAATTTTCAGGTTGACTGTGATTATGGTAGACACCCGGCATTTAAAATGTCCAAACCAAAACCAAAACAAAAACCCAAACCAAACAACAAAAACCACAATAACAAAACAAAGAAAACCAGACATGTAATATACTCTTATTCAGGCACCAACTTTCCTTGCTCCAGAATATGTTGCTTGAACTTGGGCTTCATTTCCCCTCCCATGAGTTTATATGCCCAATTACTACCTAACATACTGTCATAAAAAGGTATCAAATGCAAATATTAAGGACCCCTCACTAAATGTATCTGAAATGCTCTATATGATATTGCCAATATGAGTATGGAAAAAAGGATACTTAAAAATCCACAGCAAGCAAATGCGGAAAATTTCAAGGTTTACATTTGATTGAAGTATTTGTTCTCTTTTAAAACAGTCTTCTATGCTAATGAAACAAAAGGTGAGAGAGAAAGAAATACCTATTGGCAAGGAATTCCTAGACTCCTCCTGCCAATAAATGTGCAGGTTTGTCTAGAGGAAGAACTCAGTGAATCAAAGAGACCTTTGTGACAAGCTCTCTGGTATTAGGGGTTAAGTACTAAGCACTTGGGGAACGTTATTAAGTCCTTCTGTTACCAGATCTTCTTCTGTTCTGTTAACAGTGCTAATGTATCAATGACTGCTGATGAATTTTTCAGTCCCTCTTTGGGACTGCAGCCACCATGTGAAAATGTGTTGCTCAGTGGAAGTGGGCCAGAATGATGAATGGGGTTGATATGATCATTCAGGAAGGTAGTTAAAGCTCTTTTTGGAAGAAAACTCCTGAGCTAGAGTCCCCCGATGGACTAGGTACAACGAGGCGTACATAGAAGTATAAGAAACAGTCTATGCCCTCAAGGATATTGTGATCTTCTTATAGATACAAAATACAAAAAAGATAAGGATGTACATTAGTTACCTTTATGCTTTAACCCTTTCTAGGACAGTATGTTTTTGAAGGGCAAGAAATAGAACATATTTAAACTTTGTAGCCCAGATGGGGGAAGACATAAAGAGAGAGGACATTCCAGGAAGGCAGCAGAAATGAACTGTGTCATCTATTCATCACTGCCATCAAAAAGATGAGGAAAGTAAGGTCCAGGGGGCTTCCTTCTGTAACTGAGCTACTCTTGATATACTTTCCCTTCTGGAGGGCTGCTACAGTAATTAGCAACTTGGAAGAAGCTGTGAAGATGGATATATGTTATCCTTCATGCTGAAATAAAAGGAAGCCTACTACATTCTCTGATCAAACTGTCCTGTATATTTTTATTTGTTAACTAATTCCCCTATAATAGTATCACAGGTTCATAGAGTTAGAAGAAACCTTAAAAGACCATCCATTTAGTACAAAACTCTCATTTTGCAGATGAGGAAACAGGGTCTTGGAGAAATGAAATGACTTGTCAATATCAAACAATTGGTAAATGGGAGAGCCAGAATTTGAACTTTGGCACTGACTCCCAAACCAGTGTTACTGGATCATGTTCCTTCTCAAGAAGGCAAGTTCTGTAGTAGGTAGGGCTACGATGTATTGGGTGTCCATACTAAGTATGGTGCAAATATAGTGATCCTCTTGGGTAATGGAGGTTGTCTAAGACAGGGAAAATGGGATCCGATTGGAAAAATGAAGGAGGCAAAAACTTTCCAGCTGATCAATACTGGGATCAGGCCTCTGAGTAGCCACTGAACTTCTAGCCTAGGTAAGAAAGAGGAACTCTTTCTCAAAAATAAAATCACCACTCCCCAAAACAGAACAACCAGAAAAAAAGATGAAAGTTCTTGGAAGACAAAGAATCTGTATCCCAGGCACTTGGCACAATGTCTTACACAAAGTAGACACTTAATGAAGACGTTAGATTGGACTGCATCAAATCTCAAAGGTGCTCCCAGGAAGAAGACTGCAGCTACAAAAGTCCTGGCATCCACTGAATTTATTTGTCCTGTCAGGGGTGGTAACAAGAGAAATTTATCTCTGAAATTCCTCACTTTAGCAGGAAACAAGGGAAATAACTTGAATGATTTCTATACTCACTTTGTATAGCTGGTATTTTTAGACCACTCCTCCAGAGTTTTAGTTGTGTGTTTCTTTCAGCTATGAAGTGATCAGTTGATAAGGTGCAACACACATCTCGGTAGCAATTAGCAAAGTAGAAATGTGACAATTCTTCAGTTAATTTGATCAACAAAGACAGGTTCATTGAATAGTTATGTCTAAAAACAGATTTGCTTTGGCTTGGATTATCCACTTTGACTCCCTATATTAATTAAATTAATTAGATAATTTTCAAATCTCTACTTCACTCTAGGCTGTGTATACAGAGACCAAAAGTAGAAATGAAAATTAAATTGAGAAGAAAACACTAAGTTGAGGAATCAAGAGGAATAATCAAAAGAAACAAACCAAGAATCAAACTCAATAGAAAACCTAGAGAGTTGAGGGAGGGGGGAGAAAGCTATGCACATAAAAACGTGGATATACAAAATAAATAAAAACAGAAAATTTTAAAAGTAGGTGACCCAGGGAAGAAGTGATAAAACAGAGATAAATGTGTTTGCAAAAACCCTTTTGAGATCATCTGATAACAAGAATAAATGGTTGCCATGATCACTTGTTTGAAATACCATTACAATGACCAAGGGCAAAATTTCCCTTCGTTTCCAGTGTCTCCAATAATTATCATTTTTATTTGAGATACTCAAACCAAAATATTTCAGTTCCTTTGGTCTATCTGCTCTAACTCTACATCTAATAGAACTAAATATAGCCTATTGTCATGAGAAGGAAAAAAACCTTTAAAATGTGCATACTAGAAAAACTAATAACAAGTATAAATTAGAATTAGTGGGAGGAGAATGCAATAACATTGTGGTCAGTGCAAACTATCAAGTTACTGGATCACAGAATAAAGCCTATAATTTGTATTGCATAAAGGGTCAAACGCAAAAAAAGTTGTTCCAATCCATCATTTTACAGATAAGGGAACTGAAGTCAGGTATGAGGAAGTAACTTGCTAATGTCTAAGGTCTAAGGTTGTTCATCCTTTGTTTTCAATAAGGATCAATGACATCACGAGATAATGTTTTGACTCGTGTGAATCGGATTTAAGTGAATCAGAGTTCCACAAAGTCATCAGACTCACTTTCTCTTTCAGAGTCACTGAAGTCTAGTTGCAAGACACAAGTTGGGATGCAGTGAATGACTTTGGCATCTTTGATTCCTGACCAAGCTCTAAGCTTCAGCTTCCTTTATGACTGTTCAAACAAAGTGTTCTTAGATCCCTCACATGCTTAGGGAAGACTAAGATCTAATAGTAAATTAGTGGCAGGGCCATGACCATAATCAATTACCCTATGAGACTAAGAGAAGAACAAAGGAGACTGTTTCTAGTCTATTTGTCAATGTCACAGGTTCCTAATAGGATTGCTTTTTGACCCAAATGCTCCCATTGACTGATGGCATTGTGTAAATTTTCATGGAAAGTGAAAAGCCTCCTCACTAAAATCTATGGTCACTTAAAACAAAATCAATTATGAAGTATAACAGTCATTCTGTAATGTGAAATTGAATGTGTTTTGGATAGGTACTTCCGATGGACAATGTTAGGCCCAAAACTGAATAAAAGGAAGATATTGGGCTGGATTGCAATGGGGAAATTGAGTGATTCTTTCAATCATCTTAAGATGCTTACCCTGCAAAAGCACATCTTTTGGGAACCAGTATCATTCCAGGATTGCTATATCGCTGCAAATCATGGAACACCACAAACTGAGAATAAATATTGCAGATCACTGAAAGGACAATAGAGAAATGTGTGGTAATGGGATGAAGCTACATATAACCAAGATAACATCGGTATGCTGAATAGTATTTAAAAATTTAGGAAAAGGATGATCAGAAAAGGAAGTACTTTAGAAATGTAGTGATTCTGAGGGATGGCGGAAGAATAGTGCCATACTGAAACTTGAAATAGTAATACAACCACATATCTCCAGAGGGTCTGGTAGGTCCTCTTAGAAGAATTTATATTTAAGAAGATTGATGATGAGATATGTCTTCTGCTGCTTAGCTAAGGAGTGATGAACTAGGGTGAAGAATGAGATAAAGACTTTCAGATGTAGCCAATATGTTGTTTTTTTGTTTAATGACACTTTTTCGGTTGCTACAATAGTGCCTACAGGGTGTGTGTGTGTGTGTGTGTGTGTGTGTGTGTGTGTGTGTGTGTTTAAGATAGTGAGTAGTGATTGAAAAAAATCAAAACATTTTAAAAACTAAAAGAATTTCATAAAGGGATAAAAACCAAACAATTTTGTTACTACTTTGTTAAATTTAATATACACTTAAAATAGCATATACAAGTCCACAGACTCTCCTCTTTTGTTCTATTTGTATACTGAAATACTTGTTTTTCATGGTGAATTTTACATTCACAATAAAAAAGATAATTAAAAAAAGAATTTAGAAGAGGCTAAAATCTCATAGGATAGGAAAGAATATAGGATTCTGCAACTTTGTATGGCCATATCGAGATCTGAAGAATCCAAAGTACCAACTATAACATGCAAATTTTAGCTCCTCCTCTTAAGTGACAATTATTTGAACATTACACATCATTGATAGCTTTAGCAATCAACAGTCTCTCAAGACACCTACCTGTAAATTAGAACTACTTACACCTATCTAGCCCAAGTTTTACAAAGTGCTTCCTTTACTACAGCTCCTCTTATAAATAGGTAGCATAAGTTTTATTAATCTAACTTCAAAGGAGGGAGGTACCAATATGGAGTGGATAGGGAACTGGGAAAACTTGCCTTCAAATTCAGTTTCTCACATTTATTAGGTATGTGACTCTGGACTAGTCCCTGAACATCTGAGTGCCTGGGTATTGAGGCATCATGAAATTATGACCTGTATTAGGGAAGAGAGTTTTCCACTCTGACAAAATTGGAGATCCTTCTCATACTGGAATATAAATGAGGAAATGGGAGCTCAGAGAAGTGAAAACAACTCCCTAAGTTTTCATAGCTAGTAAGTAGCAGAAGAGAGATTTGAACCTCAGGAGATGTTTTAAATTTCAGAAAAAGGCTTTCCCCCCATTATACCATTCTATCTTCTCAGGGGGGTAGTGGTGGCAGGAATGGAATAATTTATCTTTAAGATCACTTAGAATTTGAAATTCTATGATGCTTCTTCAGTTAACTAATACTTCTAAAACATTTTAGTCCAAAGAAACCTTGTGAACTTGGTTGAACTCAACAATATTCAAAGAAAATAACCCATACAATGTGAGTTGGATTTAAGAATCTAATTTTAGGTAGGGTAATTTAGTTAGATGGGGGTTATAGCTGTCCCAACAATATAAACAGACAGGAGTCAATCCCTAGTGCTGATAGTTAAAACAGACATCCATCCTGAGAGTGGATAAATAATTGAATTTGATCTTGATTAAGTCAACATGTCAACAACTTATACTTACATCTCACCAGTAATTCATTGCACTCAGCACATATACATCTGACAGAATGAAAAGCTGTCTTAAGTAAAATCAGACTTACTTCGAAGGAATACTTTCTCTTATAGAAGATGGTTGGGGTTGTCCTTCCTGCTTGAAGAAGACCAAAATGTTATCATTATGTCAGAGTCAAAGTACAGCATGTATGACTGAGGATGATCAGACCAATACAAGCTCAGAAGGCTCTACCATAGGTCGGGCTATGGTAGTTCATATGAACATTTGAAGTGGAGATGTTTCCAAATTTGAGCACCACATGTTTTTGCTGTAATTCTGTTTTGCTCATAGAAGAATACAGAGGAATGAACTAGATGAACGTTAGCTTTTGCCTCTAAGGCACAGTTGATACATAGAAGTCAATACAAGAAAACTCAAGAAATAAGACAGATCACACAAACTGAGGGCATGCCCATTGGGAAATGACTGAACAAAGTTCTGCTTTGTTCTTTGTGCTTTGTGGTTGTAACTGGGATTGAGATTATGGCACAGTGCTATAAGACGTGACAAGGGGGAAAACCTGGCAAGATTTGTATAAAGTGATGCAAAGTAGAGTGACCAGAACCAGGAGATCATAGTACACAGTAACAGCAATGTTGTATTAATGATAAACTGTCTCTGATCAAAATAGTGATCTGAGACAACTCCAAAGGACTCATGATAAAAAATGCTATCGCTAGAAGAGGATTGACAAACCCTGAGTACAGAGTGAAGCATGTTGTTTTTTTTGAAGACAGATCACACAGCCTGTATTATTTCTTCACAGTGTTGTGAGGCATGAAGATTCAAAGTAGCACCGTAGAGAAAGGTCCTGGATTTGGTGTCAAAGGACCTGATTTGAATTCTGATTTTCTACTTACTACCTATGTAACCACAAGCAAGTTATTTAATCTCTCTGGGCCCAAGATTCATAAACTGCGGGTTTTGAACTAGATAATCACTGAGTTTCATTTGACCTCTAAATCTATGATAACTATGAGAACATAGTAGAAAACAATCTAGTATTGTTCTAAATATAAGTCACACTTACTTTCAAACCTGATTTGTACAAAACCCAAATATAACCTAAGATCAGTTATTCTTTCATTATGTAAATATGTGAGTTGTTTTCAGTTCAAAGAAATCTCACTCGAGGCCTATGACCTTAGTGGCCTATATCTGAACCAATGAGACACAGAATAGCAGAGTCAATAAGGGATGGCCTGAAAGTCAGAAAAACTTATTTCAAGGTCTGCCTGTAGAACATACTGGCTTTGTGATCCTGAACCAGTGACATAACTTCTTCATCCTTTAGTCTCATCGTGTTGTGAGACTATGAGTTGCAGAGAAGGTGCCATCCTGAATTAAGAGAGTTTCTCACCTGAGAGTTTCCTATACCAATAAAATCAAAAGTCTAGTTCATATCCCTACATTGGAATGAATGTCTCATTTGCAGGCCCCAAACTGTACTTTGTAAAAAGCCTGAATATAATATAAATTAGTGCGAATCTTTTGCCATGTACCTGTGATTTGTTTTCATTTCAAAGATATCTAATTTGAGAAATGAGGCCTACATTTTTGGTGACCTATATTTGAACCAATATATATATGGGCTCAAATATATGCTGCTAAAAGTTTCTATGATGCCTGAATGCACTTGTTGCAGCCAATTTGAAGATTCATGGAATGATCTAATTAATTTCCAGGTGTCAATTAATTATGTTGCTTCCCATTTAAATTCACTGATCAATCACTCCTTTTCTTTCACTAATTTTCAATCTTTCCTTATCCACTGTTTCCTTCCATGCTGCCTTAAAACATACCCAGACCTTTCCAATTCTTACGGCACTTTCACTTGATCTTTACCATTCCCTTAAACCATCATTTTATTTTTAGTCAAACTCTTAGAGAAAGCTACCATATTTGTGGCCTCTAATTTCTCACCTACCACTTACTTCTTATATTTCTACAGCTTGGTTTCCATAGGCATTACTCATTTGAAACTTCTCTCTCCAAGGTCTAAATCCAATCACCTTTTCACAGTACTCAGCCTTCTTGACCTATTGACATCACTGGACACTGCTGACCACTGTTCAGGACACTCTTGAGTCTACATTTTCCTGCCACTGAATAATATTAGTTTTCTTCTTAAATGTAGGATTGATCCTTCTTTGTTCCTTTGTAGAATCACTATCTACTTTCCCCTACATCTTTGATCTCTTTATCCTCTCTCTCAGTGATCTAAGATTCAATGTCTCCAATTCTCCTGAATGTACATTTCAAGCCATGAACTCTCTTCTTAGCAACAATCTCAAGTCTCCAAATGTAGGTCCCACATATACCTCAATACGGACACATGCAAAACAGAATTCATTAATTTTCTCCTTGAACTCAACCCTTCTCCTAATTTTCCCATTTCTATCAGGTTTGTACCCTAGGAATTTTCTTTAATTCTTCAATCTCACACAGCACCTAGAACCAATCAGTCATCAAGTCTTATGGATTCTACTTTCTCAACCTCTCTGGTATTTTTCCCCCTCTTTTTATTCACAATACAACTAATCTAGCTCTACCCTCACCTCTTCTTGCCTGGCCTGGTGCAATAGCTTCCTAACTGGACTGTCTATATCTAGTCATTCCCTTCTCCAATTCATTATATGCACACCTATGAAATCCAGATTTTAAAGCATAGCTCTGAACATTTCACCTCCACATAAGAGAACTTTTAGTGCTCCCTGTTGTTTCTGGGATAAATACCAATGCCGCTGCTTGACATTTAAAGTCATTCATTCACAACCTGGCCCCAGCCTGTCTTTCCAGGGTAATTACATATTACTCCCCTCATAGACTGTGACCTCCAGCCAAACCAATATACTTACTATACTATTTCTCACTCACAGCTTTCCTTTCTGCCCCTGAATCTTTGAATAGATTGTCATCTTCTTTTTCTTTCTTTTTTTGATTTTGTTTTTTGGTGGCAATTGGGGTTAAGTGATATGCCCGGGGTCACACAGCTAATAAATATCTGAGGCTGGATTTGGATTCAGGTCCTCCTGAGGGCCAGTGCTCTATCCATTGTGCCACCTAGCTACTCTGCACAGGTTGTTTTCTATGCTCGGAATTAACTTTATCCTGGCTTCCACTTCTCCAAAGAGTTGACCTCCTTCAAGATTCACTTCTATTTTCATTTCTTTTCAGAGGCGTTTTCTGATCCATCACTGTGTATTGTTATCACTAGGTGGTGGCAGTGAGCAAACAAACACTATACTTCCTTTACTTGGAGCATTTGGAATGATCCAAGAAGAATAGAAGTTCCTTGAGGGCAGGGAATGTCTCATTTTTCTATTTGCATTCATAGCACTCAATATAATGCCTAGTGTATACTAAGCATTTTAATAATTGATTGAATGGCAAGTCAAACTTCTCATTTTGAAGGCATTTAGACTGAGGCAACTGATGATTGATTGGTCCCAGGTGCAAAGAAATCTAGGTGTCATTTCTCATTCAACAGCACATTAAATACCTGTTTCAAAGATTCATTGCTCTCATTAGGCAGAATGAACTCCCCCAGATATCACCTCTTTGGAATTCCTTCACCTTGACCTGGCTGTAGGCTCTTAAATTTTTTTTTAATGGTACCATATGGGTAGTTAAAGATGAGGCAGTTTTTAAAAATGCATGGGAAATAATGCATCCCACAGCAGTGGATGAAGTACTGGACTTAGAGTCAGAAAAACCTTGTTCAAATCATACCTCAGACATTTCCTAACTGGGTGACACTGGATGAATCAGATCATCTCTGAGTTTCAGTTTTTTCATCCAAAAATGTTGATAATAACATCTACTGCATAGCATGGTGAGAATCAAATGAGGAAATGTATGTCAAGCACCTGAAGAGCTTACATAAATGTTAAACCTAAAAGAACTAACAAATGTTAGCTACCATCACTGTTATTATTTGTAGATTTGAGGATTTGGTACATTTCCTGCAGTAAGATTAGAAGATTTAAGATGCTCACACAGTCTATGACAGGAAAAACAAGCTTCAGGAGGCATATTTTATCTACTTCAACAGTTTCTATCTTGACATGCTATTTGATGCTACCAAAAGGTGATCAGATGAGTGAGTCTTTGCAAAATAAATGAAACCCATGAAACATTATACAAAATGATGGAAATAGGCTGAAATACCATTTTAAGATAGAGGGTTTTTTTTTTATTAGTTTAGCTATAACTGAGTTAAGGACTATGACCTGCTTTTAATAGAAGTTCCCCACTCCCCCACCCAAAAGTGCTTTTAGATATTTATGTTTGTGTGTGCTAGACTATAATTTAAATTGAAAATACTGTTGCTCCTACCTCATGACAGTTTGCTTGTTGAATTGCTTGCAATGTTGAATAAATAATAAATTAAAGTTGGTTGGAAGCAATAATCTCAAGCTCTCAAAGAATCCGTCAGAAGGGCAACTCTGGGTAATTTTGCATTGTGTGAAAACTGGTTTGGAAGTAATAAGTTTGCTCTCTAAAGAGAAACAACTATCAACCCTGCCCACAAAGACTTTTTCAAGCAAAATGGTATTCTCTGATAAACCCTGCCTAGTACCCATAAATGTATGTAACAATTTCATGTCAATTATTTTTTAGCCCCTGCAGTTCATCTGTAGTTTTCTGTTAAGGTTCAGTATCACCCAAGCACCCTGAACCTATTGGAATAACAAAATGGTAGAGAAGAGAAGGAAAGATAACTCACTTCTACACAGGAGTAGAAACAGAGCTATGTTTAGTTTAGGTTTTACTATTATAGCTGATTAGCATACTTCTAGAAACATCACAATGGAAGCACTGCCCATATGGTACTGGGATGCTTTTTGTTCTCATCTAATAAATCATCATCATCAGAACTTTATTACATGTGTTGACTATTTTTAAAACATTACAGAAAGATCTTGGCCTGACCTAAATCCACTATACTTCAACAGATGGGTGATCTCACTGATGGAGCTTTTCTTGCCTGGTTAGCAAGGTCAAGATCCCTTGAATGATTGTCAGTCTCTTTCAGGAGATCTTGGATCTTCAGGAGCTTGATGCAATTAGCACAATGTTATACACCAAAGACAGCACTTGGAAGACTTTACATTCTATAGTTAATCCCTCTTTCATCCTGACATTGATCTGAATATCCTCAATGACAATGGCAAATATCTTAGACAGTCATGTATCTGATTTATTCCTTGCTTGACATGAGTAATGAGAGGCTTCTACAAAGTTATCTCTGTTGTGTCTATCAAGGAACCTCTGATGATGTTCACATAATCATGGAAGAAACCTTATTAGTTATAAGTTTTTATTCATGATAATAAAAAATAAGTTTCATTCTTATTCATTCACCTGTTAAAGACGTAATAAGACTAGGAGGAAACTTTCAAGGTCTCCTAATGCATCCCTCTATCTCCAGACACAACTAGGCTTAATAGTAATCAATAATCATTAATTAAGAGCTTATTAAGTTCCAGGCACTGTGCTAAGAACTGGGAATACAAAAGAGGGCAACAGTTCCTGCTCTCAAGGAACATACATTCTATAAGTTGTGGATACATCAAGGTTAACCTATTACTGGAGAGGATCAATTGTAGCTATTGTCCCCAAAGACTTTTCCAAGAAAAATGTTAGTAGGTGACAAATGTTGCCTGTATCTACTAAGCATATGCAGACAAACTCACACCAGCTGTTCTCAACCTCTGTGGCTTTTGGCCAAGGCTGCATATAGGTTTCTTATTATTAGAACAATAGAAAAGTAAGCAGAAAATTTATATTTTTAATAACTAGGTGGCATGATGGGAAAAAAGCACTCAGTTTGGAGTTCAACTGAGTATGAGTTCCAGCTCTGTTACTTACTGGCTATGAATTTTGGATAAATAACTTTACCTTTAAGACTCTCATTTTTCTTATTTAAATAAATCAAAAACATTAAGGTTGAAATAAACGTTAGAGATAACAGGATTATAGGATTAAGAACAAAGAGAGCCTTTAGAAATTATCTAGTACAGGGATTCTTAACCCTTTTTGTTTCACGGATCCCTTTTGGCAGGTGAAATCTATGGACTCATTTTGAGAATAATGTTTTTAGATGTATGATATAAAATACACAGAATTGAAAAGGAAACTAATTATACTAAAATATATTTTTAAAAAAATGTTCATGGTCCACAATGAAAAAATTTCTGATAGTCCAATGCCCTCATTTTGCAAATGAGGGAACTGAAGGACAGGGAAGTCACGTAGCTAGTTAGGGGCTGCCTAGTGGTTCAGTTGATAGAGATCTGAGTCCAATGTGGCCTCTGACATTCCCTAGTTAAATGACCCTAGGCAAGTAACTGGAGCTCAGACTACATTACTTTATTCAAATGTAAAATGGGGGATAAAAATAGCCCCTGCCTCTCAGGGTTCTTGTGAGAATCCAATTGGGTAATATTTGTAAAGCAATTAGCACAGTGCTGACACATATTACGTGACAGGAAGGTCTCTTCCCCTTTCCAAAATGGACATTATCACGTTCATTTCCTGCCTCTTGAAAGGTGAAGTGATCTATTGTCTAGCATGAAATATTTTGAGAAGGCTCTGAATATTCCTATAGTATGGTTAGGATAAAACATGTAAGTGATGGTATTTGTAAACTAAAAAAGAAAATTCATATTTGTAAATAATCATTGTCTTTATCAAACACTATTACTACTAATTTCCAGAAGTCCCGTAACTTGATTTGCAATCCATTTCAAGACCAAGTGAATACTCTTGCCCAAATCTTTTCTCTTTATGCCCAAGCTAAATCCTTCACATTATAACTCCTGCCATTTTCCCCTTGTTCCTTCAACAGAGGGGAAAAAATTGGACATTATCTTATATAAGACAACTCTTCAAAGTTTTGAATACCAAATATATTTTTACAGTCTCATACGGATTTATTTAACCCCTAAGTCTTGCCGCTGCCCCTTAGCCTTTTCTTTCTCAAGGCTAAATAATTCTATTTCCTTGAGCTTTTCTTTACAGGTTCTATTTCTCAACTTTCAGTATTAACGGAGGAGCTCAGAGTTCTAAAAGGGGTTTAAGACCCAGGTGTTGACAGCAGGATAATTAGTTGGGAGGCTGAGACCTAGTACTTTTCTTTTCGTTCTGGTGTCAGAGTAAAATGAAACTTCCATTTTTTTCTTTATGGTTGTCATTAACCTTTAGAATTTAAGAAAATATTTCTTCCCTATGGATAAGCCTTTCCTTAAATTCTCAAACAAGTGAGAAAGCTGCTAACTTATTTTCTTTTATGAGTCTCTTGCTTGAAAGGCTGAGGACAGGACCGAGGGAGAGAGGTAATGATATTTTATCTGTAAAATGACAAGGCTAAATGAGATAGATAATATAACATGTCTCTTCTAACTCTAAAAGCTTATGATTCTAATAGAAGAGGTAAACATGAAAATGGAAGCTTAATAAAAATTAGTGTATATCCTATAAAAGGTGAGGAGGGAGAATAGGTGAAAGAAGTTTTGCTACTACATCTATGTCCCAATCCACTGGAGTTTTTCAACTTGCTCACCTCTATACCTTGTGTGGAGGACTGATAAGAATCTGATAGAGTACTCCCCCCAGTCCCTGCCCCCAGCTCTATCTGGGGATGTAAGCAACACCCATTGTTCCAATAAGTTGTTGGTTAGTATGTGTATATTCTAAGGACACATGAAAACATCTAACCAAGTATTTGTATAAAAAAATCTAGGCCCCTGTTCTATTTGGTGTTCTATTCAGTTCCTTTACTTATTTTGTCTGGAGTCATAGGATTTAGGTTTGGAAGGGTGCTCAGAGATCATCGAGCCTTTATTTTAGAGATGAGGAAACAAAGGTCTGGGACCAAGGTCACAGAGGTCATGAGGTGAGATTGGAACCCAAATCTCTTAATTCCAGACAACTTTCCACTTCTACTCAGAAGACCATACTTCAAATTTATTTCCTTTTTTCACCATTTGACAAAGTTTATTTTGACCAAGTTAAAGGAAAAAAAAATCTTATAGCATTTTTGAGCTCTGATCTTATGAAATTAATGCTATGATTTCCTCATTTTTGTAGCAATTTTAAAAATTATAAGGTAATTAAAACTTTGGGATTTTCAATCATTGAAGAAAATCATTGTTCAAAATTATTGAATTCTTATAAATGCAGAAAAAAGTAGCAAAGATTCAGGAATGACAACATTTGCAAGTGAATATAAACAAAATAACACTTTACACAACTGAATGAGAATGAGAACTATTTTTCCTTGAATTAAATTTATATTGTGTTGAAATCTTAAATGAAGCCTACCTATAGACTGCTTAGGAATAAAGCTAGCAGATCTTTCTCTGACTTATTGAAAACATCTTCCTTATTTTTTTGCTTCTCATAAAGTGAAAGGAAGATGTTTTTTGGCAGACAAAGAGCTTGCCTCAAAGCCAGAAAGAACTGAATTCAAGTAATACCTAGGACATACTGGTTCTGTGGCCCAAGGTAATTCACTTAATTTCTTAGAGCTCTAGACAATTGTCTGAGATTCTAAATTTCAGAGAAACCCCATCTTCTATGGGAAACTTTCCCCAATCCCTCTTAATTCTAGTACTTTCCTTCCTTTATTCATATTAGCCATTACAATCTGTTGGTCTTTTGCCTCGTTTTGCATCCCCAGTGCTTAGCATAATGCCTAGCACTTTGTAGATGTTTAATACATACTTAATGACTAACTGATGAGGTGCTGTCTTGAATCCCAGAGTTTCTATATCAATGAATTGCAGGTTCAGCCCCTATCCTAGATAGAGAAATCAATAAAATATTTCAAAACTTGGAGGAAGAGCTCTTAGGAAGGGCAAAGCACTCACAACTAATTTCCTTACTATAGGAATATGTGATAGATCTGTGACTGGTATGGAAATCCTTTCCATTAATTAATATTATTAATTAATTAATTCCCATTGATTAATGTAATTCACAACTCATCTATAATGCAGTAAGTCCTAGGTAGGTGCCTGAAGTATAGCTAAGTATCAAGAGGCAAGATTAAATAGAGGTCTTCCCCAAGCCAAGCTTTTGAATTTCTGTTTACTGCTTTGTCATTTTCCCTTCTCTTTTTCCTTTCCTCTCTCCTTCCCTCACTTCCCTTCCCCTCTCCTTTCCTTTCCTTATTAAAGAAGATCTAAAAGGACACTTGTTATCCAACAGAACAGGCAAGAGTCCAAAAATTCAATCAATCATTTCCTGAAAGTAGGTTAAGGCATTTTTAGAGAGGTGTGAATTCTTTACCTCCCCCATGACTCACCCCCTGCCATTTTTTTACTGCTTCTGTGATTTCATTGGTATAGGGAACTCCTGGGAATGAAACTCCCTTTACTGATCAGCATCTTCTCTGAAAATTTACAGTCTTTGAGACTGGCCTGGGGCATCAAGAAGTTAAATGACCTGCCCAGGGTCTCACAATCAATGTATGTTGTCGTGTTCATCCTTCTTTTTTGAAGAGAACTATGGCATCAGAGAAGTGATGACATGGCTTGCATTTGATTTTGTTTTGAGTACGGAAGGGCTGTGTAAGGTCACCAACCTCACTTTCTCCTCCTGAGCCATCTGGGTGTAGTGACTAGATATTCATCAGGATGATTGGAGACTGTCCAGGATGCAATGGGATACCTTGGCCATTTAGGCTAAAGTCTTTTCAGATACTCACTTAAAGTGAGGTAATGCCCATTCAGTGCATAGACTACCGTCTGAAGTAATCATTTATTTATTTATTTTTCTTTTCTATTTAAAGGAACCATCCCCTGACTACTGGGTAGTAGCTGGGCAACTCAGCTCATCCTCCCATTCAACCTCTTCCTTTCCCTTTCCTGCTCCTCTCCAAAAGAAGGTAAATTTTGATGGCCACAAGTTGTCTAGTTCACTTGGGGTTTACTGGCTAGATTTCCTTCTTGTTTTTTTCTCTTTCTTTCTTTCTTCCTTTCTTTCTCTCTCTCTTTCTCTTCCTTCCTTCCTTCCTTCTTTCCTTCTTTCCTTTCCTTCCTTGTCTTTCCTAAAATTTTATACCCAGTGCATTCTGAAGCCTATTGAACAACAATGGGTCCCTGCCTGACTTCCACTCAATGGTTGTTTTTTGAACTTCTTGGTCAAGAGTGAATGTCAATAGTAACTGTTTCTCTTTGAAACAACAACCCTGAAGGTCCCAAGCCAACTTGATTAATTAATTTATTTTCTTTTCAATGTATGTCTTGAATCCAGATCTGCCAGACTCAAAGATCTACTCTCTGTCCATTAAACCATACTGTCTCTCATATGCTTTATGTTGTGCATGTGTTAGATCTTCTTACTAGACTGTAATCTGCTTAATGGAAGGGATTATATGTTAAATAAAAGTGCATACCCTTTGACCCAGTAATACCACTTCTAGGCTAGATTCCAAAGAGAGAATAAAAATGAGAAAAGGACCCACATGTACAAAAATACTTATAGGAGCTCTTTTTATGGTAGCCAAGAACTGGAAATTGAGGGGATGCCCATCAATTGGGGAATGGCTGAACAAGTTGTGGTATATGAATGTAATGGAACAGTATTTTGCTATAAGAAAAGATGAGCAGGCAGACTTCAGAAATACCTGGAAAGACTTATGTGAACTGATGCTGGGTGAAGTGAGCAGAGCCAGGAGAACATTATACACAATGTTGGAGGACTGGTGTTGATAGACTTAGCCCTTCACACCAATGCAAGGGCTTAAAACATTTTCAAAGGACTCATGATGTAAAATGCCATCCACACCCAGAGAAAGAACTACAGTCAGAACACAGAATGAAGCAGACTATTTTCTCCTTTGTTATGTTCTGTTTTTCTCATAGTTTCTCCCATTTGTTTTAATTCTTCTATGCAACATGACTAATGTGGAAACATGTTTAATAGGAATGTATGTGTAGAACTCATATAAGATTGCATGCTGTCTTGGGGAAGGAAGGGGAGAAAACTTGGAATTTATGGAAGTGATTATTAAAAACTAAAAACAAATTAATTAATAAATTGGGAGAAAAAAGAGGCCTCAAAATACCTCACCCAAAAGGGGGTATGTGACTCACCAGAGAGAATAAAGCTCAAACATTGACTTCATTTGACATCAGAAGGAAAACAGAATCCATTTAAATCCACAATGTTTGCTTCCCTAGATATATTTTTCCAAAGCCGTATCTATTCTGTTTGGACAAATGGTTTTTCTCCTCCTCGCTACTTTCCCTACTTCTTCCCTCAATAAACAGCAACGAATACAGGACTAGGTAAGGACTGAGTTTGGGAACCAGACAATTCACATTTCAAGACTTTAAAATGAAGTCCAATGTCTCTATAGTTTTAGTTGCTTACTTGGCATTCCAGAACAGACCTGCACAACTTGGCAGTAGGTAGAGGTCAAAATTAAGATAGGCTCAACTTCTACTAGCCACAGATAGTCTAGTCCCTAGAGACAGACCGACAAAGGTGGGTTACAGAAAGAAGGTCATGTGACAAACAGGAGTGAGTGCACAGTGGCAACCCACTGTTCAGTTACATAATGGGCACAAGGAAGGCAAGTTGAACGGGGCCCAGACAAAGCACTTGTTGAAATGGCACTACAAACAGAGGGAAAAAACACTAAATCCAACACTTTGGAAAGAGCTAAGTGCCTCATAGGCACTGGGCTAAAGATGAAAAACAAAATTATTTCATTCTTTCAAACTGTGTCTTTTAATATTGTAGATAACAACAAAAACACTGTGGCAGGCCCAGTTTAAGAACACTGACAGTAGAAGACAACTAGACAGGAACACATGGAAGACTTGACATCCCATAGCATTGCTGGGAACACTAGACTGAAATAAACAAGCAGAGTCCACCTACCTTTGATATGTTACTTGATCGACTTGCAGAACGTCCTGGAGATTTGTCATTCTGGAAAACAAAATTAGAAGGATTATTTAGAAAAGCCTCAGCCACACTCTGTCTCTGGTCTCATCTGAAAAGAAGAGACAGCTTTGCCATGCTTCTCCGTGTTCTGTGATTGGCCTGCTATGGATTCTTGCCACTACTTATTTAGGTGAGGTATAAGGTTAACTGAATTTACCTTATTACTCTCACTGTTCTTTTTAAAAACAGTGGATTGGGAAAAATTCGTATAAACGGTTCCCCAGGCCAAGGTTTTATATATCAAATATATAAAGAACTTGGTAAAATCTATAAGAACATGAGTCATTCCCCAACTGACAAATAGACAAAAGATTTAGGCAATTGTTAGATAAAAGAAATCAAAATAAGTTAGTCATAATATCTCTAAGTCATTATCAATTAGAGAAATACAAATTAAAGCAACCCTGAGATATCCACCAATCAGATGGGTTAAAATAATTAAAGGGGAAAATGATAAATGTTGGAGGGGATACGGAAAAAATGGGACAATCATTCTCTGTTGGTGGAATTGTGAACTTATCCAGTCATTTTGAACAGCAATCTGAAATTATGCCCAAGGAGTTACAAAACTGTATATATCCTTTGACTCAGCAATACCACTATTAAGTCTGTTTCTCAAAAGGATCAGGGACAAAAGAAAAGAACCTATATGTTCTAAAATATTTACAGGAGTTCTCTTTGTGGTGGCAAAGAACTGGAAGTTATAGGGATGCCCATAAACTGGGGAATAGCTGAACAAGTTGTGTTATATGATTGTGGTGGAGTACGACTGTG
>CM053772.1:145655134-145670473 GCA_028658325.1 Potorous gilbertii
ATCAAGGCAGAAATATTTGTCAGAAAATAAGAAACACATGACTGTGGTTCATAAAAGGGGATGCCTTTAGAGATATGGCTGGAAGCTTCAGCAAACATATCAGGGGACTATTTTTCATCAATGTAAAGCAATATGTGAGGTACTGAGGCAGCTAGTGTTACAACAAATAGAGAGCTGTATCAGGAGTCAAGAAGATGTGAGTTCAAATTCAGCCTCAACTGCTCACTAGCTGTGTGACCTGTGTGGCAAGTTACTTAACCTCTATTTGCCTCAGTTTCCTCATCTGTAAAATGGGTATGATAATAGCATCTAACTTCTAAAGTTATTGTGTCAAATGATATATTATAAAGCACTTAGCACAGTACCTAGGAAATAGTAAGCACTAAACTACTGTTATCTATTAGCTACTGGAACACTACTATTGAGTGGTTTTGGCAAAGTCTAATAGGAGGATATAATATGAAACAAACAATTATAATATCAAGTGGTAAACAACAGGTGTTTGAACAGATGTGTACACCAAGAGCATTGGCAGGTGTAAGGCTTCACAAAGGAGATAGTATTTGAGCTGGATTTTAAGAGATAGGCTGATTCTCAACAGGTATAATGGAGAAGTGTGGAATTATTAAAGGAACAGAGATAGTAAAGCACATGAAGGATGATGAACAGTGTAGTTAGCAAAAATCCAACACGCATGATGGAGTAGAGTACAAGATGAGAGTGAAGGGCTACATAGATCTTGAAAGTTATCCACAGGTGGGAGATAAAGCCCAAGGAGTTGATAAGATCCATCAACACACATTTATTAAACCCTTTGTATGTACAAGGGACTACGCTAGATGCTGGAGATACAAAGATGAACTAAACATGCATGATAAACTGGAAACTTGATGGAGTGAACTGAGTGGCTTCCGAATCAGAAAGACCTACATTCCAGTCCTGCCTCTGACATATACAGGCTTTGTGACTGTGGGTAAGGCACTTAACCTCTCCTTGCTCTAGTCTAGTAATTTTTAAAATGGGGAGCCTCTTGACACCTTTACACTCTTCAAAATTATTATGAACTCCAAAGGACTTTATTTATACCTAATGTATTTAAAATGAAAACTGATACTTTTAAAAATATTTACTTATTAATTTTAAAATAATAATAAATTCATCATGAGTTAACATAAATAACATAGTTCAATGAAAGTAACTATATTTTTCAAAACAAAAATGAGTGAGAAGAGATGCACTGCTTTACATATATTTGCAAGTCTCAAGTCAAATGTCTGACTTAACAGAAGACAGTTGGATTATCATATCTACTTTGGTATTCAATCAATTTACTGTTATTTTGGTTGAAGCATATTAAGAAAATATGGTGTCCTTCAGGTATATAGTTGGAAAAGGGAGGAGTAATTTAGTAGGAATGACATCTAAGTATTATTATGAAAATAGTTTTGATCTCACAGATCCCCTGAAAGATTCCAGTGGATCCCAGTGATGCTTGGATCATACTCTGAAAATTCTTGCTCTAGACAACTCTTGATTAAGATTTTTTTAAACCAGGAACTTGTGAACTGTAAAAAAAAAATGATAGCTATATTTCAAAACCATCAATTTCCTTTGTAATCTTACATATTTTATTTTATGCCTTTAAAAACATTATTCTGAAAAGGTCCATTACATGAAACAGGTTAAGAACTTTTGCTCTTAGACTCTAAGTTGTAGAAAAGATGTCGACCTGTATTCGGAGAGTGAGTTTCTCACTGGAGATCCTTATGAAATCACAAATCCACTCTTTAACTCCTACATAGAACAAGGTAAGGTCCCATTAGACTGAGCTCCTTGAGAAGAACTCACAGGAGAAAACACAAAGAGCAATTTAAAACTGTAGCAACAAAACTGCTTGAGAGCAGAGAAGGTCTTTTGCTTTTCTATCTCTAGTGCTTAGTGCAGTGACTAGCACAGTAACTACTTAATAAATGTTTACTGATGGACTGACTGGGGAGGAAGAACAATCCCTTGGGGGTTGGGGAGAACAGGAAAGAGTTAAGGCAGAAGACAGCACTTGAGTTGACTCTTGAAGGACCCCAGAGATACTCAGAAGCAGACATGAGGAAGGAGAACATTTCACAGATGAAAAATGGTTAGTCAGTGAAAAAAAGACTTAGAGAACCCACACAAATCTTCTGCATTTCTCTATATTACTAACAAAGTCCAACAGCAAAAGATAAAAAGAGAAGTTCCATTTAAAGCTATGGTACACACAATAAAATATTTGCAGTCTACCTGCCAAAACAAACCCTTGGACTATATGAATACAACTACAAAACACTTTTCCCACAAATAAAGTCAGATCTAAGTAAGTGGAAAAACATCAGTTGCTCGTGGGTGGGCCAAGCCAACATAATAAAAATGACAATTCTACCTAACTAACTTCCTTATTCAGTGCCATACCAATCAAACTATCAGATAATTATTTTGTAGAGCTAGAAAAAAATAATATCAAAATTTATCTGGAAGAATAAAAGGCCCAAAATATCAAGGGAACTAATGAAAAGAAATGCTAGGGCAGGTGGCCTAGGTCTACCAGATCTCAAATTGTATTATAAAGCAGCAATTATCAAAACTGCTTGGTACTGGCTGAGAAACAGAAGGGTAGACCAGTGGAATAAGTTAAGTACCCGAGACACAGTAGTCAATGAATATAGCAATCTACTGTTTGGTAAACCCAAGGACCCCAGCTTCTGAGATAGGAACTCACTGTTTGACAAAAATTGCTGAGAAAACTGGATAACAGTATGGCAGAAACTAGGTATAGACCAATGCCTAACACCGTACACAAGAATAAAGTCCAAATGGGTACATAATCTAGGTATAAAGACTGATAGTATAAACAAATTTGTGGAGTAAGGAATAGCGTATTTATCAGATTTATGGAGAAGGAAAGAATTTTTGACTAAACAAGAGAGAGAAAATATTATGAAATGCAAAATAAATAATTTTGACTACATTGAATTGGAAAGTTTTGCACAAACAAACACAGTGCAACCAAGATTAGGAGGGAAGCAGAAAACTGGGAAAGAATTTTTGCAACTAGTGTCTGTGATAAAGGCCTCATTTCTAAACTATATAGAGAACTGAGTCAAGTGTGCAAGAATACAAGTCATTCCTCAATTGATAAATGTTTAAAGCATATGAACAAGTAGTTTTCAGAGGAAGAAATCAAAGCGATCTATAGTCATATGAAAAAATGCTCTAAATCATTATCGATTAGAGAGATGCAGATCAAACAGCTCTGAGGCGCCACATCACACCCGTCAGATGGGCTCACATGACAAAAGAGGGAGATGATAAATGCTGGAGATGTGGCAGAGTCAGAACACTCATTCATTGCTGGTGGAGCTGTGAGCTGATCCAACCACTCTGGAGAGCAGTTTGGAACGATGCCCAAAGGGCTACAAAAATATACATACCCTTTGACTCAGCAATATCACTTCTAGGACTGGAACCCAAAGAGATCATAAAAATCGGAAAGGGTCCCACATGTACAAAAACATTCATAGTGATCTCTTTGTGGTGGCCAGAAACTGGAAATCAAGTGGATGCTTATTAATTGGGGAATGGCTGAATAAATTGTGGTATATGAATGTAATGGAATACTATTGTGCTATAAGAAGTGATGAACAGGAAGACTTCAGAGAGGCCTGGAAAGGCTTATATGAACTGATCTAAGTGAAAGGAGCAGAACCAGGAGAATTTTATATTCAGCAACAACCACAGCGTGTGAGGATTTTTTCTGGTAGATTTAGAACTTCATTGCATTGCAAGGACTTAAATTCCCAATGGTCTCTAAAGGCAAAATGCCTTCCACATCCAGAGAAAGAAGTATGGAATTTGATTGCAGAATGTAGCAGATCATCTTTTGTTTTACATTTTGGTTTGTTTTATGATTTCTCCCATTCATTTTAATTCTTCTATGCAACATGACTAAGGTGAAAATATATTTAATAGAAATGTATATGTAGAACCTATATAAAATTGTATGCCATCTCAAAGAGGGAGGGAGGATTAAAGAGGCAAGGAGAAGTAGGAAGGGGAAAAAGAAATCTTAAGTTATATGGAAATGACTATAGAACATGGAAAACAAAGTAATTAAAAAAAAAGACTTCAAGATTCAGAATGTCAATTGTCTAGAACAATTAGGTCCATATGGTTAGAGTCCAGAGAGCTGAAGAGAGGAAGTAAAATATATACTGAGATTAGAAACATAAGAATGGGCCAGGTTTTTGAAGAACTTTAAATGCTAAAGAGAGGTGTTTGTGTTTGATCCTAGACAATAGACTGATACTAGAATTTATTGAATGGGGGGGTAGGGGGAAGATTGACATGATCAGACCTGTGTTTTAGGAAAAGAGCTTTGGTGGCTGTGTGGAAGGTGGATTGAAGTGGAAAAATACTAGAGATAGGGAGACCAATTAGGTGACTGTTGCAATCATACAGGCAAGAAGTGAGGAGAGTCTGGACTAGGGGGAGAAGAAAAAAAAGGGGACATGTGTGAAAGTAGAAATAAGATTTGGCAGAGAAAAAACATCAGCAGAGAAAAGGGCTAAGGACAAAACCCGTACTGAGTGTGCAGGAGAGGGAGGAAATACTTAATGAGTAGTTCAAAACTATAGTAGCAAAATCTCTGCTAGTTCAGTAGCATCATGGTATATAAGGGTGGAGTGAAATAGCCAAGGGCCAAATCTCACCTGTTAAAGCATGTTTATTACGTTTAAAAATGCAAGAAAACTTTTTTTTAAAATGTAAAAACATTCTTAACTCTTAGGCTGTACAAAAACAAGTTGGCTGGCTGGATGACTGACCATAGTTTACTGACCCTTGGAAAGTATATAGAACACTGGACTTGGAAGTCAGGAAGCCCTCCGTTCTATTCACTAGCTGGATAACTCCAAAGTGAGTTCACTTCTAGAGCTTCATTTTTACAAATAAAATGTAGTACTGGACTCAATGTTCTCTAAAGTCCCTTCTGTCTTTCAATCTCTGATCTGTTGATGAAAGATGGTCAAGAGAGTTTCAAAGGGAAATGGTCAACAGTATCTAATATGTAGAGCCCCAGTTCTCAAAAGTGTGATATGGAGAACTCTGGGAGTCCTCAAGGTCCTTTCAGAGAATCTGAGGTTAAAACTACGTTTATAATAATATGAAAATATTTTGATATATAATATATTAAGTATTGATAGATATAACCCCAAAAAGGAAAACTCCTTAGAAAGGTCCTCAATAATTTTTTAGAAGACAAAGGGATTCATAAACCAAATTTTGAGAACTACCTATTGTAGGAAGTTAAAGGAGATGAGGCCTAAGATATAGTGACTTTAAAGAATAAAACTTTAGTAGGGTAAGGGCAAGGGTGTGTGGAGAAACAACTAATGTGGACATCTTAAAATATTCATGGTCCCACTTGGAGCTTGATGAATACTGGTAATGCTAGGCCACCTTGTATACTGTATCATTCAGATTTCAGCTAACTAATTCTGGCACTCATCACACCACCACCCCAACTCCCAATCTCCCAGCTACATAAAAGGAGGTCAGGTGGTCTAGGACAGGAATGAAATGACAAGGAATTTGAGGTATCGAGAAGGGGAACAGGACTTTAGTGAAATTTTGAAATTTTTCTGTTTTCTCACCATCTTTCTCAGGTCTTACTCTCTCCCTCTTTTTGAAATTCATATCAAAGATCTAGAGCTAAAGGAAACCACATAGCCCATTGGGGCAACTCTAATCAATTAGCCAGTCAATAAACATTTATTAATCACCTATTACATTCCAGGAACTGTACTAAGAGCTAGAGATACAAAGAAGGACAAAAGGCAGTCCCTGCTCTCTGGGAGCTTACAGTCTAATTCAGGAGAAAACACACAAATAACCATGTACAAACATGATATACACAGGATAAAGTGGAAAAGATCAACAGGGGAAAGGCACTGCATTGAGGGAAAATTGGGAAAGGCTTCCCAGAGAAGGTGGAATTTTAGGAGAAGGAAGCCAGTGGAACCAAAAGGCAGAGATGAGGAGGGAATTCATTCGAGTCATGAGAGACAGCCAGAAAAAAATGTCCAGATTCAGGAGATGGAGTGTCTTGGTGGAGGAAGAGCAAGGATGTCAATGTCATTGTACAATGTATGATGCATAAAGATTACAAAGATGGGGAGGCATGGCAGGGACAGGTCATGAAGGACTTTCAATACCAGAGGATTTTATTTTTGAGCTGGGGATGATGGAGAGCTTTTAAAGTACAAATGGGAAAACTGAGAACTGGGGGGGACTGATAACTTCCTGTAGGTCATATAGGTAGATAGGCATCAGAGACAGGCTCCATCTTCAACTCTGGAGCCAGTGCCCATTCTATCATACCATGCTTTTTTCTCTCACTTCCTTGCAGTTTTCTATTAATTCTCCTAGTTTCTTGGCTTGTTCTTTCTAATGTCTTGCCTACAGACACATCTATGTCAAATAAGTGTAAAAGTGGAGCAGCATCTTACGAGAAAAAAATTCCTGTGATTTAGGTGTTCAGTGCCTTGGCACCACCAGGTCTACCTTCCTGGCAACCCCTTGCTCTACCTCCAAGCATCCTTTTCTAAAATGATATCTTCTTCTGCAACTCCAACCCATCATCTTGTAACTTCCATTGCCTTTGTGTAAGAGTGGTGAAGGCAGTCTGATTAAATCCTAGAATCTCCAGAAGACTGGAAGGAGTGCCATAGAGTTTTGGCCATGGTGTGGTGTTTTGATATAGAATAAGAACTTGGATTCCTGGTTTTCTACATTCACCTAGTAGCTCACATTATGGAGAGCAAGTATGGTATAGTTGAGGCAGGCAAGAGAAACATGGGTTCGAATTCCCCACCTCTCTTGCAAGTCTCACCAAGCTTTGATTTCCCTTATTTGTAAAAGAGGAATACTTGTTGCACCTATCTCCCAGGACTGAGCAGATCCAAGGGGATCAGATATATTCCAGCATAGAACCACTCGCATTGTGCATGTTTTAATGCATGTTTTCACATATGGCTGATCTGGCTTGTCTTCCCTCACTCCATCTCCCTACCTCATGCCCTCAATTCTCTATAGGAGACTTACTGTTTAATTTTATCAAAAGGAGATGTCATCTGTCATCTAAGCCTCCTAATGAGGTCTACAGACAGCTTCCCAGGATAGCTGTCTGATCTTTTTTCTTTAAGCTCTGAAGAAAGCAGTATTTATATTTCCTCCTTCCTTCCCTCCCCCACATCTCATTCTGCCTTTCTACCCCTATACACGTTTCAGATACAGACATACATATTCACAGACACAAAGGCAGACAGACAGACAGACACCCACACACACCCTACAGAGTAAAACAAAATCAACCAACCAAACCAACTCAGAAAGTACAGAGTACCAACAAAAGATAAAAATTTACTCTTTCTCCCATAGCAAAAAAATTCTACTTGTTGCTTTGCAACTCATTTTAGAAACTCATAAAAATTAGAGAGTAATTTTTGTTAAAAGTGATGTTTTAAAGTCTAAGCTTCACTTTAAAAGAGACCATCAAGATTCTGAGGTAAACTTCAAAGGTATCCCTCCAGGCAATGAGAGGTTTAGAATTATTTTCCCAGAGGGCAATCTGTATTCCATTCCAAGTGTGAATGACTGATATTTCCACCCTCCTTCTTTCCCCACCTTTAAAATCCCCTACCTCCTAAAACTGTTTATGAAACCAAGTGATCTTCTAATTCTCAGAATTCTTAGGTAGCTAAGGAGAAATGTTCTTTTCCTGAGAAGCGTAAGGTGTCTTTCCTTTACACCATAATACTATATTTCATCAATGTCCATACTCAATTCTTAAAAGCAAAGGAAGGGAAAAGAACATTTGTGGGTCCCTGCTCCACCCTCAACTCCCCACTCCCAGAATCTCAGAGGGTGTAGGGAAGAAATGAAGAAGAAAGGCAGAAATTGGATTACAAGTTTCTCTGAAGAATTCTCTGAAGATTCCTGGATTGATAAAAGGGACTCACATGTCAAGAAGTGCCCATAATTCAGGTGCTGTAGAAGCCTTTGGCCAACAAGCTTTTCTGCCTCCAGGTATTGGAAGCTGGGTTGGGAGAGATAGTGGGGTCATGGAAATAGTTTGGTTAAAGGTGAGGAGCAATTTGTCTTAGCAGTGATCCTTCCAGGGGACTATAACAAGTTTAAGGGCTAATTAAATGTTTTCTATCCATTAAGTTATTCTTTGAGTCTTCTGCATTTTCTGTAGTGTGGGGAATAAATTGCCTTATATACGATAGCTTTATTGTATGCTGAATACTTTTTTGGAAGATACTTTGTTAATCACACTTGGAGAATACTCTATTAACGAGCCTTACTGAATCTCGTCTAAAAGAATTCACCAGAATTTTACTCTAGCCATAGAATATTACTCAATGTGTGGAAGGTCTGTATTACAGTAAAAATATACAAAGATCATAGAATGACAGATAAGGAATTACTTATCTGTACAAGATACCTAAAAGGTCATTGAGTCTAGCATCGTCTTACAGAAGAGAAAACTGGGGTACAGAAAGCTTAAATGACTTGTCCAGGATCAGACAGATATTAAGTGTCTAAGGACCAAATCTGAACCTAGAGTGAAACATATGCAAGTATGTGAAAGAGCAACATTTTACCAAAGTAGGGAACATGCAGTGTGGGAGATTCTCCTAACAGAGATTGCACTTTGTAACCTAGGGAGAAGTTGGAGGCTCACAGGGATTAATTGACTTGCCCAGGGCTATGTAACTATGAAATGTAATACAGTAAATTGATTTCACAATTCCCTGAAGTGGATGCAGACTTTCAATATTTGTTTATGTTTCGGGAAAAAGTACCTATATTGAAAGTGAAAACTTCGTGACCCTTTTCCATACAACATATTTCATTTTTTATTTGCATTTGGGGAACCACATGGGAGGTAGACCAGTTTTATACCCTGAGCTGCACAATAAAGGAAGTCAAGTAAGCTGATGTGCAGAAAAAAGGAGAAGTAACTAAAAAAACACCAGCAGAGAACCCAATAACAGCACTTCATCTCATATTTCATTAATAGTCTTTGACAAGAAACTTTTTTGAATTTGGAATTCTGTATCCAGTTATAAAACATTAAAAATAAAAGGCCATATTAGACCTGATGCCTGAGATTAGATTTAAGGGATATGAAGCATAACATTATTTTAATTTAGGACACAACTTAAAATATACCTTTTTTCATTTTAAGCAGGAAAATGAAACCTATGACTTAAAAATAAAGCTTTTCTCCAGTGAAAAGCTCACATACTTACACTGCATTTTTCATTTTGATTAATACACACATTTTTTTAAGCATCTCATATATGTGTTGCAATATTAAGCATATATGACTTTTTAAAAAACTGTCTCATTTTCTGAAAGGCACATACTCAACTGGTGAGTCATAGATACATCATGACACATTGAATTCAATTTCTCAAGAAGATGTGCCCTCAATGACTTGGTCATGATCCCAGACACCTGCAAGTGGTTAACTAGAAATGATTCAAATGCCAAGAAGGCTATCCAACAAAATCCCTGCTTCTGAATAGATTTGCTAGTGGCTGATGATAAACCAATATTTAGTAGGCAGTATATTCCTATTGCCAATATCTGTGAATGGTGGAGTGGTGTCAACACAGTAGAGAGAAAGATAATGAAAAATCTTAGCTGTGTAAACATAAACTTATAAGATATGACTGGAAAAAAGGGAGAAATCAGGTTATTTTACAAATCATGGGCATTACAGTGAGCTTACACTGACTTTAATATTTTCAAATAAAATACTTACCACCCAGGCTCAGCCTCTCTCAGAAGGTTGGTTTGGCTCCAAGTCAGAGGATCAAGAAGTGAAATGTGGGGTCTATGGACACCTCAGGAAAGTAGAACGATGCTTTTTTGTCCCCAGGGTGTCAGTCTCTTGGGCTAGCTCCATGCTAGTGATGACTCTGGTTTAGCTTAGTACTAGACTGACTTCATGTGAACCCTTCCTAGTAAGCTAATACTTTCATGGACCACGTTATATCTACTCTAGGGTGAGTTCTCACTGTACTAGACCAGGCACTGAAGCAGAACTTACCCACTTTTTTTAACATAGGGCCAAGATGTATCAAAGGCAAGAATTAAGCTTAGATCTTCCTGGCTCCAAGGACAGTTTTCTATCCATTATGGCCTGCTACACAGACAAAATCAGAGGCAGAATCATCAAAGAATGATATCAATGCAAACTGAAATCAGATTGACCTCTTTTCTGATAGAATGGTAGATAGTGGGTGAGTCACTCAGATCAAAAGTTACTGCATCAAAATGTGTGATGATTCTTTCTTATGAGGAAAGACTCAGTCATGGTGAACCATATGCATGCTTGAGAAATAGACCTTCCCACCTTTCCAGACTCATCTTAGCTGGGCCTTCTTTTCATTCACTTGGTCCAAGGCTAGTGTCAAAGTAACATTTTCTATGGACTTGAAGTTAACTGTACTTAGACATTGGGGGATACTATACCTCCTACCCTGGCACTGCAGCATCTGTATAAATGTCTGTCCTTCTATAGAAACCCTAATCACTGCCAACAGGCTATTCTCATTCAGAGTATGCTGAGAAAAGCTCTGGCTCTAGAGCCAGATGACCTGGGCTGGAGTCAGGAAGATCTCAGCTCAAGTCATTTAACACCTGGGTGACTTTGGGCAACTATCACTCAGCTTCAGTTTCCTCATCTGTAGGATGGGGTACATTTATTAATAATAACTTTCTCAGTGGTGATTAAATAACCCAAAGGACTATTAAAATTTTAAACAATTAAATTTTAAATTTGTATCTCAACAAGGGGAGGGAAGAAAGGAATAGAATGAAAAAAAGTTTTCATAAAGAAAATAACTTATAAAAGTAGGTCTTGATCAGGAAAATTTCAATAATCAGAAATGGAAGGTAAGGATATAGAATTCCAGGGTGAGAAAAAGCACACAGAGGAGAGAAAGCATGGAGCCTGCTCCTACAATGGTGAAGAATTCAGTTTGGGTGGAAAATTGAGGACATGAGGGGAAGTAGTATGAAAAGAGTCTAGAAAAGATGGATGAAGCAACATTGTGTCTTGGACTTTCTTTGTAAGGTAACGGAGATCAAGTGAAGATTTTTGAGTAGGTGATGTAAGTGATGTAAATGCGGGACAATTAGAATAATCTGGGAGCTTTCTATAGGTTTGAATGCAGAAGGCAGCCAATGAAGGCTTGACACGAGTTAGGAGTTTATTGTAGCACACTGGATGAGATGAAATGAGACTTGGAACATGTTTATAGCAATTAGCATAGAAGAAGGATGGGCACAAAATGATATCTGGAGTAGAATTGACAGAACTTGGTAATTCATTGAGCATAGAGATGAATCAGAGATGACACTGAGCTTTTAACCAGATTGACAGCTTAAAAGCTTGCATGGACTTTGACTACTTAGAATTGAAAGATTGCAGGCACTTTTTTTATTAAGTGGTCACAAAAAGAAGCTAACGTTACTAAATATATTTCTTATTTAATTACATTATTTGGAGTCAGTCATTGTAAAAAGCAGAAGGGAGTTTCCTTTCTCATTGCTCCTCAGGGACACCACCCATGCCAAATTAGAATTATTTCTGCTACTAGATTATTAGTTCCATAAAGAAAGAGGATAGGGTCTCTGCAACCCCACAGCCACATTTGGGATTTTATGCACACAACCAAGTCAAGCTTCTTCACCTTTTTGTGTGTGTCATGGACCCCTTTGACAGTCTGGTGAAGTCCATGGACCCTTTCTAAAAATCACGTTTTGAAGGAAGTGTCTACTTCCTCTCCTCCCCCTCTTTTCCATGGGTTATCTTTTTTATGTGTTGCCTTCCCCATTAGAATGCAAAATCTCTGAGGACAGACTGTCTCTTTTTGTATTCTCTGTGCTTAGCACAGTGCCAGGCACATTTTCAGTCTGTGTCTGACTCTTTGTGACCCTGGTCCCATAGTACACTAATAATGTCCATAGAGTTTTCTTGGCAAAGATAGTGGAGTGGTTTGCCATTTCCTTATGTAGTGGATTAAGGCAAATAGAGATTAAGTGCCTTACCTAGGGTCATACAGCTTGTAGATGTCTGAGAACAAATTTGACCTCAAGTTTTCCTGATTCCAGGCCCAGCACTCTATCCAGTAGCCACCTGGCTGCCTCCAGGCATGTAAGTTGTAAAGTAGTTAGTTATCTACAGTTGCTTATACAAAGGCAAATGAATTTGTTACAAGGAGGGCCAAAGGTGATACCTTCCTACAGGCCCAAGTAAGATTGAATTATGATATTATGATCATATTGATAAAAATTTAATTATATTTAACCCAAAGACTGTTACTGTCTCTGGAGTTTCAATGCTGTCAGGAATAATGCCCTGTGGGTTTCCAGTTCTAAGCACATAACAACCAGATGCTACTTCACCCAAAAGGTAGAGATACCTTCTCAAACCAGGGCTGCTACATCTTTATGTCTATTTCAGTGTATGTTTTCAGGTATACAAACAGAGGAGAGTGTTCATTTTGATTTGTCTGAATTTTTCCTTCGGGGCTGTGGAAGAGAAAGACAACTACATTTCTGGTTTTGTTTTTTTTTTGTTTTCAAATTAATAGGCATTTAAACTAAGGCTTTCCATTGCTAGCATTTCTGGGTATTTTTGAACTTTTTTCCTTACTCATCAATGTCACTTGTCCATTTCCCTATACTAGGCCTTTATTTTGTCTCTCCATTGTTTTGTCACCTTCTTGATCTTTTCCTGTCACTCTCAGATATTTTCCCCATGAAATCATCTAAATAATAAATGGGAATCCTTTTCCCTCTACACCCAATGTGGGTGAAATGTATTAATTATGCATGCCAGATACAATCATTTTGTATATCTCTTCCTGTCATCCTTGCCATTCTGTTACATCTTTGAGTCAACTGTCTTCATTTGGAGAGGAACAATTTTTTTTTTTAAATGTAGAGCCTGAACATAAATTTTAGTGAAATGTAAAATTGCATCTCAATTTCTAGGACCAACCTAGAGTAGAACAAATCTTTTTTTTTTTTAAAGAAGTGATAGGAATTATGACTTGTGACCTTTACATTTTATCTCAAGTGCTGGTCATGTCAATAATCTCATTTGGAGACTCCTAATACAAAGAAGTCTTAGCCAATGATGACTAATTTCCATTTTAAACTATTCTCCTGGTGACTATAAATCAAACCAACTGATTTACAACAGCAAACAGCATTGCATTCCAACAACTTGAAATCTTTTCAAACTCTTTCCATTTACAGAGTATCAGAGATATTTTGACTTAGAATTTAGAAACCTTTCTAGCTTCTATAGCAACAAACATAAGTTTTTATTCCATGTTTTTTTTTGAAGCTAAAATCGGAGGTAAAGCTTCTTTCCAGGTTTTATTGTATTTTTAAATTGGCTTCTCTCTGGATTCTACCCGTGGAATATTATAGGATGAGTATGAATTGCTTATGAGTTCAAATTGACTTCATATGCCCATGCTACAATTTATTCCCATACTATTTATAGCAGTCTGTTAAACTGCATGTAGAATATTGCATTTTTCGCATATTGGACTGTTTACATTGTGGCAATAAATTATATTGATAACCGCGCTTGCAGATTCCTGTGCTCAGTCTCTGTTGCATAGGTTGCTTTAGCAACTAAATGAGACAGCAGGAAAATAATACCCATGTAAATTGGCATGGGCATGGGGGATTAGGTGAAAAGTTGCATTTGGAGTCAGAAAACTTGAGTTCAAATCTTGCCTTTTCTAATGTTCTACCTGTGTGACCTTGGGCAAGTCACTTAACTTCTGTGGATCTCAGTTTTCTCATTTGTGGCTAAAAGTGGTTACACTAGGTTACTTGGAAGGTCCCTTCCTGCTCTAATCGACAATCTATGTAATTCTATGATCTGATGACTAATCTATACTGTTAGATGGATGAATCCTACCAAACAAATGGACTAGACTCTTCCCCCAAATTTTAAAGAAATAAGAGATTTTAGTCTTCAAAAAAATATGTTGGATGGGCAGTGAGGGAAGTATGGGATAGTATATTTTTCTAGGTCTGTTACATATGCCTACAGTGATACATAGTATATATACACTTTAAAAATTTATTTAGATTAGAAGATTTAAATATAAGTAGTTATAGCTAAAACCCAATCTTCCACTATTGTAGTAAGGATGGAATCTAAATAGTGACTCATATAGCCAAATAAACTTACTATTGTAGATGTCCTAACTAGCACACATTGTAAAATGCATCGAGGTAATGCCCCAAGATATTGTTGTGAAGTGGGGCTAGACTTCTTGATAAACTGATAAAAAGGAGGAAGAAGGATGGAGTGTTGGGAGAAATGATAGTGTCTATGAAGGCAGGTTGGTGTGTTTGTCCTTCAGTGCTGAAGAAGACTATGTCCTCAGAGAAGGGATGACATGACTTGCGCTTGACTTTTTTTGTTCTGAGTGAGGGAGGGCTGTGCAGGTCACCAGTCTCACTTCTCCTCCAGAGTCATCTGAATCCAATGACCAGATATTCATCAGGATGACTGGAGATGCACCAGGAGGAGGCAGCTGGGGTTAAATGACTTGCCCAAGGTCACACAGTTAGTGAATGTCAAGTGTCTGAGGAGGATATGTCATCATTTCTCTGAGGGTATGGTCTTCTTCAGCAACGAAGCCAGAACACACACATAGGCAGGTTGATGGAGAGTGAGTGGAATCCTATGGCTGCCAGATAATACTTTGGTTCAGTTTAAGCACACCCTAGACCAATGACCTTGAAGTCTAGTAGAAACAGAACCTTACATGTCAATACTGACTTAGAAAACCATAGATCAGGATTATCTATATAGTATTATATTTTCATTTATTTTGTTAAACATTTCTTAATTTTATTTGAAACTGGTGAGAATTTTGCTGCTTCTGCCTGCCCCCTTAGCCTTGAGTTTGACACCTCTGGTTGAGGATAATATTCTGTTGGCTATGCATCTTCCCTAAAGTTTAGTGCTAGGTGCCTTTCTTTTTAGTCTCCAATTTGGGGTAAGACAAATTAGAATTCTAGCTTTAAGACCAATCACTTAGCCTTTGAGAATCTTCCTTATTTATAAAATCAGGAAAATAATACTTACACTACCTCAGAGGTTTGTTGTGAGAATAGAATTATATAAATTATATAAAACAGAATTATATAAATTACATAAAACAGAATTATATAAATTATATAAAACAG
>CM053772.1:145670973-145705631 GCA_028658325.1 Potorous gilbertii
ATCACAAGAATAATCAACAGCTTTGACATCCATTAAATTGGTTTAAATTCTAGGACCTATTTTTCAGATAAAACCAATTAATCATTAAGTTGGAAGTGTCCAGATCTGTAAATTCATGAGTCTAGGAAACTACTGGGGAACATTAAAACTTGGAAAAGTTTTTATTTGAAGTTCCCATGTCTAATAGATGGAGCTAAATATAATTAACTTTTATATAATAGGGTTATTACCAGATGGTCCAAAAAACCTTCAGTTAGAGATTGGCTGATGGGATGTAGTATGCATTGGCTTCCTGCCATAGATTCTCTGCCTTGATATTGAGAATAAAGAAATATATTCAAATGGAATTATTGCCTGATGTATGGCTGAAGCAATAGACACTACCATATAAGGGCAAAATGTTGGCTAGAGAGAAATGCTTCTGATTCCCAGGAAGTATGAGCACAATTATCATTACTCTAGGTTTGAATTCTTAGCAAATACTAAAGCCTTTAAGAACAACTTTATCTTCCACCTTATTAGATCATCAAAGAGACGTAGTTGTCTTGAAATCAAGGCACTGATTCAAATAGTGAAGACAGAAAGGGAACTGGGAACAAAAGAGGCAGGAAATAAGAATTAAAATTCAGGAATGGGTGGGAAAAGGTTCAAGTGAGAAGATCAGAGTGGGGGGAGGAAAATGACTGCAACAAGCTGACTTGTAGCCTAGACTGAGTTTAGTTTAGTTCCAGAAATGGTTACAGGATGCATAAAAACATTAAGTGTGTGCTCTTAAATGTCATATGATTGGTGAGAGGAACTTTCCAGCTGGGGCAGATGTTTCCAAAGACTCCATGTCATTATAGTTTTCAAAAGACAAGGTAGAAGTCCGTCATGAAGAAAGCCCACCCAGGTTTGAGATGATAGGGTTATAATGTAATAGATGTAGAGCAAGAAAGAGCCTGGGAGACATTTACAGGTGAGCAGTCAGGGAGGTTAAGTGACTTACATCACTTTTTTAGTAGCTGTCCAAGAAGGATCTGGTTCCAAGTTCAGTGCCTAACCTATTACACTCTATTCCCTTTCAATGATCTTAAATTACTCAGAAAGGAGGAGGACAGAATTTGATGTATTCAGGATGAGGAAGACTGATGCTCTCTGGGGACAGGGTAATAGTTGTGTGAACTTAGAGTTAATTTATTTCATCTCCATTGGCTGCAAAGGCACTTTAATTTCCGCTCCAAGTTAGATACTGACATTTAAATTTACACATTTCTAGGGACAGATACAAAAGACTTTCAAAAGAACTTGTAACTCCTCTGTTAGATTATAGGTAACCTATAAACAAAATATCATAGAATTGCTGGAAATTTTTAAGATGTAAATAATATCTCTGGTATAAAATAGGACTTGGTGGCAAGTTTTACTATACCAAATGTATTTGAATTTACAAACACAACCATCGTGTTCTATTTGCATAGCAGTTGGAGGACACACAAAATGAATGCAAATATTTAAAATTTGTATGTGTGTCAGTAAGGAGATTGGGGGAGGGAGAAATCGCTGTGATTCCAAAGTTGATTTGGTGCCGTGTTGTTAAATGAAAGAGTCTATTATTTCTTTCCCCAATTGACAAAATGGTCAAAGGATATGAACAGGAAATTTTGGATGAAGAAAATCAAAGCTATATATAAAATAACCAAATGAAAAAATGCTCTAAATCATCACTGATTAGAGAAATGTACATAACAACAACTTTAAGATATCATCTCACAACTCTCAGATTGGCTAAAATGATAGAAGGGGACAGTGACAAATGTTGGAGAGGATGTGGAAAAGTTGGGACAAAATTGGGAAAAATTGTTGATAGAATTGTGAACTGATTCAACCATTTTGGAGAGCAACTTGGAATTATGCCAAAAGAGTTATAAAACTGTGTATACCCTATGGACCATCAATACTATTCTTAGGTCTATTTCCCAAGGTGATCAAGGGAAAAGAAAAAGAACCTAAATATTCGAAAATATTTATAGCAGTTCTTTTTGCGGTGGCAAAGAATTGGAGAGTGAAGGGATGCCCACCATTTGGAGAACTGGCTACATAAGTTGCTGTCATATGATTGTGATAGAATACTACCATGTTGTAAGAAATGATGAGCAGGTGGATTTTAGAAAAACATGGAAAGATTTGCATGAAATAATGAAAAGTGGAATGAGCAAAACCAAGAGAACATTGTATGCAGGAACTATATACAATTCTGCATACATACTGTTTAAAGAATAACTGTGAATGACTAAGCTATTCTGATTATTATAAACATTCAAATCAACAACAAAGGACCTATGAAGGAAGATTCTATCTATGTTCAGAGAAAGGAAAATTCTATCTACCCTCAGAGAAAGAAAAATAGATATATAGTATTATTTACATGTATGAATATATGCATCTGTGTATATACATACATATAAATACACATCTATCTGTCTATCTTCGTCAAATGGTGGTCCTCTCTAGTTCAGGGTGGGGAGGAAGGAAGACAAGAACTTAAAATATAAAAAAAAATAAATTTAAAAAGTTTATTAAAATTAAAATTCTCATTTTTTAAGAACATAGTACTCAATGACTGTTTGTTGATTATACCTACAATGACTAATAGTATCACTGAGGCAATTCTGTATCCTTCAAGACTGCTAGGAGAGCATAAATTTTGCTAGAAAGACTTGAAGTATTGTCCAGTTTGAGAATTATAGAACTTAAGAGTTAGAATAGACATGAGCAAACATTCAATCCAAACTCTTTTTTTTTTAAAAGATCAATGAGATCTGTGACATCAGTGAGGTTAAGGGTGTTACCCAGGATCATATAGGTATAAGTAGCAAGTGAGAATTCACACTGATTCTAAACAGTACTCTTTCTACTCTAGCATGATTTGTGTTTCATTACATATACATTTTTACAAATGAACCCATGGAATCAAAGAATGTTAGACTTGGAAAGGTCCTCAGAGGCCATGTACTCCATCTCTCCAATGATATAGATGAGGAAACTGAGGTTCATTAAAAAATAGAAAGATGTATTTTGTCCAAGATCAAATGGCTAACTGGTGGTACAGGCAGGATAATTAGCATGGAACATGGAGGGTCAAGAGCGGAAGAAGGGTATTTTAACATTATTCATCTCCCAAATTTAAGTCATTGTGATATGACTACTAGAAGCAGGGCATGACTCTTAATAATAAGGGGAAAAACAGAAATTAGAATTGCCTTAGAAGAATCAGAGTTAAAACTACATTCTTGCAAATCTTATCTAAGTATTTTATCTCCTAAATTTGGCAGAATATAATTTCTAATTTATCTTATTTAGTCCAAACTGACAAAATAAATAACAATAGGATGCGCAAAATAATACTAAGCAGCTAAAGACAGCAGATGCTTTATTTTGTTTGAGAAGCTCCTATTCTGTAAATATCAGACGAGGTGGGACCTATTTGGATCATCACTGGGCACCTTTAATGAAGGCTATAGTGAATGATATTGTTCACTCAGAGGAATGAGATCATTTCTGAGAGACTCTACTATATACCAGTAATGCAATCAAGGGCAAATATCAGTTCTTATTTTCCTCATTTAATCATTTAATAAGTGAACAGGGATTCATTTAATGACACTAACATATTCCAAGTTTGACCACTCCAAGTAGAGAGAGGGAGTTAAAGTCAAAAGCTAGACTACTGGATTACACTCATGGGAGCCCCAAATAACTCACTTTCGGCAGGTTGCCAACTTTGCTCATTATCTAGATATCTTACCAACTCAGCTATTATTAAAATGAATAGGAGGAAGGTTTTGATTCATTTCAAAGAGTCAGGAAGACAAAAGCAAAGGAATAAAGAGGAGATGATCATTCACTAACCTTTCATAAAAGTCCTTCCATTACCTCTCTGAAATAAATCCTTTCCAATTAGACTCAATTACAAATGACCCTTTTTGACCTGATTCAGGACTCCACTGATTCACTTTGACTTGTAATATATGTTTTTGGACAAGAGTCCCAGTCTCATCTAGATATGAATCTATGGAAAAAATAGAAAGCTACAGAAACTCTCACACAGTGAACCTAATTTTCCTGAATCCCCAAAGCTAAAGACAGTCAAAAAGCTGTTTTTCTGAACTTAAAAAAAAGAAGCAGATACTTAATAAAAGTTTGTTGACTTAATGATAAACAAGATCATCATAGAATCTTAGAGTTGAGATGTTTCATATCTGAATTTGGAAATAAAGTGCTTAACATTTCTGGCAAGCAGTCATTTAATGTCTGCTTGAAAACTCACTGATAGAGAACTCAGTCCTATATGGCACTGTCATCACCATCTCTGTTGCCATCCTCACTATCTTCCTCTTATTTCTCCTCCTAATAACTATCACACCACCTCTGCCACCATCATCATGCTAACTGTTTCTGGCATTATCTTGCAGGTGTGTTTAGTGATTCCACAGAAGATGTGCTTACCTCTCAATACTTTTATTCACTATAAAAAAATGACCTACTTGAGCAATACTCTGCTGAATACATACCATAAAGGATAAAGAACAAGATAGTTCCCAGGCCATTCTATCTGAACTCCCTCAAATGTAAGATGGGAAGAGCCGAAATAATGACAATAAACAATAACAAGTAACTAACATTTACCTGATATTTTACAACTCATAAAGCACTTTATATACATTGTCTCATTTGATTCTGCAGGAAAGTTCTTATCATTGTTGCTCAAAAATTTATATTTCTTGATCCAAGAATAACAATTCACTGATTCTCAAGAAGCTTTGGTGGGTCCCCATTGCTTACAGGATAAATAAAAATATCTGTTGTATTTAAAATCCTTCACAATCTGACTCTAGAGTTTCTTTCTAGAGGTATTTTCCTATTAATCTCCATTATATACTCTATGTTTCAGTATTTGAAGACAGTGATTAAGCTATATTCTTCTTCCACCTCCAATCCTACCCAATACTACTGTTTTCTAGGTTAAACATCCCCAGTTCATATAACCGTTCCCCATAGAACTTTGTTTCCAAATTCTCCATTACTTCACCATATGGGTTGATCTCCTCTGACCTTTATCTCAATTTGAAAATCTTGGACCATGAAAATTTTGACTAGCTTTCATTTTCACAAAGTTGTTAGAGGGTATATGTATGATCATTTAGATACATGTGCACATATATATACAGATGCACAAATATACATATATATATATATACATATGTATGTATTTATGTAACCTGGATCTCTTTCAGTATGTCCAGTTCTCTTAGGATGAAGATGCTTTTGAGGGACCCTTAGACCATGTCCAGATTATCCAACATGGAAGACTTGTCTCTCCTACCACATGGGTGAGGGTAGCCTCCTCTGACTGGCTTCCAGTCTTATCTTTAAAATTGTCAAGACTGAGCCATTGGTTCTTATTCTGGAGTTCTCTTTTCTATCACTCTTTCAGCTGACTTGTTACCCCAGCTCTTGAAAATGGGTCTAGCAGTATTTGTTTTTCTGCTGCATTGTTTGTCCTCCTCAGTTTCAGGTGTCAGATGCAATCCTCAGGAGATTGGAAGTTTGAGTGTAGTGATCTTGGAGCCAGGATTGCACGCTGGATGATGTAGCCAGCCAGTCAGGCATGGGAGCCTTGAGAAACTAGGGTGCTTGGGATTCAGTTTTGAGAAGGGTTTTGGATTTGGAACTGGGACATTTGTGATTATGCTTTCTGAAATAAATATTTCTGTCTAAAATCTAATCTGACTGTTAAGTGGCTAATGGAACTGAGGTACAGGGGACTATCCTGTATAGTTCAGAGAACAGTATCAGTGAGGGCTAAAGTCATTTGCAGATAACCTAGGTACCCTCCAACCCCCTTTAAAAGTACCAGAGAAGACTGGTTGAGGAAGGTGTGAAAAAGTGAAATCTAACCTAACCTGACTTCCAGGTGAGAAGCTTAAGGGTAGTCTATGTCATACATAACATATGTGATAAACATATATGTATATATACACACAAAATCATCTATGTATACATACATGCCAATACACAAATACATGTTAATGCATTTGTAACATGGACTTCACATATGTTATGTGTATCCCTGGCTTCTATTGCCAGGTAAGTTAGATTTTACTATTTTACCATAACTACAAATATACAAACTTCCTTCTTGAAAACATGGAAGGCATAATTCCCTCCAGCTTTGTACCACCTCAGTGTCTGAAGAGGGCAAAGATATTAGGTTCATAGATTAGCTCAGTTCCATAGAGCATAATCCCCACTCCGAGTCTGAAACCACTCTTGACTTGAGTCCCAATAACCTTGGATTCTGAAGGCTTCCATGCCTGGCACTAAGATCACTATGATTTGAACTCCCAGGCCCTGCAGCACTTGAGACTGTGGAGGATAAATCATACAAAGAGAAACAAACAAGGCCAGGCCCATTTTTCAGGACAGATAAAAGAGGGAGAAGGAGAAGGAAAATCCTTCCTTTTTCATCAGTACAGATCATAGCACTCACGTTGTGGATAAACTGAGATCTTTATCCTCTGGATGTAGCAGATAAAAACATCTGAAAAGGGTTACAGTGAGAAAGGGAGCACCCAAAATAAGTAACCAATCAGAGGAGGCTATATCCCACTTGGTAAGGGACCTCCACATTGGGCAATGTGGATATGTTCCAAAGGCGCCTCCATCTTAGGAGATTTGGACATGCCTACAGAAATCTGGTTTATATTTAGATGAAAGATGTTTTTTATAACATTAGGTCCAGTTAAATTGCCCTGATGACAAAAACATAAAAACTAAATTGTGTATGTAAATTCTCTAAAAGAGCCAAGCTATCATATGTAAACATTAACTAAGTGGTCATATGCATGCAAATACTTCCTTAGGCTAGAAAAGTCATCTGCTATTATGGAACATGGGTATTTTAAGAAGTTTCTATTTTCTCAGTTATTCTTGCCAAACAAGGTCTTTTTAGTTTGTTGCCACTTACAAACTGAAACCATTTTGGTTAACATATACAAGTTGTTGCTTACATTCATTTCTCAATAAAGAAAAAAAAGTTTACAAAACTACCATGCCTGGTCAACTAGGAATATACAAAACATACAATATAAAAATGGAAAAGTTTACCTTGCAAGTCACTGATTTCCAAATTAATCTTCTTTTTTTTTAAAGAGGTCACAGATATGACTTAGTACAAGTTCCCAATCGACTTGTATTAATGTATGATTTCAATGGCACTAGTTTAATTCTGAACTTTAAACCATATTGATTTAATCTATTAGTTCAGGAAAATAAACAGTGTCATTGCACATCTCTTAGTGAAAAGAGTAGGGAATTGGGAGACAGAAGGGATGAGTTCTAAACACAAGGCTGTCACTAACTTGTAGATGGGCTAGATTAATTAATTATCTCTAAAATGACAAGACTGATGTATCCAAAAAGAGATTAAAAAAACAAAAAGGAAAAGGACCTATATGTATACGACCATAGCAACTCCTTTCTGGGGGTAAAGAATTAAAAATTGAGGGGATGCACATCAATTGGGGAATGGCTGAATAACTTATGATGGAATATTATTATACTATAAGAAATGATGAGAAAGATGCTCTCAGAAAAACTAGAAAGACTTACAGGGGTTGATACAAAGTGAAATGTATTGGGTACAAAATGACAGCAATATTGTAAGATTGTAAACTGTGAATGACTAAGCTATTCTTTTAGCAACACAGCAAGCCATGATAACTGAAGGACAAAGGTTGAAAAATGCTATCCATCCCCAGAGAGAACTGATAGTGTCTGAATATAGACTGAAGAAATTGTTGTTTTTTTCATTTTCTTTATTCTTCTTGAGGTTTATTTTTGTTTATATTTTCTTTCACAACATGACTATTGTGGATATATTTTGCATGTCTGCAAATATATAGCCTATATGGAATTGCTTGCCTTCTCAATGATTAGGGGTGGGGAGGAAGGGAGAGAATTTGGAACTCAAAGTTCTTAAAACAAGTGTTAAACAACTGTTTATACTAAATAAATAAATAAATAATGAAGTGACTGGATGGACTGCCAAGTTTCTTTCTAGTTCTGAAAACCCATAACTATAGTTGCTAGGCAGTACACTTTAGAGACAGGAGCATCTCAGTTCAAATCTGGTCTCAGATATTTACTAGTTGTAACTTAACTTCCTGACCCAGTTTGCTCAACCATAAAATGGAAATAATAACAGCATCTACCTCCCAGACTATAAGGAACAAATAAAATATTTGATAAGCTCTCAGCACAGTGCCTGGAACATCATTCAATCAATTAATCACTAAACATTTATTGAGCACCTACTGTATGCCAGGCACTGTGCTAAGCACTGGGGATACAAAGAAGCAAAAGGCAATCCCTGTCCTCAAGAAGCTTACAATCTAATGGGGAGACAATGTGCAAACAAGAATGTACAAAACAAAACATACTATATATAGGATAAATAGGAAATCATCAACACACAGAAGGCACTGGATTTAAGAGGGGTTGGGAAGGTTTCCTGTAGAAAGGGAGGCTTGAGTTCAGTTTGAGGTCTAAAGAATTCAGTGAGGCCAGTAGCCAGAACAGAAGAAGGAGAACATCCAGGCGTGGAGGACAGATAGGGAGAGTGACCCAGAGCTGGACCATTCTCCATGGATGGAGTGTTTTCACTGGGTGTAAGGTATAAAAAGACTGGAAAGGTAGAGGGGGCTAGGCTAAGAAGGGCTATGAATGTCAAAAAGAACATTTTGAATATGTTCCTGGAGGCCAAAGGGAGCCCCTGGAGATTACTGTGTAGGGGGAGTACCAAGATCAGACATGTGCTTTAGGAAAATCACTTCAGCGTCTAAGAGTAGATTCTTAATATATTTCCTCCTGGTTTCTGCCTGCTGTCTGATATTCTGGTCTTAGATTCTGAGCTCTGTTCTTAGATTCCAAATTGCATGACAAGTCCTCAAGTCATTTTGTTATGTTGTGTTGTGTTCAGTCAAGTCCAACCCTTTATGACCCAAATTGGGGTTTTCTTGGCAGAGATACTGCAGTGGTTTGCCATTTCCTCTTTCAGCTCACTTTACAGATGAGGAACTGAGGGGACCAGGGTTATGTGATCTGCCTAAAGTCACACAGCCAGGAAGTCTCTGAGGTTGGATTTGAACTCACAGAGATGAATCTTTCTGACTCCAGGCTTGGGATTCTATCTGTGCCACCTAACTACCCCCAATTACTCACCAAGTACCTCCCAAGCCTTCTCTCCTCCAGTCTAAATATTTTTGGTCAAAATATTTCAGGTCAGTAAAACTATTAGCAAGTAGTATGGATAGAAGAGCTTGGTTACCACTATGATGTCATATGACTAGAGATGAGTAAGAATGAAAACACTGTCAGAGGAACTCAGCTGGGCAATGTACCACCACAGATAATCATTAGGACTCCACCCAGATCAAGACAGCATGCTGGTGTATCTGAGTTAACCTGGTGCAAGAAATTCTGAGTGTCTAAAAGAGTGGAGAAGTAGACAGCATGATCTAAGAAATTTTAGTAGCTCAGATTGGTTGTATGAGATTTTTCTCTACTGACCTCTCTGCTGTTATTTTAATGAACTTGACTGTTTTACCAGTAGAAGTACATATTATTCTTCTGATTTTTAGGAGTTATGTGCAGAGTACATTCAAATCTCCACTTGAGCAATGATGAAATATATATTTGGGAAATTGATCTCAAAGCTTATCTGATCCCTCAAAATGGATCTTAGGTTTGTGTAGTTGCAAAGAAGTAGAAACAGCATAGATGTCAACAAATATAGAAAGGCTGAACAAACTGTAATACAGAGAAATAAATGGACTATATGTAACTGTGGCTTAAGAAATGATGAATATGAAGAATACAGAGAAATATGGAAAGACTTCTATGAATTGATGTCAAGGGAAATAATTGAACCAGGAAAAACAAAATACCAACCAAAGAACATCAGTAACAACAAAATCGTGCTGTGAACACTACATAACTGTAATAATCAGGTTTGGTACTGCAAGAAAGAGAGAAAAAAATGAAGCTTCTTTCTTCATAGACTAAGGGTGGTGGGGAACAACAAATAGAATACTATTTAATTTGATGCACTGGTTAATTTTGCTGAATTGTGTTTTTTTTTTGTTACAAGAAATGATTCTGGGAAAGGAGAAAGAGATGGACTATAAATAAAAATGATAAAAAACAGAAGAAATAATTTTTTAAATGAGTTTGATTTCCAAACAATGGGAATTGTTGACCATTTCAGGGCATCTTTATGTCAAACTCAGACACTACAATACTCTTTTTCTTTAGATACCATACTTTTGTTAAATCAGACTAGGATAACATTCCTGTTTGTAGCTATTATTGATGTGGATAGAAACAGTGCCCTAAGAGTTAAAATAATATTAATTGACTTTGTGAAGCTCTTGGTGCTCTAAAGTTGTCCCCACCCCTCATCCTGGGGAATGGAATTTCCTTATCTTGTGACCCTGTGCCTTTTATCTTGCAAGACTTACCCTAGATCTCCAACCCCCACAAGGAAACCCTAAAATCATCCTATATAAGCCTGGTCCTTTTCCCATACCACTGCCTTTGTTTAGCTCTTTGTGAAATCTCAGGCTTGCTGTTTTTGTGTCAATAAAGCTCTCAGTGGCTACAGAGAAGGTCTAAGTGAATTCATCCACATTTTGAACCAGCTCTCCCAACTCTCTCTCTCTCTTACTAATTCGTATTGAGTTTGAAGTCTACCAAACCCATTTTGTTTTCACGTCTAACCATGCCACTTAAGCACAATGGCACAATAGAAGAAATACTGGCTCTGTAACCAAGGACTTGAGTTTACATCTGTCCTCTGATGCTTAGAATCTTTACCTTGAATAGGTCAATTAATCTTCCTGGGTCTATTTTTTCCTCCGTGAAATGAGGGGTTTGGACTAGACAGTCACTGAATTCCCTTCTATATCTAAATTTATGATCTTTGCCCTCCAGAGCAATAAGTTGGTTTCTGAACCTGTGTCAGACTTTAAATTTATTCCTAGTAAATTCTACGTATTAGATTCAAACCATTATCCTACCCTACTGAGACTCATTTGGATTCTGACTTTGTCATACATGTTAATTACTTTACCTTTTCTCATACAAATGTCATTAGCATGATATCTCTGCCTTTATGACCTGGATTAAAGCAAAGATAGAATTTTTATGAAATTTGAAGATAATTAAAAGCTGGGAGAAGTAGTTAGCATGTCATTTTTTTTAATAGCATTGAGCTTGGAATTAGGAATATTCTCTTCCTGAATTCAAATTCAGCCTCAGACTCTATATGACCCTGAATAAATCCCTTAAACCTATTTACCTCAGTTTCCTCTTTGGCAAAATAAGCAGGAGAAAGAAATGGCAAACCAGTCTACTATCTTTGTCAAGAAAACTCCAAACAGGGTCAAGAAGAGTCAGACACAACTGAAAAGACTGAACTACACAACTATAAAAGGAGAAATGCCTCCAGATTGCCAACTTGTTCACAATCACTGTATGAGAGACTTCACAAAATGCTTGGCAGTATTCTAAGCACACTATGTCTATCACATTCTACAAATCAGAAAAGGAAGTGTTTGTGGCATTAATTGTTTTTCATGAAGACTTGCTGGTTCTCAGTGATCCCCAAACTTACCATTTCTGATTTCTCGCAAGCCAATAATTTAACCAAAATGTTTCACAAGTTTGCCAGAATTCAAAGTCAAATTCATCAACCTAGATGATGAACACTCTATTCTTTCCTCCTTTTCTGAGAAAGGCGGAAAATTTTTCCTCTCTTCAGTTCCATAGTTCCTTTTGCATTATCTACAACTTCTCAAAGATCTAGTGGCTTGACAGTATCCACTTGTTAGCTGTGGAAGAAAGGTCATCCAGTCTTGGTGACTAGCACTTGCTGAGGTCATTGGGATATTCTTTTATTATTTTTTCACTTATCCTGGGTTTCAACTCCTCTTCAAACATTTTTACCTCTCATTTTCAGACTAAAGACTTTTTCCTTTGTTAGAGTAATAGAAACTAAATAAGATTAAAGAAGTTTGGGCTTTCCCAGGCAGTCCTTTATTTTTATTTCTTCCACAGACAACAGATGATTTTTTTTATCCCTCCTTTCTTTAATCTTTCTCCCTCCCCAAAGAGACATAGACTAGTCATCATAATAGCTAACCTTTTTATGTAAAGCTTTAAGGTCAGTACTTTAAAACAACCTCAGGACATAAATGCTGTTATTATTCCCCTATTACAGATATTACTGAAGGTCAGGGATTAAATGATTTGTCCATGACCACAGAACTATTAAATGTATAAAGCAGGATCTGAGCTCAGGATTTCTGGACTCAAGGTAATCTCTGCTTCCTAGCTTCCTATTACCCTTTGCCCTTTTTTTCCTGTGTTCTTCATCACCAGCTTCACCTCATTCTTACCTAAAATTCTCCTAGTCCTCCTAGTTCTATTAAAATTCTTGGTTTTTAGGGGAAAGGGTAGGCCTTTCTTTTGCATTCATCTTAACTTTACATATCCTTGCTTCTCAGTTTTTTATGTATCTTTTAAAAAATCTGCTGTATTTCGTAAGTTTCATGCTTTCCTTTCAGTATGTTTAGAAAGTTCTCCCACATCTTCCAGTTGGCTCCTTTGTATTCAAGCTTTTGTAGTTTAATTCTTAAGACTCTACCATTTTTGTTGGGACTGATTTCAAGCTGGCCTTTTCTCTCTTCTTTCACTGGGTTTTCTGTATACTCTGGTTCCCTCCACTTATGTGTTCAGAGCCCAGACCTTCCTCCTTATCCTTCTTTTTACTTTTATTCTGAGGGATTTTTATCTATTCCCTATGATTTTGGAGGTGTCATCTCCTCCTGATAATTTTCTAATTGTGGCCTACCTACTGAGCTTCAGAAAGGTGGAGTTGGAAAGACTCATCTTTCTGAATTGAAATCTGGCCTCAGAAACTGACTAGTTGTGTAACTCTAAGTCACTAAACTATGTTTGCCTTTCTTTCCTCATCTGTAAAATGAGCTGGACAAAGAAAGAGCAAATTCACTCCGGTATCTTTGCCAAGGAAACCCCAAAGGGTCATGAAGAGTCCTACACTACTGAAGTGACTGAACAACCACAACCTCCACCACTGCACTTACCTATCATTTATATTAACTATGTAACTCAGCATACTTAAAAGGAGCTCTGTATCTTCTTCCCGTTGTTCTCTACCTCCTCAAATTAGCTGTCTCTTTAACTTCTCCATTCCTGCCAATGATATTATCATTTTCCTAATTTCCTCAACTTTAGTTTTATCTTCATCCATTTTCTTTCATTCCTAAAATACTTGGGCTCTCTTCTATTTTAAGACAGTATGCTAGGTCCTAAGAGGAACACAAATATGAATAAAGTATGACCTATGACCTGAAAGAATTCCAGTTCCATCCAGTCTGTCCTTGAGTTCTGTCAGACCTTTCTCTCTTAGGACTATTACATCATCTATTCCTTCTTTCCCATTCCCAGTGCTACTATCCCAAGTTTGGGTCCCTATCACTTTACACCTTTATACGATTACAAATTTAGATGAGAAATAACCTTGAGATCATCTCATCTAACTTCTGCACTTTTGAAAGGGAGAAACTGAGTTTCAAAGAAGTTATTTGCTCAAGCTTACCCAGGTGTTAATTGGGGGAGCGGAGATTCAAACCCAGACTCTCTGATTCCAGATTTAACTGTCTTTTCATGGAATCCCTATCTCCAAATTTTCCTCATTCCTGTACCTGTCCCCAATCTAGTCACTTTATTATATTTCCAAATTAAACTTTCTGTTATAATACTTGGCATACATCACCTCACAGCTCAGAAAACTTCAAATCTTGCTCTTCTTTACAGGATAAAGTACAAACTTCTAAGTCCCAAGTCCTTAGTCTTGACAATCTGCTTCCAACCTACTTTATTTCTTTCTTATCCTCTCCAAGAATTCTTTAGGTCAGGCAGTCAAACTTGTTTCTCATGGTTCCTGGTTTATCAGCTATAGCAATGTGTTCATGCTCATCCCCATTACTCTTCATTTATATAAATCCTGACAGTAAATGCTTGACCTCTTCTGCGAAAATTTCCCTAGCAGTCCTTCAGTAGCTAGATGGCATAGTGCATAGAGTGCCAGGCCTGGAGTCATGAAGCCTCATCTTTCTGAGTTCAAATCATGTCTCACATACTTACTAGCTATGACTCTGGGCAAGTCACTTAACCCTGTTTGCCTCTGTTCCTCATATGTAAAATGAGCTGGAGAAGGAAATGGCAAACCACTGTAGTCAGCTCTGCCAAGAAAACCCCAAATGGGGTCATGAAGAATCTAACTGAAAATGACTGACCAACAAAACCCAGTCTTGCTCTTGACCCCTGTAATATTTATGTTCTAAACCTCTCATTCAACAGTAAACCTGTGTCACCTAACATTATTTGACAGGACTCATCCTAAATCCCTTCATGGTTTCTTTAGATTACAAGCACCTAGGGGTAGTCTCCTGTATATAGTAATCACTCAATAAATGTTAAAGATAATTCTTTATTGGAAATTCTTATTGGAAAAAAAAGTCACCTTTCCCTGAGAGATTATGTACTTCTATGTACTCTGACTATAGTTTTGACTACCTAGTTATTTGCATATTGACCTCCCCATTACAATGCAAGACCTTTTGGACAGAGCCAAGATGGCATAGTGAAGGCAGGGACACACTTGAGCTCTCCTTCATCTTCAAATACCTTTATAAAGTTACTCCAAACAAATCCTAGAGTGGCAGAACCCACAAAGAGGGAGAGTGGGCAGATTTCCAACTCAAGACAACCTGGAAAGTCAACAGGAAAGGTCTGCTGAATCAGGTTGAGAGAGGAATGCAGTCCGGTACAGACCCAGCCCTAGCAAAGCCAGAGCAGACCTCAGAAGACGAATCACTGGCAGCAGAGGCACTTTCCAGACTTAACACACAGATGCCAAAGACAACTTAGAAGGTCATCAGGAGGACTTTGTCTGACCTGGGTAGTATAGTATAGGACATGCCAGTACAGCCCCACCCCCAGCAAACCAAGAGCAGACCTTGGTAGTGACTGAATCAAGAGCAGCAGTAGCAGCAGTTGCTTCTGAAGCTCTTAGCTTATAGATGGAATGTTTGAAAGTCACCTATTTTGACTTCTGTGAGCCAAGATGGTTGAATAAGCAGTAAATCACTCTTACCCTCCCTTACTGACCTTGAAAACCCCCCAAATATTGCCCCAGAAAAAATTCTGGAACAGTGGAGCCAGTAGAAAGACTAGATGCAACAGTCTTTTAGCTTGGGAGTCTAGGAGAATCAACAGGAAAGGTCTCCCTTACTGTGGCTGAATGGGATCAATCTAAGATGGGAGGTGTCCCAGAAAACCAGCAAGAGATTCTGAGCTCCAGGGTGGTGGAGCAGGCAAGCACCAACACCAGGACCCTCACACATATTGGCAATAGCCAGAGGAACTGGCAGATGCCAGTGTAGAAAATAACCACGTGGCTGGTAGACAGGTATTCACTAGTAGCTAAACCTATCAGTGTTCTAGAGCAGCCTCTCATGAGAAAGTAACCTCCAGAAGCCAGACCAACCCCCATTCCCCACACCATGAGCTTCAGTGTAACCCAGGAACACAGAAAAACCCCATTTGGCTTCAGCACATGCTAGCTCTACCTCAGCACCAGACCCCTACAGTCTCCAACTGCCAGCACCTGAGGCCTTAGCATACAAAGCCCCTGGCACAAGAAGCATGATACACTGACCCTTGCTCTTCAGAAGAAGAGATCAACTTTAAAAACCAGAGAAAGGGCAAACACCTTGAGCAAAAAGCAACAAAGAAAAACAATGACCATTGAGAATTATTTTGGGGACAGAGAAGATCAAAATTGAAATTCAGGAGAGGATAACACTGTCAATATATCCACATCAGAAACCTCAAAGGGGAATATGAACTGGTCTCAAGCTCTAAAAGTCTGCTTATAAGAGCTCAAGAAGGATTTTAAAAGTCAAATAAGAGAGGTAGAAGAAAAATTGAACAATACCTTTATAAATACAACTGACAAAATATTATAAACAGGTACACTGAAGAAAACAATGTAAAAAGTAGAATTGGGCAAATGGAAAAAGAGGTACAAAGCTAACAGAAGGAAACAACCTGGTATAAATTAGAATTGAACAAATAAAAGTTAATGACTCTATGAGACATCAAAAATCAATCAAACAAAATTAAAAGAATGAAAAAAATAGAAGATGTAAAACAACTCATTGGAAAAACAACTGACCTGTAAAATAAATCCAGGAAAGGTAATTTAAGAATGATTGGTCTACCTGAAAGCCATGATTTAAAAAATAAAGCCTGAACAGCCTCTTTCAAGAAATCATCAAGGAAAACTGCCCTGAGGTCCTAGAACCAGAGGGTAAAATAGTCATCAAAAGAATTCACTGATCACTTCCTGACAGAGATTCCAAATTAAAAATGACGAGGAATATTGTAGTCAAATTCCAAAATCATCAGTTTATCCTCTAATCATTGAAATATACCTTCCTTTTGAGAGGAAAAGGAAGGGGAGGAGATAGAAGGGAGGGAAGAAGTAGTAAGGCAAAATGAAAAGAAAAGGAAGGGCACTGATGGAAGGGCAAATTGAGAGAGGCAGTGGTCAAAAGTAAAACTTTAGTGAGGAGGGAAAGAGAGAAAGAAGAAAGAACAGCATAAATAGGATGGAGAGAAAGACAAAGATTGTAATTATAACTGTGAATGTGAATGAGACAAACTCTCCCATAAACTGGAAGTGGATAACAGAATAGATTAAAAAATCATAATCCTATAATATGTTGTTTATAAGAAACGCATTTGAAACAGAGAGATATACAGAGTTAAGGTAAAAGACTGGAATAGAACACATTATTCTTCAGCTGAAGTAACAAAAGCAGGGATAGCAATTCAGATCTCAGACAAGGCAAAAGCAAAAATAGATAATAATTAAAAGAGACAATGTAGGAAGCTACATCCTACTAAAAGGCATTATAGACAGTGAAATAGTATCATTACAAACATCATTACTAAACATATAGGCACCAAATGGTACAGTATCCAAATTCTTAGAGGACAAGTTAAAGGAGTTGTAGAAGGATACAGACAGCAAAACTATACAAATGGGGGACCCCAACCTCCCCCCCTCAGAACTAGATAAATCTAACCACAAAATAAACAAGAAAGAATTTAAGGAAGTGAATAAAATTTTAGAAAAGTTATATATGGGAGAACTCAGGAGAAAACTGAATAGGGATATTAAGGCATATATCTTTTTCTCAATGATACATGACACCTACACAAAAACTGACCATGTAAAAGGGCATAAAAATCTCAAAATCAAATGCAGAATGCAAGAATATTAAATGTATCCTTTTTAGACATGGAAAGATAGACTAAAAATTAATTGAAAATTAAATAGAATAATCCTAAAAATGAGTAGGTCAAACAATAAATCATAGAAACAATCAATAACTTCATCTAATACAGTGACCATAATGAGACAACATACCAAAACTGATGGGATGCAGAGAAAGCCGTTCCTAGGGGAGATTTTATAGCTCTAAATACTTGTGTGACTAAAATAGAGAAAGAGGAGATCAATGAATTGGGCATGTAACTAAAAAATCTAGAAGAAGAACAAAATGAAAAATCTCTAATATTATACCAAATTAGAAATACTGAAAACCAAAGGAAATATTGATAAAATAACAATTAATTCTAATACTATACAGGCTAGTTGGGAAATAGGTGAAGAAGGAATCCTACCAAATTCTTTTTTATGATACAAATATGTACTTGACACTTAAACCAGGAAGAGTCAAAAGAGAAAGAAAATTATAGCTCAATTTCCCTAATGAATACGGAAGCAAAAATTTTAAATAAAATATTGGCAAAAAAGATTATTGCAACTTATCCTGAGAATAATACTTTATGGCCAGGCAGGATTTATACACGGAGTGGAGAGCTGTTTTAATATTAGGGAAGATATTAGCATAATTGATCATATAAACAACAAAAGTAACAGAAACCAAATGATTATCTCAAGAGATGCAGAAAAAGCTTTTGACAAAATACAATACTTATTCCCATTAAAAACACTAGAGAGCATAGGAATAAATGGAGTCTTCCTTAAAATAATAACTAGCTTCTACCTAAAACCATCAGCCAGCATTCTATGTTATGGGGATAAACTAGAAGCATTTCCAATAAGATCAGGGATGAAACAAGAATGTCCATTATCACCATTGTTATTCAATATGGTATTCGAAATGTAAGTTTTAGAAATAAGAGAAGAAAAAGAAATTGAAGGAATTAGAATAGGCAAAGAAGAAACAAAGCTATCATTCTTTGCAGAATGATACTTAGAGAATCCTAGAGTATCAAGTAAAAAACTACTTGAAATACTAAACAACTTTAACAAAGTTGCACAATATAAAAGAAACCCACATAAATCACTGGAATTTCTATATATTACAAAGCCCAACAGCAAGAGATAGAGAAATTCCATTTAAAATTATGGTAGATATTATATACTTGTGAGTCTACCTGACAAACAAACCCAGGAACTATATGAACACAATTACAAAAATGAAGTCAGATCTAAATAATTGGAAAAACATCAGTTGCCTTGTGGATAGTCTGAGTTAATATAATAAAAATGACAGTGCCACACCAATCAAACTACCCAAAACTTACTTACACAGCTAGAAAAAATAATAAAATTCATCTAGAAGCACAAAAGGTCCAGAATATCAAAGGAATTAATGAAAAGAAATGTAAGGGAAGATGATCTAACCATATCAGATCTTAAATTGTATTATAAAGCAGCAATCATCTAAATTACTTGTTACTGACTAAGAACTAGATTGTGAATCAGTGGAATAGACATAGTCGTCTATATCTCTCATAATCCACTGTTTGATAAACCCAAAGACTCCAGATTCTGGGATAAGAATTCACTTGGGAAAACTGAAAAATAGGATGGCAGAAACTAGGAAGAGACCAACATCATGCACCCTCTCCCAAGATAAAGTCAAAATAGGTACACAATTAAATATAAAGGCTGGGAGAGCAAGGAATAGTTTACCTGTCAGATTTCTGAATAATGGAAGAATTTATGATCAAACAAGAGAGAGAACATTATGAAATGCAAAGTGGATGATTTTGATTTCATTAAATTGAAAAGGTTTTGTACAAACAAGGTCAATATAACCAAGATTAGGAAGGAAGCAGAAAACTGGGAAAGAATTTTTACCACCAGTGTCTCTGATAACGGCCTCATTTCTAAAATCTATAGACATCTGAGTCAAATTTATGTGAATACATATCGTTCCCCAGTTGATAAATCATCAAAGGATATGAACAGACAGTTTTCAGAGGAAGAAATTAAAGCTATCTATAGCCATATGAAAAAATGCTCTAAATCACTATTGCTTAGAGAAATGCAAATCAAAACAATTCTGAGGTATCACATCACACCTATCAGATTGGTCAACATGACAAAATAGGAAAATGATAAATTGTGAATAAGTGGGAAAATTGGAACACTAATGGTCATTGGTGGAATTGTAATCTGATCTAACCATTGTGGAGAGCAATTTGGAACTATATAACCCAAAGGGTTATAGAAGAGTGGATACCCTTTGATCCAGCAATACAACTTCCAGGTCTGTATCCCAAAGAGATCATAAAAATGGGAAAAGAACCCACATGTACAAAAATATTTATAGCTGCTCTTTTTGTGATGGCAAAGAACTGGAAACTGAGGAGATTCCCATCAATTGGGAAATGGTTGAACAAGTTGTGGTACATGAATGTAATGGAATATTGTTGTGCTATAAGAAACAAAGAGCAGGTGAGCTTCAGAAAAACTTGGAATGACTTCAGAAGAACCTGGAAAGTCATAAAAACTTATGAACTGATGCTGAGTGAAGTCAGCAAAACCAGGGGAACATTGTACATAATAACAGCCACATTGTGTCATGATTAATTTTGATAGACTTATCTCTTCTTAGTAATGCAAGGATCTAAGAGAACTCTAAAAGATTCAGGATGGAAAATGCTGTCCACATCCAGAAAAAGAACTATGGAGTCTGAATGCAGATTGGAGTATATTATTTGCACTCTCTCTCTTTCTCTCTCTCTCTTGTTTCTTTTTTCTCATAGTTTCTCACACTGGTTCTAATTCCTTACCACATGACTAATATGAAAATAAGTTTAATATGAATGTATTTGTAGAGCCTATATCAAATTACCTGCTCTTTTGAAGCAAGGGGAGGGGAGAGATGGGGAGAAAATTTGGAACTCAAAATCTTATGGAAGTGAATGTTGAAAACTAAAAATAAATAAATAAATTTAATAAAATAAAAAAGAATACAAGTTCCTTGAGTGCAGGTACTGTTCCTTCCTTTTTTTGTTTTCCCAGCATGTGGTATAGTGCCTGGAATATAAATAAGAGCTTAATAAATGCTTATTGATGCATTGATTGTCCTTATATATTATTGAATCTCTTGTCAACAAAAGTCTAAGTAAAAGTCTTTTCTAAAATGAACAAATCTGTATTAGGAAAAAATTATTTCTATAACTCCAATCAGAAGAGTCTCTTCTTTATAGAGTATACCTCAGAGTTGTAACTGGCATGGGGCAAAGACTGATTTAACCCTGGTTGTTGACAAGGTTCATTACATATCATTTTGTAATCTTCCTGAGATATGAGCTCAACCATTCCACAGTAGTACAAATGTACTTGGAATAGGAATATCCTCTGCATTGCTACCTTCTTCCTACTCTCCAAAGCTGCATCCAGCTAAGGACTATGCCCTGCACTCTCTCTTTCAACTGAACAGTCTTAGCTAGTTGAAACTTTCATATAACATGGAGGGAATAAGAGGAAGTCCTCTACATTGTCACCTGGATTCTCTATTAAGGATTTATGAAAAGCATAACACAGGGTGAGTTAGCATGGATTGATGGTATCTACATTGGTGAAAGGCAGTCATGGACCCATTGATAGTGTACATAATACATACACACATACATACATATGATATATATATATGTATGTATGTATGTATACACATTTCAACTTTTGGTGGCACATTGATTAGAGCACTGGGCCTGGAATCAGGAAAACTTGAATTAAATGAATCCAGTTTCAAGACTTCCTAGCTATGTAACTGCATTTAATCTCTGTCTAAGTTTTATGATCTATAAAAAGGGGGTAATTATAACATTTACCACTCAGGGTTGCTGACATTTGCTGATAATATTTATAATGTATTTTATAAATTTCAATGAGATATTGTACTACCTAATATTACAAAATAAAAATCATAGGACTGGAGGCAGTGTTGAATAATCCTTTGAAGTCTAGAGATAATAACTCCTTAAGTATAGTTAGATATTAAAATGTCAGGAGTATAAATATCCCCTTCCTCTTTTTCCTCATTAAACCTCTTTGTCTAAGTGGATAAAGGAGATAGACATCTGACTCCAAGAATTCTCTTGCTGGTTTTCCTACCCACCAGAACCTAAAGGTGAGATGAGCATACTGATAAAGACAACATGTAGCTGGAAAGTGATGATTTCCAGAGAAATGGATATTCTAGTCTGGAAGGGACTTTGTTTGTGTCACATTCTTAATGGAGGTCATCTGTTGGAGGAAGGGGATTTAATCTTCCTCTGTTTAAAAAATGTCAATTTCCTAACCATGCCCCATCCTTCTGTTTTGTATCTTTTCTGAAATTATCCAGAACTGGAGTCATCTGAATCTGGAATGTGCTGGGCTAGAGATTTCCAAGTTCCTAGCTCAGTGACACCTCTGACTATGATCAACATCCTTCAACTCTAAATCTGGGTTCTAATTCTCTCTCTCTCTCTCCCCCCTTTCTTCTCAAATCCCCCCTCCCCCATTCTGCTCTTAATGGAGGTGAGACCATTTATTGGACCTCCAGGTAACACGCCCTCCAAGTACAACACACACTGCAGTTTTATAAAGTCCTCCCCCTTTTGTCTGGTCCCAAACCTTGACAACTCAAGCCCAAACAGCACTACAAGTTCTATTTAGACTTCATAATGCTTAAGTTCACTCATACAGATAAAGGTATAGGTACAACAGTACTGGAATCCTTTTTTAAATGAATTTGTCCAATGCTATTATTTTAGAAATGCATACAACTTGATAAAAAGCACCATAACCTAACTTTTCTGGACATATATAAAAGCTGCTGTAGTGACATTCCAACTGCAAGCTTAGTGCAGCTTTCTCCCTTGCCCATTTCTCCCAACTGCCCCAACAACCTGTTGTGATGTATGTTTTCATATTTTTCAGCTGACATCTCCCAGCTGAGCCTGACAACAAATTAGCCCTAACTGCAGAGGTGACATTTCTTATTAAAAACAAAACCCCATAAAAGCCTGCCCTTGAAGAACAGAGCCTCAAGCCTTTGAGTCCTGAATATCTTTCTAGTGGCAATAGGGCCTGTTCATTCATCATTCCTAAGCTGAGGCAAATTTACATGGATGAACTGGAGGTGAAAAGTGCTATTCCATTTGAGTTGGTCCCTCTACAACATAAGATCCTCACAGTCCTTCTCACTTTAACTGGAATGCTTACCCAAGCAGAAGTGGTCTATGAGGCTCTTTGACAAAATGACTTAGAATTCCATATTCTAAGGAGGAGGAAGCAGACATCTAGCTAGTTTTATTCTGTGTCAATGTTCAAGGGACCTTGGTGCCAAGTCTACAGTCATCTTGATTTTCCCTCCCACACTCACCTTTTCTGGTCCTGTTAAACCCTTAATTAGTCTGTGAGCAGTCATTACCAAAGGACATGGTGGTGGAGGGGACATACACAAAGCCCCTTAAGAGGAAGCAGAATGTTAAGGGGACACAGGGTCTCTCTAATTAGCAACTGACCTGCACACTTCTGAATCATCACACCTGTCATCATATGGGGCAGGAAGCTCCTGAGCAGTATTAGTTACATGAGTCTTTGTAGCCACTGGTTCTTCTAGGCATGATGCTGCTGGTATTGTTTCTGTGCCTGAATCTCTCTCTGAAAAAATGTCTTTGGGAGCTTCATTTTGCCTGAGAGAAGCCAAAGATAGTGATTCTCCAAAGTGCTTTCGTCTTCTATTTCCTCCAAGGGCTTTTGTGAAACTCTTTGCCTTGGGAGATGTGAGAGTTGGTGAAAGGCTATATTCTTTGTATCTCTTGGCTTTTCCCCTATGGTGGTTTAAAGAGCAGCTCTCATATTCTGTCAGCTCCTGTTTCTCTCCAGTCCCTACATGGACAACCTCAACGGTGTTAGAAGTTGGGGACCCATCCAGGTTTCTGCATGCCCTGTTGGTGCTTCTTCTTCCTCTTCGGGGAAGCTTACTTCTTTCTTGGGCCCTTTGCCGAGCCTGAACGCACTGACTTTCATCTGTCGAAGATGAATCAGACATCTCTTTGTGGAATTCACTCCATCGAGGACTTGAGATAGGGAGATGAAACTTACTTTTCTCCCCTTTTCTCTGCTTTTCTGCATGCTCATATCTTTCAGAAGCCTCTCTCTTCCTCCGCCTAAACCTCTGTTTCAATTGTTTCTTACTAGACTCCCTATAATTAGGCATCAGCACTGTAACAGGGGTGGAATGCTCAAATGATTCTTCTGACAAATCATGCAAGGTAGAAGATCTAAACAATGTGACAGGCAAAGGAAAGGGTGGGAAATGGGAAATGGAAGAGAGCAGTGGAAAAAAAGAGAGAAAGAAAGATGAAAATGGCAGCATGAACTTAGAGTTTGTAAACAAAAGATCAACTGGAAAGAAAAGGAAATGACCAAATGACTAGTTATTTTTTCTTCTTATGTCAATGTTAACCATTGATGAATAGTGTTAAGCAGAAGTAAGGAGCACACATGTATCAGGATGCACAATGAGAATACAGAAGAATAAGTCTTAAAAATAAAAAAGCAAGGGGGATGGAGAAGAATCTCCTGTTTGATACATACCTACAGATGTCCTGAGTTGATGGGCAGACAGACAGCCGTGACTGACTTCTGGGAGCTGTCCCTGTAGTTGGGCTGCTTGCCTGTTGAAAGAAATTAGATAATTTGGAATCTTGGTTAATGTAATACATGCTCGAAATCTTATTTTTTTCCCACATGTTTAAAAAATTGCAGCAAATGTTGCTGCCGGTCATGGTGCTGGCTCCTCAGTTCACAGAACACAGGAAGTTAAGAGTGGTCTGTGTGCAAAATTAAAACTTGTTTGAGGAACTACAGCAGCTGAGGAGCAACAGTTGCCCTTGACTTTGCCGTGGAGGAAGAGGATTCCAGAAGTTTCTGTTCTATTTACTGTAAACTTGGGAAGAACTCTTCAATTTGAAACCTCCTAGGGGAGGTTCTGGAACAAAAATATCCATAGCACAGTCTCCTCCCCATCTTTTTTAGGCTAAAGCTGATCAGAATCTAGAAGGCTCAAGTGATCAGAGAGTTTATTCATTTACCAGATGCCTCCCAGATAATTATCAGAGGGGACTGAACATAGAGTCACTGAAATTGATAAGATCTCTTACAGGCTGGAAGTCTATGATGCCTGCCAGGGCACACTTTGCAGAACTGCCAGCTGGAAAAAAGGTACCATCTTTTGGCTGAGTTTGGGCTGAGTCACCAGAAGCAGGAGGAGGCAACGAATCACCTGGACTGATAGCTCTCCAATTGTTTTACATATATATTCATTCATTAGATTATCACCTCAGCCTGGTGAAGTTAGGCAGTACAAATATGATTCTCCTCCCCATTTTACAGATAAGGAAAAATGGGTCTAGAGAGGTCACATGGCTTGCCAGAAGTCGTACAGTGAGGAAGTAGTTGGAACTGGAATTTCAAAACTGGTCTGACTCTAAGTTCATTGTTGCTTCCCCATCCCCCACCCCTAATTATGCAACTCCTCTCACTACTAACCCTTAATATTTTAAAGCAATTCTGCTACAAATAATATTAACTGATATTTACATAGCAATTCTGCTACAAATATTAACTGATATTTACATAGCAAGTTAGGGTTTAGAATGTGCTTTATCCCAGTGTCCTGGGAATAAGATAGGTTGAATTAGCTCTCTGGGGTCATTAGTATGCCATGTACCCTTAGCACAAAACCCTTAGAATTCAATGGCCAAGTTTGTTTGATACTCCTGGACAGCTCCCTAATTCCTTCTTCTTCCTGCCCCCAACAAATTGACTAATTTCTGTCTTTCTGATTCTTACCTGTGATCTCCTAACCTTGAACTGTGACCAATGTTCATATTCTTCAGTAAGAGCTTAATCAACTCATTTTCTTGAGAAAGTCTTTCTTAAATGATCTTATTTTATTGGGTGCATTGCCCAAGCAATGTGCAATTAATATTTTTTGTAAGTATGCTGTTTTCAAGATGTTTCAAGTTTTGTCTTTCTCAAAATAAACTACTTCATATTTACTCAGTCATATGTCATGGAATAAAAGAGCTATGACCAAGAGATTGGACTATAAGTTCATAAGCAAAAACTCCTAGAACTAAAAGAAAACTTACAGGTCCTCTGTTTGGGCTCACTCATTGTACAGATGAGGAGGCCCAGTGAGACTGACATGACCAAGGTCCCACCAGCAGCTAGAGGCAGAGCAGCCATTCAAACCCAGGTCCTCCAAATCCATATCCACCCTTTTATCCAGAACACTGAGTTCCATTTTAGATGAGATGAGGCCCTTATTTGTGAGGCCCTTAGCATAGTCCCTGGCATTTAGGGTTATCCTGTAGGTTGCAGTGCCTGAGTGGGTTCTTAAAGAAAGCCAGAGATTGGCATTCAGAGAAGGACTCTAAGCTTGAGGGACAGCCAGTGTGACTCATGGAGGTGAGATAAGTAGTGTCAAAGTGGGAAGAATCATAATTTCTGGCTAGTATGATTGGTTTTTGGAGAGTCTGTAGAGTACTAGAATAGTAGAATATAAGGTTGGAAAAATATGAAAGGACCAGGGTATTAAGACTTTTAAATGTAAAACAAAGAACTTTATATATAATCCTGAAAGTAACAGGGTATTACTGGAGTTTACTGAGAAGACAAATGCAGTTGACACAGATATATGATTTAGGAAAATCCTTTTGTCAGCTAAATGGGGGATGTACTGGAGTAGAGACAGACTTGAGGCAAGGAGACCAATTAGGAAGCAATTACAATAAAATGAAAAGGGGAGGAATGCCTGAACCAGGATGGTGGCTGTTGTAGAACAAAGGAGCCATATATAAGATGAGTGTACGACCTACTCAAAGAGAGGAAACAAAGATGACACCAATGTTGCAAGCCTAGATGGATAGTGGTGCTCTTGATAATAACTAATAATAATAAGGAAATTCCAAAGAGGAGAGAAAAATAGTGAGTTCTGTTTTGGACATGGTGAACTTGAGGTGCTTATGAGACATTCTATGCAATACCCCACTTTACTGACTGATTGCCTAGTTGTTCTGAGTTTTTCCTCCAGATTGACAGTGCTGTAGGGGTTAGGTTTTGAACCTCTCTTCTACCACTCATTATTTGCATGTCTTTGAGCAAATCATTCTATCTCATTGAGACTCAGTTTCCCAAGCTATAAAATAGGAAAACTGGATTTATGTCTAAAGCACATGATTTTAGAGATATTCTAGTGCAACAACTCTTGTTTTAGAAATGAGGAAACTGAGAGGTCAAAAAACTTTCCCTTATTCACACACGTAACAAGTAGTGAAGTTGAGGTCATATTCATTGATTCCAATATATGACTTTCCAATACAATAATATTTTTTACACAGTAGCCACCCAATTCATCTTCAATAATAATCATGGTTACTCATTCTAGGTTCCTAATAGACCTTCAAACTGGATTGAAATTCATCTCAAAGACGACTTATCTAAGTACATGCCATTTCCTCCCCTAGGTAAGATGATGAAGGGCAGGGCCTGTTCACTTGTTTTGTCTTTGTATCCCAAGCACATAGGACTGCTGTTGGCATATAATTGGTTTTTAGTAAGTGCTTACTCAACTTTGAAAGACTTACGAACTCTGATCAACAATGGCCAACCTGACGGGAAAATCAATGATGATGAAAGTGCTAGCCATCTTCTGACTAAAAGACCAAGGAATAAATATACAGAATAGGATACCCGTTTCGGGACAAGGATGGTTTAAGTGTTTGTTTTCTTGACTATTCAAATATTTTTATAAGGTTTTTCTTTTCTTTTTCATTCAGTGGAGGAACTGGGAAGGAGAGAACATAAATGTTTGTTAACTGAAAAAAAATTAATAAAATGTAAAAAATTTGTTGAAAGAATGTTGGGTTGATGAATGAACCTTGTTCCCAGAATATGTTCAGCATCCTGATATCTAATCTTGATTTTCAAGGCTTCAGTGGTACACAAATTCAGTTCCTTGAAACTTCAAAGGCCTCCTCTTGGAATCATGGCAGCCCTACTCTTCCATTTAGCCCCTCATAGGAAACACGGAAAATTAATCTACACCAGAGGGAGCTCACCAGTAAGGTCAGGCCCTACTTTTTTACTAGGGTAGACACACATGCACAACCGTCCCTCTGGTGTTAGAACTGGCACTTAGGTATCTTCACAAGATGTAAGGAAAATAAAACCAACCTCTTCCTGCCTCTGTGATTATCCTTTGCTGAATAAAACCTGTCTTATGTCTGAAAGGGGAAATTTCTCTCTTCATTTTTTTTTCCCACATGCTTTGAAAAACTCAGCAAATAGCCTGGGTTCTGATGATCATCAAGCTTCACAATAGGTCAAAGGCTTAAGAATTAAAGTAAATGTTCAGGAAAGGAACAACATTCCCAAAGTCTGGTTGTCATTCACATGGCTTAGAAGGGATAGTGGAAAGAAGAAATAAAAGAAATAACTGACCAAAATAAATACTTGGGTTTTTCCTACTGAATTTTTAAGCATTTTGTGTTGTAGAGCCCTTTGGTAGTCTGGTGATGCCTATGACTCCTTCATAGGATAATGTTTTTAAATGAATAAGATAAAATATAGAGGATTACAAAGGAAGTTTATCTTACATTTAAGAAATATTTATTAATTGATGTTGAAATATAGTTATATATTACATATACACACACTGTATATATTCATGTGTTTATATATGTATGTATACATATGCATATGCATACATAAATACATACATACATACATACATAGTTCACAGACTTCAGTTTAAGGAGTTTTGTACTAAAAGAAAGGGAGGGAGAAGAGGTCCCCATCTCATTCTCCTTGGATCATAGGTCTCATTCAGTCCATTATTCAAGCTAAGAACATCATCATCTTCCCCTGTTCATTGCTATGGTTGAACTGATATAACCCTGGTCAGTTGTAAAAACTTCAGTGTAACATTTGCACCATGGTGGCTTCCTTACAACCTCTTTTCTCCCATCAGCTTCTTCAAGTTCAAGGTCTTGGGTAGACCCCTCTAAACTTCGGTAAGGCTGGGTAAAACCATCTTATCCAGCAGGGAGGTGTCCATCCCCTAATTCATCCTAGTGTTTTCTCCTTATAAGTGGGGTCTACATTTTTCAATGAATATAGCTTCCCATCACTATAAATGATGTATCAAAACCTATATGATTACCTTTCAGAGATGTTATAGGTAATTTCTGCACATTCAAGAAAGATGACTTGGTAAAGTAGGTAGATTATGTTATGGATAAGTGTTGGACCTGGAGTCAGAGAGATCTGAGTTCAAATTTAGCCTAAGAACTCACTAACTAGATGTGTGTCCTTGGGCAAATTACTTAATCTCTGTCTCAGTTTCCTCATCTGTGAAAGTTGGTATAATAATAGCACCCACATTACAGGATTATTGAAGGACAAATGAGGTAACATTTGCAAAGTGTATTTGAAAACCTTAAGGTACTATATAAATGTTGCTTATTGTTATTAATTACCTATAAGATCTTTTCCAATAACCAGTTTTCTCTGGAATTTCTGACTACCTTTCAAGATCACTGAGTTGGAACCTGGAACACTCTCCTCCACTCCAACTACTGATCTCCCTGGCTTCCTTTAAGGCCCAACTAAAATCCCATCTTCTACAGGAAGTCTTCCCCAACCAATTCATCTGTTGTTTCCTATTGATCCTATCGGGTCACTAGATCCAGATGGCTTAAGGTTCGTGACCTTGCACAGCCCTCCCTCACTCAAATCAAAGTCAACTGGAAGTCATTGTCATCATTTTGAGGTCATGGTCCTCTTCAAGAAGAAAGGACAAACACAACAACTGTATATATCACTTAATTTGTGTACATTGGCTTGCATGTTATCTCCCCCATTAGATTATAAGACTCTTGAGGGTAGCGACTGTGTTTGGCTCTTTTTGTACCCCAAAGCACTCAGCACAGAGCCCACATCTAATAGGCACTTAATAAATGCTCATTGAATTAAAATGAGTGCATAACAAGACAGTCAATAGCCTCAGGTAAGGGACAAAGGGAGATGGACAGAAGAAGGTACTGTCCTAGCTCCACTTTGAAATCTAGACATACAATCTCAGGCTTGTGTTGGCTTGTAGCAGCAAGAGCTTTGGGTCTGTAGAGAACCTGGCTTCAAATCCTGGCTATATTAATAATAAGCATTTATATGGTATTTGAAAGCATGCAAAACACTTTACAAATATCTCACTTGACCCTCATAAAAACTTTGGGAGGTAGGGAACAAATGTTCCCATTTTACAGCTGAAGAAACTGAGGCAAATTGACTTGCACAATTAATGAGTAGTCAGGCTTGTCAATGGCAGGATTTTAAATTCAGGTCTTATTGATTCAGGCCAGAACTCTATTCATTTCATCAATCTAGCTGCCTCTTTACTACTGACATGCTTTTAAATTATTGACTTCAATTTTCTGGGCCCATTGATGACAGGACATCTCTGATCCCTTCTATCTCTTAACCCCATGATGTTCTGTGACCCTATGGTCTTACTGTCAAAACGTTCCAAAGACTTGCCTGTAAGAAAATCAACCACCCTGATGTTTTAAAATGAACAATTACAGTAATTACTTCAATGATAGCCAAGAAAAAAGTATTTCCACTTCTACTAATCACATGTTTTGTGGGCTGTGGGGCATATTCTGTGCTACCCACAATGATACATTAAAAAATTTATATCTTAAGTCACTCATGTCTGTATAGTTTGCTGTTTGGATAGTTTTACAACAACCCTGCCAATTACAAAACTAATTGTATATAATTATAGATTTAAGTGAAATGAAAGGAACCCAGCTTTACAGCACTTGTATTTCTCAACCACAGCACAATGAAGGGGAAAGAGAATTGAGTATAAGGTCAAAGGAACTGGGTTTGAATCTTCAGTCTACTACAGCTTTCTTTTCAGATCATAAGGTTAGGGGAGCTTGGTACCCCCTTAATCTGGAAAATTTGCACAAAATTTGGCTCCCCCCTTTGTACCAGAAAAGAAATCTGAATTAGTATGGCATTAAAAGATTAAATATGTTGACGTTATACAATACTATACACATATCTTATGCATTTTTGAATTTCTAAACTTTTTCTGTGTTGTCAGCTGACCTTCACATGTCATCTGCGGCTTCTGCAAAACTCCCCAAATTCTCATTTAATTTCTTATGCTGACCTGTGATATACTGAAAGTACAATGGAGAGAGTTGTGATGTGGAAGAGATAATTGAATTTACTGTTTATGTAACCTCAACTATGGCATTTGAAGCTCTCTAGGTCTCAACTTCCTCACCTGAGAAATGCAAGGATCATAAATTGAGAGCTGGTAGAGACTGTAGAGTTCATCTATCATGGTCCCCTCATTATACAACTCGGGTAACTAAGGCCCGCAGAGATGAGTGACTCATACATAAGTGGCAGAACTTGGGTTTTAAATCTGGGCCCTCTGATCCCAAATGCAGTATCTTCCCATGGAAACTTTGAGTTCCCTTCCAGCACTCTAACGGTGATAAGGAAATGATGTTTCTCTGCCTGATAGCTAGGTGACTCAATGGATAGAGCTCTGGGCCTGGAGTCGAAGATCTGAGTTTAAATCCAGCCTCTAAATCTTTCTAGCAGTTACCTTGAGGAAGTCACTTAATCTCTGTTGGCCTCAATTTCCTCATCTGTAAAATGAAAATAATAACTCTCCTTCCCAGCTTTCCAGGGTTTTACAAGGAGAAAACGATCACTTTGCAAACCTGAGAGTACTGTACACAGTTACCCCTTTCACATCATGACTTTCCCCATCACATTTTCAACATATCATAGGTCTACATAAATTAAATGGGAATTTGAGGGAAGCTTGGAGGATGATGACACAGAGTCTACGACCGAAATACTTAACAAATTTTACAATAAGTATTGTAAACACCCCATACAAGAAAAAGAAAGTCAAAATAAAACAGAATTCTCTGGTAAGAAGGGAGGGCCAAAAGCTTTTACTTGGATTTTCAAGATCCCAAGGGTGGAGCATCACTAACGCCCATCACATGGAAGGGGTAAGTATAAATGTTAGCTATTATCTAGTTTGAAAATAGAGTAACACCTCTTTAATTCAGGCTTCACTAATTTAGATGTGTTCCTTTGTTACTATATTTATGTCAGGGTGGTGTCGTGGAAAGAGCAATGACAATGCATTTGATCTCTGCTTCTAACACTTTCAAGTCCATGTGACCATAGGCAAGTCTATGGGCCTGTTCCCTCCTCCCTTCCTCAGTATGGTACTCCACATGCTACAATACTCTTTGTTCCACACTCTCAACCATGATGTAGGCAAAACAAGTATTATCATCTCCCTTTTACAGATGAACAGAGATGCAGGAAACTCCATATTCAGTTCCAGGTCACACCTTCTCCATCATCATTAATCCCATCAATTACCCTTTATCTGTAGGCTCAGTCACTACCTTCTGCCTTAGAGGGATACAAGTACCACTAGAGGTCTCTGGGACAAATTTTCCCACTCTTACATCTCCTCTGAAAGTGGCATAGGGTCCTAAACACAATAGGTATTGAAATATTTTTCATTATTCATATATTAAATTTTCTTCCCTCAATGAAGGACTATTATTTTGAAGTCAAGCCTTTAAAGATATTCAGGTTTTTAAAAGAGATACTTTGTGAAGAGACGGGACATTCCAATCATTTTGAATGCAGTATGAAACTCTTTCTAGATGAAAATAAGGGCAACTCCAGCTCAACAAGGATTGAGGAAAAACAAATTAAAACCTTTGAAGTATGTGCCCCTATTCAATAGAAATGCATTGTTTTAATTTACCAGTTGGTACATTATGAGGGCTTCATAATTGGCTCACTCTTTTAATAGGCACAAGATTGATATGGGGTTGAGAGGGAGAAACTCCATTTGGTTGGATGAGCAGAATAAATGAACATTCTTTGTAACAGATGTTTACTTCAGATGAACAAACAGGAGGCCAGCCGCACTAATTTTATATCAAGAGTATAATTAAAGAGAGTGATTTCAAACGGGGTTTTCTGAGAACCCACTCATAGGCCGGGCAAGGCAACCCTCCAGTCCTGTGCCTGCTCGAGGGACAACGCACATACCCACGATTGGCCAGGAAGGTTGGCAGATTAATTATTCTGTCATAGGGTTCACCAGCCTTTGCTTCCCCCTTGTCCTTCCCCATTTGATAATCCAAAGCCTAATGAGTAACAGTGACAAAGAACAACCACAGTAGTTACCAAACGGCTGCTCTTGAGGAAACAACAAATACACCAATAATGCCCTGGAGTAAAAGCCTGGGAATACAACTGGAGCAGGTATTGCCTCTTTGTTGGTGGTAATGGAAAAAAAAAACTGCTATAAATTTCATAAAGGTTCATAAATTTCATAAATTTCATAAAGGTTCATAAATTTCATAAATTTCATAAATTTCATAAAGGGAACAAAGTAGAAAGTGTCTATGAGCTAAAGAACGATAATATAAGAGTATATGCCTCTTCCAAATTTGTCCTTGCTTCTTTCAATCAGCAAAATCTACAAAGATAAATCTAAGTCTTTTATAAAACAAAAGTAAACTAAAAAAAACAGCCTGAAGATAAAATTTTCAAAGGCAAAAACTGGCCTGGGGTCTTGCTTCTCAGATGTTCATTTGATTCTGACCAACAAAAGAACTTTAGAGTTAATAACCAAGGACTTTGAACCTCGGAAGTGTTTTATGACTAGTAGATAACTAGACATTGCCTGGTTATAGCATAGTCAGTAGAAATAACGATTTGCTTCCTTACCATCGCTAGAAGAAGCAGCCGATTGATTCAAGTCTCCCTCTCCCACCTCCCATCCCCCAAAGAACAGCAAAAAACTGCAGAGTCTGATAGGAAAGTATCTGTACATCTCTGCATTATTATCTACTATCTGGAAGAATAGGTTTGTTAAAGGGAGGCTACACTTTTCTGCACTACTGACCGATACATTGAGAAGAGATTCCTGTAACCCAGTGAAGGGGGAGAACGCAAGATGCCAGGCTGAAAGAGCATCACACTGTTAGCTGAGAACATAAGCAGAGCCTCAAGTGGGAAGTGATAGATACACTAGCTTCAATCAAGGTCCAAGCACAGCTAAAGAGAGAGCCAGTTAAGACCAGCCTAGTAATGGAGCAGCTATGGGCAGTCTAGTTGAGAAAATCCAGGTGCCTCATCGGATGAGGAGACCTTCTGAGAGTAGATTAGTCTATACTAGCTGCAGAGTAGCATGGCTGCTCAGCAAACTTTTTAAGTACTGTCCTAGAAAAACAGAAGAGAAACTGAGACCTGTCATTCCATGCAGAATTGTGAGTTGCCCTGGTCACATGTATTTTAATTCTGTGTCCACTGTTACCCATGAATTTTTTGTACATTGATGGAAGAATGAACTCCAGTTTTAAGAGCAGAATCTTTTTTTTTTAATTAATCAATTTATTTGAGTTTTCAACATTCATTTCCACAAAATTTTGAGTTCCAAATTTTCTCCCCCTCTCTCTCCTACCCCACAAAAAGCTATGCATTCTGATTGACCCTTCCACCAATGTGCCCTCCATTCTAACACCCCTCCTTTCCCTTATCCCCATCTTCTCTCTTGTGCTGTAGGGCAGGATAGATTTTTTTACCCCATTACCTGTATTTCTTATTTCCCAGTTGTACGCAGCAGCAATTCCCAACATTTGTTCCTAAAACTTAGAGTTACAACTTCTCTCCCTTCCTCCCTCCCTACCCATCCCCACTGAGAAGGCAAGCAATTCAATATAGGCTATACATGTGTAATTTTGCTAATGACTTCCATAATAGTCATGTTGTATAAGACTAACTATATTTCCCTCCATCCTATCCTGCCCCCCATTTCTTCTATTCTCTTTTTTGACCTTGTCCCTTCCAGAGTGTTTGCTTCTGATTGATCTCTCCTCCCATTTGCCCTCCTTTCCATCATCCCCACCCTGCTTATCTCCTTCCCCCCTACTTTCCTGTAGCGTAAGATAGATTTTCATACCAAATTGAGTGTGCATGTTATTCTTTCCTTGAGTCAAATGTG
>CM053772.1:145706131-145858849 GCA_028658325.1 Potorous gilbertii
TGGAACCCTATATTTTATCAGTTAAAAATTTGCCTTTTAAAATTTTAATTTAATTTTCTATTATAAAGAGTCTATTTAAGAAATACAAGCAAAATTTTAAAAATAAAAACAAAATTCTTGCAGAAGTCTTCTTAGTCAAACAATATAGTTTCCCATTTTGTCCACATCCAAAAATGTAAGTTTTATTTTGCATCTTGAATTTACTGTCTGTCTTTCAGCAGGTGGATAGCATATTTCAGCGTTGCTCCTCTGGAACTATGACTGGTTATTGCATTGAGTAGAGTTCTTAAATCTTTCCAAGTTGTTTGTTTTTACAATGTTGCTATACATTGTTCAAATGCTTCTATTTACATCATTCTGCATCAGTTCATTCAAGTCTTCCTGGATTTTTCTGAAAAGAGAAACACCATCACTTTCATTATTTCTTATGGCACAAATAGTATTCTATTATATACATATACCATAATTGGTTCAGTCATTCTCTAACTGAGGAGGGGGAATGGGTAAAAGCCTAATGGTGGTATACCTGTGTCAAACAGTATGTATAATTTAGTGACTTTGGGTACATGGTTCCAAATTTTTTTCTAGAATGGCTGGATCACTCCATATATACTGGCTCCACTAGTAGTGCTTTAATATGTCTGCTTTACCACAGTACTTCCAGCATTTGTCATTTTCCCTTTTTGTCATCTATCCCAATATTATATCGTGAAGTAGAACTTTATTGTTGCTTTAATTTGCATTTCTCTAATTGTTAGTGATTTGAGATCGTCTCTTCTTATGGTTGTTTATTTCTTGAATTACTTTCTTCGATAATTGTCTCCTTATAATTGTCTCTTTTAGCATTTATCATTTGGTGAATGCAGTTCCTTTTTTGAAAAATAGGACTATAATTTTATACAGTCTAAAATAATCTTATAAACCTCTGGTTTATTAGAGGAATGGTGAAGCTATACAGTAAGGCAGCTCATGATATCCTTATGTGTAGAGCAGATTGACAAAAATTCAATGTTAGTACATTTGGATAGATTCAGAATTGACTGAATGATTGGATTCAAAGAATAGTGGCTAAAAAGCTAATGTCATTTTAGAGGAATGTGTCTAGTAGAGTGCCATAGGGTATTGTCAAATTCTTTTCTCTTCATCATTTTTATCAATAATTTGGGAAATGGTATAGATGATATAAATTTGTGGACATTATGAAGCAAGCAGGGATAGCTAGGTGATGCAATGGCTAGAGTACTAGACTTGAAGTCAGTAAGAATTGAGTTCAAATCCTACCTTGGACATTTACAATTGGGATCCTGTTCAAATTCATTAGATTGTGTGTGTGTGTGTGTGTGTGTGTGTGTATGTGTGTCTGTAAAAAATCAATAAGCTGGAAGAATGAGAAGGAGGTAATGAAATGAATTTTTAAAATATGGATAGATACCAAACCTATACTTAAGTTCAAAAAATAAGTTGATATTCTAGGAAGCAATTCATTTGAAAAATGGCAAGGAGTTTGAATAAGCTGCACAGTTGATAATGAATTGGTATTCCGGCGTGCCATGGCCAATGCCATCTTAAACCACACTAATGTCTAAAACAAAGGAAAATTATGCTATGCTATACTGCTGTGATCTGACCATTTCAGGCCAAGAAAGCTACTGCAAAACATGAGAAGAAAAGAGAACAGGGAATGATTTTATAAATCCAGTGAGCTCAACATCAATTCCTGAGGAAATTCTAGAATCATCATTTAAAAAGTAGTTAGTGAACATCTCAAAAAGGGAAGAAGTGGTTAAAAAAAAAAACAAGCATGGTTTCATGAACAATAGGTCTTGACTGACTTGTTAAACTTACATCCTTTTTGGATATGGCTAATAGAGTAGTAGATTAGGGAAATGCTCTAAATATAGCTTAAGCAGATTTTCTCAGAACATTTGACAAAGTCTCATGCTGTTCTTATAAAAAAATAAAGAGGTGTAGGTCAGATGGTAGTAGAGTTACATGGAGAGGGAACTGATTGAATAGATAAACACAAAGGTTAATTATTAATAGTTTATCATCAACTTTCAAAGATGTCTCTAGTGGAGTTCTCAGAGATCTATGGGCCTAACCTTAATACAGTTTATTTACTTATTTATTTTTTTGTCAATGAATTAGATAAGTGAAATATATTGGATAGTCATGAAATGTGTAGATAATACAAATTTGAGGGGGATACATATAATGACAAGGTCAGGATCACAAAAGAACTTGGCAGATATGAGCACGGGGGCAAATCTCATGAAATGAAATGAATTAGGGGTAAATATAAAATCTTATTCTTGTTCAGAAAATCAACTTTATAAGTACAAGATGGGGCAGGCATGGCTAGACTCTAGTTGCCTTAGAAAAGATTTACTAAACTATACACTGAATATAAGTCAATAATTTTAATATACAAAATGTAATCTTGGGCACATTAAAAAGCTAACTGTCTCAGGCTGCCTTGGGAGACAGTGGATCCTTCCTTACTAAAGTTCTTCAGGTTGTAGACCGAATTCTTGTTCAGATAGTGACTGGGCTGGATGACTTAGAATGTCTATAGATCTGTGAAATTCTATGAATTTTTTTTAAAATTCTGAGAGAGATAATGTCAAGGTGGAGGGCATCCAGCCACGAATGCTCAGGATGATAAAAGCAGTCAACATCATAGTATAAAAGAATTGATATAAGGAACTGGAATGCTTAGCCTGAAGAAGAGGTCCATCTAGAAGTGTCTAGAGGTCCATGAGAGTCACCTTGAAAGGCAGTTAGAAAAAAAAATCAAGACATGGACCATTCTGTAGAAATGGGGGGAGCTAGATTTGGGTTTCATTAGGGCTGCCCCCAAATAAAGCCAGTTTCACCGGAAGATTTATCATTTCCCTACATCATAGGTCTTCAGTTGGAAGCTCTATGAGTATTTATTAGGAACATTCTTGATGGTGTTCATGTTTTGGACTATCCAAACCCCTGTAGGTTCCTTTTCCAACTTTAGGATTCTGACCTTAAATCATTGAGTCTAATCTCCTTCATTTTATACAGGAGGAAACTGAGGCCCAGAGACTTGAAATGACTTGTTTTTGGTCTTATTGTTGAGGTTTAGACTCTGACCACCAAGGGACACTTAAAACTTTTGTAGTTTAGGGTCAAAAACTGGTACAGTTTCATGATGTGTTTATGGCGGAACCATCTCAAAGAATTCAGAGCAGAGCACCTCTAATCTAAGTATAGGCATTTATTGAGATTGACACCTCTCATGAATCAGGCTAAGTTCCAAGAGGATGAGCAACTTCAGAGAAAGCAAGATGGATTTTTATAGGGCAAAGACACTATTACATAAGAGAAATTATGAATATTTAAAGAGCAGGAGGGGTTTGTTAAGGTAATCGAGGAAGGGTCCCTTCCATGGTTCGGTGGTTAAACATTCTGGTCATGCTGCCCTCTGACTGGCTACCTATCATGGTCCTATCTTGGGCTAATGTAATTGTGGATGAGTACAAGAGCACTCTTGTTCAAATGCGTGGATAGGATCTGTGGTTAGCTAGGGGCAGTGGGCATGCTGTTCAATGAGGCCTAAAGGTAAGTTAAGACAACTAGGGTTGGGGGCAGCTTTATTAGGATTCCATCAATCCTTGTGTGGATTTTACAGATAGGGAATCTGAAACCCAAGAAAGAAATGACTTGTCTCGCTTCATGTTAATTGCAATAAGGAATAGAAGTCACTTCTGAATCTTTCTGTACCTAATCTTTCCTATACTAGGCTGAATCTCTTCCCCCAAACCTTGCTTACCTTAAAACTCATACCTCTAATAAGATGTTTAATGTGTAAGCAGCCGCAGCTGTTGAGTTTTGGTTGGGAACAGTAAGGCATGACAACACCAAAGTTACACTTGAATCCTTCAATCCTTGCAGAGACTCAGAAGCAAGATCCAGTCATGGATGCTGATGAATCTTCAAACCCAGGCAATGTTACTGCTTCCTGACTTAATGTAATTTGCGGGGTCTCTGGCCTTTGCCCATTTCATTCCTGACTCAGATCCTCACAAAATTACTGTTTCCATGCTCTTTGAGGAAATTTAGGCCTTCTCAGAAACATTTCCAAATTTAACAACGTATTTTTACCTCACTTCCAGTATAGTTTCTTCCCAATAGTTCTTCTGCTTGGGGTTAAGGGAAGAGACATGTATATTCTCATTACAGTACTTTAAATTATTATTCAGACAGAGTCTTTTGAAACAGTTCCGCTAGGTGGTTTTCTTCTTCCTTAATGATGCTACTACTTTCATTTTAGTTCCAGTGGATTTTTAGGCTATTTCAACTCATAAGACTGTTGAGAACAATTCCAACAAAGTTTGAAAAGGACTCTTGGGGCCCTGATTGTGCTGGATGGCTTCTCAAGAGCTTAATCTGCAAGAACCTGTAAAAATGTGAATTATGTGCAATGAGGGGGAAAAATGAACAATCTTTTGATTTTATCAATGGCAAATGGCTTTAATTTTAAAAAGAAAATGTTGTTGCTGTTATTTTATGTAGTTTTTTTTCCCTTAAATTAAAAAAAAATTAACTTATGAAGAAGGGGTATCTAAGAGAGTAAGGAAAAATCAACCATCTGGTTGGGTTATCTTGGTAAAATTCAAAAAGTTCTATCTCTGGAGTCCAAAGATCAGGGTTTGAGGACTGGAAACTCTACTCTGACACATTACCTATATGACTTTGGAGAAGTCACTTGTCCTGACCCACAAATACACACCTCAGTTTCCTCCACTGTAAAACAAGGGAAGAAGTGGCGTAGATATCCTCTGAAGTCCATTCAGTCTCTAAATCTACAGTCCTCTGTTCATTTGAACTTGCTGAAGTTGAATTAGCTAAATTTTTGTTTAAAGACAAGTTATGTATTCCTTTAAAAAAAACTGAAGTGAAGATTAACACTAGGAATTCCCTGCAATACCTTCAAAGCATTTGGCATATGAAGTAGTGAAAAAAGCATTGGATTTGGTGCCGGCAGGGATTAGGTGTTAATCCTGAATCTCAAGATTTTGGGTGTCCAGTTTGGTGAGTCACTAAACTTCTCTGAGGCTTAGTCTTCTCACTTATAAGGCAGAAGGATGGGCAGATGATGAATAAGTGGTACAGTGGAGTCAGGAAGACTCATCTTCCTGAGTTCAAATTTGGCCTCAGACACTTACTAATTGTGTGACCCTGGACAAGTCAGTTAACCATTTGCCTCAGTTTGTCATCTGTAAAATGAGTTGGAAAAGGAAATGGCAAAACATTCCAGTATCCTTGCCAAGAAAACCCCAAATGGGGCCATGTAGAGTCAATACTACTAAACAACAACAACAACCAAAAAATCAGGAGATGGGTATAATGGTAAAGATGCTGGCTTTAGATTTATAAAAGTTGGGTTTAAATTCTGCTTCTCACACTTACTACCAGGGTGACCTTGAACAAATTACTTCTCTCTGGGGCCTTTCTTTATTTCCTCACTCTAAAACAAGGAAGTTGGGCTGGATAATCCCTGACGTTCCTTCCAGTTCTAAATTTCAGATTCTGTGAAAGTGTTTTGCAGACCTAAGAGGGATGTAGAAATATAAATTGTTCTTAAGTAACTCCACTGTGTTCTCCTCCCTCCTACTCCCCCACCCATAGATGAATACAAAAAACAATGAAATCTTTCATCTTGCAGAGGTTTTCCACCAGAGTCAGTGCAGCTGGAGTGTCATTAGATTATTGATGGAAGCAATTGAGGAGGTGGTCATGATAGGCTCTCATAACTTTTCCTTCATTTTCAGAGTCTGCAGAAGCCTTCGTGATTTATTTGAATGATTGTTTCCCATTATTTTAAATACTCTTAAATTGCTTTCAGTTGTGAACCATAGCTCTGGTGTGTTGTTTAAGGTTGGAAACCAGGACCTGTAGGGACAAGGATGTGGGGAGCAGGAACCTAATATTTTCTTTAAGTGCTGGGAAAGAGTTTGGGAGCTTCCAGGTTAATTCATATAATCAATGGAAGCAGTATTTGTTCCTTGATGCCATTTCTCTGACTGTTTTCCTTCAGAAACCAACGTGAATGAATGTTCTGTAGAGCCATAGTTAGAGGCATAGTGTTAATAATATGCAAATGCTACTAGATTCCAGTCCCACTCTGTAGGCCAACTGTCTCCCCCAGAAAATATCCTTGTTTTTTGCTCTCTCTCTTCAAAACAAAAACATAACATTGGGTCTGAAATTCTTTGAGTTATCTCTGGAGCAGAATTTGTATTTATTAGTTCGTTTGGGGTCCAGTGTGAAAGGATATAAACTGGTTCCAGAACTATATTTCTGAGTTATTTCATTTTCTTTGGGGACTGGGCCACAAAAGACAAACCTCCTGTGGTCACACTTCTTTATTTTGAGGTTGGAGGAGTTTGGTTTCAATTCCTGTGCCCGGTTGCAGATGACACTTTGAGTTCCATTTCATATCCTCTGAGGAGGATTACTGATAGAACATCCTATTCTTTATACCAAGACTTCAGGAAAATGGATCACAAGAATATTGCTACCTTCTGACAGGCCCATCAGCATGACTTTACTCATTTAAAAAAATTTATTCTGACATTTTAAGGGAAAAATGAAATCATTAGACATCCTTCCATACTTTTGTCAAAACCATACTGAGTTCATCGAATGTCTGTCAGATTGTAAGAACTAAATACATAGGCAAAGATTTGAATTTATAACTCAGTGTAGTTGGGGAGAGAGGGGAAGACAACTCTAGTCCTCAAAGATAAAATGCAAATACTTGATGAGAAAACTCCAAATCACCATAATCATGAAAATGACAGTCTGGTAAATGACATTTTCAGAACTAACTGACCCAAGTTTTTCTGTTTGCTGTACACAGACTCCATGTGTTTATTAATTTTAAGGAACTTAAATTGTCATCATCAGCCATTTATTTCATCTACCAAACCAAATTAAGAAAAAACACCCAATTTTTATTTTTTAACATGAAAATCTTTGTAATTTATCTGGCTAGATATTCTATGCTTAAATTACTCTATAGGGGGCACTTTCAAACATAAAACTCTTCTAGGTGAGTAGAGTAGTATTTAATAAATTACCTACAGTCACTTTCAAACTTTCAATTCAAATTAATCAAAGCAGTATTCACATGAAAACATCCTCCAGATCAGAACTTAGGGCTAGCGTTTCATCAGCCAGATGCAAACTTGCCCATGAGGATATCACTGACTATATAATCTTCCATTGATTGAATCTTTTCAGTACTTAGGACTAAAGATGAGTTGTGGTGGTAAGAAGATATTTATTTACAAATGGGTGTTTGAGTGACAGTATTTTTTATATAAATCAACAAAGAAACACTTGAAAACTTGAGTCTAGTTTCAACCTACACTTCAAAAATAAATTGGACTGGTGAATTCTTTGGTATAGGGAATTCCAGGTGAGAAAACTTCTCTGCACCTGTTCTGTAATTTAGCCTTAAAGTATTGCCTGGGGCACTTAGAAATTATAGGTAATTGTCTAGGGTCATATATCTAATTTCTTAGAGTCAGATCTTCTTGCTTCTGAGGACAGCTCTTGATTATAAACTAGCTGCCTGATGGATGGATGGATGGAGAGAGAATGAAAGAGAATAGATGATAAATTTTAGACATATAAATGTATATAGATATAGATATGAATGTGCAGATATATATATATATATGTGTATGTGTACACACATACATACTTTGACTCATACATATTATATATATACATTTATGTGTGTATATTATATATATGTATATATAATATACATGTGTCTAGGTGTGTGTGCGCATATATTTATATATATAAATATGTGAATATATACATGTGTGTATATAGATATAGATGTAGATATATAGATGCTTTGACCTGCTTTATTTTAGACTTGGACTGGTTTACCTCTCATTAAATAATTTGATGGTCCTCTTCCCTACCCCATCCCATCCCCACAGTTCATTATATTGGTGCCAGACTTAGCATGGACATCTGATTAACCATACTGCAGTTTCCCAACCTCTCTAAGAGCAAAGATTATGGGCATATACCACCATGCAAGGAAGGAAGGAAGGAAGGAAGGAAGGAAGGAAGGAAGGAAGGAAGGGCTGAGTCATGTTGATGATAAGTAACAGAGAATTCAGGTGTATCATGAACGAATTTCCCTACAAGGGAAATTTAGCTGGGAATAACGGCATTTATGGTTAAGAAAGATACATTTCCCTTCCCAGTCTAAGAAGAAACTAGGATCTGATGGATTGGTTTTGAATACACCTTATTTCAGGTAGAGCTTATTCTAGAGTCTAGTTGAAATAAAATGGCTTGGAATTTTGAATGTTAGCTTTTAATGTCACTAGTGCAATATAATGGCTTTCAGGCAGTGACTTTGATGTATGTTTTTCTCTCCCAGCATCTAACAATGCTAAACATATAACAGGTACTTGATATATGTTTGTTGAATTTCTTGGACTGAATTTATAAGACATTGCATTGGTAGAAACCAAATACTGAAATTGAAACAATGTCCAACACCTTTGCCCTTTCTTCCCATTCCCATAAGATCCTTGGGAGCTGTCTCACTAACTTTTGCTGTTCTCCTTTCCAGAATTTGTCACTGTGAGGGAGATGATGAGAGCCCCCTTATCACACCATGTCGCTGCACAGGAACTCTACGGTTTGTTCACCAGGCCTGCCTGCACCAGTGGATCAAGAGTTCAGACACCCGGTGCTGTGAGCTCTGCAAGTATGACTTCATCATGGAGACCAAGCTGAAACCACTTCGGAAGGTACAACATTAAATAGACAAGCAAATAATATACTATGAAGACCTATTTCCCTCCTCGAAGGTTCAGTGCCAAGGTGCTTACTTCTCTTGGCACCAAGGGCTGTGTTTGGATAAAATTCTATGTCTATTTGTCAGTAGTTCTTCCTTTTCCCAGATTTCACATTCTTTCCATCTCTGGGTTTGGCAAATAATTCTCCAGGGTCAAAAATTAGCAGGAAGACAAAATTTAAGGAAAATGCCTGTGCAACTGAGTTGTTAAAACCACTAGATTCCATAATCTTATCTCATAAATTCAAACATTCATCAATTCATGTGTTTTCTACCTTTGGATTTCTCATATACCCCTTTCTTCGACTCAAATAGCTACCTGCCTGGGCCTTTAACACCTCTTCACTGGATTGAGATAGCTTTCTAATTTCCCCCACTCAAACCCACCCTCCATATAGATGCCAAATTCATTTTTTTCTAAAATATAAGGCTAACCATGTCATCCTTCCTCTCTATACTTTTGGCTTCCTGTTACCTCCAGTATCAAATGTAAGTTCCTTTATTATTCATTTAATAGTTTAGCCCCTTCCTATCCTTCTAGTCTTCTTACATGTTATTCCCTTTATGCCCACGACAGTGGAACCATACTAGCCTACTACTATTTATTACACCACATCCCATTTCTTGTCCTCACGCTTTTGCATAAAACCCCCTATGTCTATAAAGCTTTTCCTTCTCTCTTCCCTTCAAGACCTAGCTCATGTCACCTTCCAGGAGGCCTATCCCAGTTCCCGCAGCTACCGATGCCTTTCCATCCAAAGTTACCTTCCATCAACTCTGAATGTATGTGTATACCTAGTTACTTCCACGTAGTCTTGCCAACTAGAATGTAAGTTTTTTGAAGGAAATGATTGTTTTCATTTTTCTTTTTATCCTCAATGCTTAGCATAATGCTTGCACATAATAAGTCCTTCATAAATATGTGTTGATAATCGCTTATTGACTGATCACTGTGAAAGTTGGTAAAATTACAAGTAGTCTCACAAAAGGTCCATGGCTCATTTCTTAGAAAATAAGCATGAGGTGCTGGAGAAGCATACTCCTCCAAAGGATGTGATTTAGGGGATTATTTCAAGTAATTCATTTGATTTTTCATGAATTATAAAAGAAGAAAAAGAATTGACTGTACTGTATATCAAGCTTGAAGTGTGGGAAAGGTATCTTATTTTTATCTGTATGATTTCCTATCCAAATACATTACCTCATTTTGGTCATATCATACTAAAAACAAATATTCAGAAAATGAGTCAAAAACAAGATAACATCCAGTTGAGGGCAGTTTCTAGAAGTTTCTGCCTAGCAGAATGCTAGTCATACACTGCATCCCTGATGGTTAGGACTCTGGATTTTTTACATGTAAGCTTCCTCCTTACATGTCACTCATCACCTCCACCTAACTCCCTGTCTCACTACTCACTTGCAGATATGAATGCCCATTCAAGTGAGAGGGAGCACGAGACTTGAACTACTAAAATAATAAAACTGCCCCAAGAAGCTTTTCCATTTAAATGAAATGCAAGAGGTATGGTGAAGAGTATTGTCTTGAAAATGAAAAAGACAGCTCCCAAGATGAACAGAAATGACAAACTAAACAAACCATGGCCAGTACTTGCCTGAGCTGCTGTCTGCTCTAATCCTTCATCAGTTCTTCAAATGATGGAGAAGGAGGCTGACTCTATCCTTAATAATGTTTTATGGATTTTATAAGACCTTTCTTCCATGGATCTGAAAGTGGTTTATAAATATAAAATATGACTCATAGAACTCCTCAGCAGCAGGTTTTGTCTTCTCAACAGATGTGGCAGCCAAGACACTGAGAGGTTAAGTTATTTTATTCTCAGTCCCAAAGCAATCAGTGCCAGAAATAGAAATGGAACCAGCCCCCTGCTTTAGCCACTGAACAGATGTGGCTGAAAGTAGAAAAATGACATAGTGTTTAGGCCAGTGAAGATTTGAACTGTCTACTCTTAATATTCAAGGACTGACAAACTGTTCCCAAACATCTGCAGAGTATACTCTCATTCCTCATTTTCTGAAGAATCTTTCATTTCACCTTTGTGAAAGAGAATCTCAGTCTGAATGCAGTTGTCCAGGTGAACACAATGACTCATTCCATCATGCCCCAAACACTTTCTTTTTAAAACTGTAAAGAAACCATGAGGCTGGAATGTACCTTGAGGGATCATTTAGTTTAGCTACCACCTTCCTGCCCCTCAGGAGTTCAACTGGATAAACATGCCACCGATTTCTTTTCGACCTCCAGAGAAGACTGTTTCTATTCCAACCCATTGTTTTACAGTTGTCATAGAGAATCCTTTCAGCCATCTAATTAGGACAAACCCTCTAGAAGCATTAGTCATCTCTAGTTGCTTTGTAAAGTGACACAATGTCTAGGAGGCAGCATAACTCCCAGTGGGCACTGATCCATTCTGACTGAGCAAATCCAAGGTAACTGTTTAATACCTTGGCTCTTATTTCTATTCCAAGGGGTGCTGGAAAAAAAAATAGCTAACTACAGTGTAGTATAGGGAAAAAAGCATTGTTTCTGAAGTCAGAGAGCCTGGATTCAAATTCTGCCTGTGAAACTCACTAAAGGTGTGACTTTGGGCAAGTCTTCCAATTTCCCTGTGCCTATGCTCTGTAACTGAGTTTAGACTAGATGATCTCTGACATCTAGCCCAGCTCTAGTGCTCTGATCTATTATCCATCTTGCAAATGTTTTAAGAGGGCATACGTTTAAAGAGAGTTGTGAGAGTCATGCCCAATGGGTTCTAACGCAGAAAATAAGGGTTTTATTTCTGGAATAGTTGTTAATCGAGTGTAGAAACATGAACAAGCTATTCCTAACCCTCAGTTTCTCCATTTTGAAAAATACTGAATCAACTATATAGTTTTCTAGAGTATAATGTCACATGATTCCAAATCTTGGTTCAATAGAACTTTACATATGGGAAATATTATTTAGGAAGTATAACTAATTAATTTACTTCTATAGCAAAAATTTATTACATTTTTCTTTCTGTAGATTTTAAGGAGTTTTCAAGGTCAGTGCCTAAAAGATCCCAAGACCTGGAAGTCTGTGCAATTAATTGCAATCTCCTTGGCAGCTACCTTACTTTTATAAGACTCTAAAGGCCAGCCCCATGAAATCATTAATTTAGCTAATGATTCTGAAGACCTCCCCTCCAGCCAGCGTTTAGTGCAGCTATTTCAAGAAAAGTCGTATTCAGAATAATTCCGCCAAGTCCCCAAGTGTCAGGAGGTGACCGCACAATGTAATTGAAAAAACACCCACCAGAACAGTGGTGGCAACATGAACTCATCTCTTGTCCTGCAGCTAAAGGATTGTTTTAGATTTGAGGCCTATAGTCTCTCTCTCTAGATGAGCCGGATTATGGATTCAATCCAAACTGGTGAGAACAAACGGTGGTGATAGCTGTATTCAGTTGGATTTTTGTTTTTATTTGTTTTGTTTTTGTCAGAAAGAACCAAAGAAATCAGCATACCTTATTAAGGCATCTTGTTGGGCAACCTAAATTTATAAAAAAAAAACCATCACTCTAATGCACCATTGGCGAAACAGAACTGGTCTACCCATTCTAGAATGAATTCTAGAACTATGTCCAGAAAGTTAGTGAACTGTGCATACCCTTTGACACAAAGATATCTCGACAAGGCCTACATCTAAAAGAAATTAAATAAAGAGGGAAACGTAGCAGTTCTTTTTGTAGTGGCAAAATACTGGCAAAGAAGATACCCACCATTTTGGGGACTGACTGAACAAATTATATTATAGAACTGTAATGGAATTCTATTATTTATGTAATATTTAATATAATGCTAATATTTTAATGTCATATTTATATTTATTAAATATAAGGCTTGTATGAACTGAGGTGTACAATCTTGTATAACAGGTAAACAAAGCCAGGAAAACCCATTGTATAACATCAACATTATAAAGACAACCTACATGGAAAGACTTAAGAACTCTGTTCAGTGCAATGACTAACCATAATTCCAGAAGCTAACAATGCACCATTCTACCTACCTCCAGACAGAGAGGTAGGGAACTAAAGGGGCAGAATAAGACATACAGTTTTGGGCATGGCCAATGAGAATTTGTTTTTGCTTGACTACACACAATTATTACAAGAGATTTCTTTTACTTTCAGTGGAGGGGAGAAAGGTGAATGGAGGTAGAAAATAAATGTTTGTAAGTTGAAAAATAAGACAATTTTATTGTAAAACACAGAATCTCTCCCATGTAGTGAGCAATATTTGGGCTCTATCTATGATCACACTGTGTGATAAGCTAGAAATTATTTAGCAAATGGCCCTAAAAGTACATGACCCTAAAAGTAAATGTAAAAAGGAGACAGGAAAAGTTGATTCCTAGGCAGCCTCCTGCATGATTTCTGTAGCACAACTTTGCTTATTCATACAAAACAAGTACTTTCTCACCTTCACTTCAGATGTTGGAGATCCTTGGGAAAGGAGGACTTTAGTGAATTGTTTCCAGAAAACTGGACCTTCTCTTTCTTTAGAGCCACAACATATGTTTCATTAATTTTTAACAAATCTTTCTAAAATGTTTCATGTATTCCTCTGGCTTCATAAAGAAAGTATAATGTATATATAATTTCACCACTTTTCAGTGAGTTAGAATTATCATTATAAACTGGAAACTTTTGAATTTACTATAATTTAGTGCTATGCTCTGGTGATATTAAGTTGTTGCTTCTTGAAGTCAGATTTTTTAAAATTCTTGTGTCTGCTTTTAATATTTTTTCTTTTTTTCTCTGAATGTCAGACTGTGAATTATCACTTTCTAGACTGCCAAAGTGTTTTTGTTAATCTCTCTTTTTTTCAGTCATGTTCAACTCTTTGTGATCCCATTTGCGGTTTTCCTGGCAAAGATACTGGAGTGGTTTGCCTTTTCCTTCTCCAACTCATTTTAGAGATAAGGAAACTGAGGCAAACAGGGATAAGTGATTTGCCCAGGGTTACACAGCTAATAAGTGTCTGAGGTCACTCTAACACACTCTTTTCTTCCTCACTCACTGCTCTTACACCTTCTTCCTTTCACTAGGTAGTGAGAAGCCAGATAATCAGGTTTTTCAGACTGCATACATAAAGTAAAAGCAAATATATTCTGAGCAATGTGAAGATGTCAGCAGCAGTGGAGGGGGCAAGGGGTAGGCACTATATAAGTAGGCGAGTCAGCATGATCAGGGTGGTGCCTGAGGAAGGGATCTATTTTGTGATCTTGTGATTATGAGAGTAGTCACAAACTGCCACCTATAATAGAGGAAATCGCCAAACTGCTGGAATGATGACCTGCCCACATCAAAACAAAGTGGAAAGTTGAAAAGGTTCTCCTGTGCGATTAAGCCAGTGGAATTAGAGTGAGCCTAGGTCCCTCTGCTTCAGTAAAAGCTCTCAATATCTCTCTCCTTCCCCTTGAGAGAGTAACCAGAAGTTAGTAGATTCTTGGAACAGTTGGGTTTAGTGTTCAAACTCTTTTTGTCTGTCTAGGGTCACAGATATAAGTACTACTCTACCCTGCTCAGACTGAAACTCTAGATTCTCCCCCGAGGCCCTTTACTCCTTCCTGACTGGTGAAATTCACCATGTATAGAACCCCTACACTCACCAAAATGCAATTTGGCCATCTTCTTCCATGCCACCAAATGCATACCCTCCCCTCCCAACTGGAGCTCTGGAAACATTAGTCAAATCCCTGTTGCATGTCCCCACAATATTATATTACATTTCTTCCCCTATTAGAATGTAAGTTCCTTGAGGACCAGCACTATTTTCCTTTTTATATTTTGCATCCTTAGAGCTTAGAACATAGTAAGCGCTTAATAAATGCTTTTTCACTCACTCATTCATTCATTTATTCATATGTGATTAAGATATCTAAGATGAGGTCTCGTCTACAAGACATTTCTATACAATAGAAGGACATTTCTAGTGGGGAAAGAGGGAAGAATTGGCCTGGGACTTTTCTTAATGAGACAGAAAATGAGATTCTGGTAGGAAAACAGAAAAACTTCTTGCCACCTCCCCTGGAATACATGTTTCTGAATTATGGAGTGAAATCTTCTCCTTAAAACAGGTATTATCTCTCTCTTATATGTGTTTTCATTCATGTTCCTTCTAACATGTTGTGTCTTTCTGTCTTTCTCTCCCCTTCCCCAAGTTTAGACTACTAAAGTCCACACTGATAAGATCTAACCTTATCTTTAATTCCACACCTCTTACTCCAGCCAGATTAACCTCACTGCCTTCTCTTTAATGTGGTTCACCTGCTCCCACCTACAGGCCTTGGGCTGTCCATGTACTGAGACTGACTCCTGCCCCAGCAAGAAATATATAAGAAGTTTCCTGTCTAAGGTAGAAGCTGCCTCAATTGCAAAGTTTCTTTGTCACGGTGTCTCAGGTCTGTTGTCCTTGACTGTTTACCTACTTTGTTTTCACCTTGCTTTGGCCTGGAGCTCCCTTACTTCTGACTGCTTGCCTGGCTTTTGACCTCTGATCCCAGATTTTTTTCTTAACCAGCAGCTTCTGGGCATTCTCTAGGTGTGGCCTGCTGCTGGTGCCTAGCCCCTATCTTTTGCTCTCAGCTTTGATGCACTCTAGTTATGGCCTCTAACTCTGTCTTGAGACACATTGCCACCCTGGCATGATACTACTGCAATGCAGCATGTGGCCCCAAGAGCCTTTTTGCTATTTTCCAATTCTGAATACTGGACTAGAGGGTTTAAACTAATGTGGTAGATCTTCTACATTGTTATACAAGGTATAACTAACAACTAGAGTTTCTACCTAAAGTCCGTGAACAAACTGCTAATCATAGCAGCATATGCTAATCAATGCAGCATATAGCTTCTATGCTAGAAGCTGGAGGAGATTAAATGAAAATTAATATATGGACCATAGTGTTAGAATTTGGTTTTTAACAAATCCAACTTTCTCAATATACTTGTAAGGAAACTGAGCTTTAGTGGTTTGCCAAAGATCATACAAATACTAAGTAGCAGAACTTTGTCCTGAGGGGGCTTACAGCCTAGTTGATTGATTATGGCATGCACATGTACATTAACTACATAATAATATAAAATACCCTATGATGATGATAGAAAGACTAGAATAGGGTAAGAATGGAAGAAAGATTTTAAAACACTGTGTGGACTAAAGAAGGAGAAATCATTTTGGGGTGGGGTGGGAGAGTCAAGGAAGACTTCATTGAGGATGTATCAAATGAGTCAAAATATATAGAATTGCAATGAAGGGAGATGGAAAGCAGAGGAAATTCCAGGAATAGGGAGTAGCATTAAAAAAAAAAACAGAAATAGATAAGTGCTAGGAATTTATAAGAATAAGAAAATAGTCCAATTTCAGACAATAATTCAACTTGAAACATAGTTCATATGGGGAAGAATAGAGAAGAAAAAGGGATGAGATAAAGCTAAGAAGAAGGGAAATACGAGGTTAAGGCATTTGAATTCTACTCAATGGACACTGAGGAGCCATTGAAGGGTCTTGAGCAAAGAGTGACATCTTCTATGCATATGGAAGATTGATAGAGCAGTAGTGAATTGGAAGGGACAGAGATAATAGAAGACTGTTGCACTTATTTAAATGAGTAACCAGGATCTGTTACTGGTTATTGGAATGGAAAGTTGGAAATGTATTCAAGAGATATTTCAGGGAACAAATTGGTAAGATCTAGTGACCAACTGGATAGAAGAAAGGAGAAAAGAGTCAAAAAGATAATACTCAGGTTTTTATCAACATGGGTAACTAGATGGATTGTGTACCTAATAGATGTAGCCAAGTCAGTAATGAATCAGTCCATAAGGAAAGATTTTAAGTTCTTTGAGTTCCCAATGTGTGCAAAACCCTACCTCTTTTCAGGGAGGAAATAAAACTGAAGCTATCTCCAATTGGTGGCTATTTTTAAAAATAGGGTTAAGTCTTGGATTTTTACTGAAGGATTCCCAGCTATTCCAGTATTTGAAATATAGGTATGAACCAAGGTGATCAATTCAGTGACACTCTTTCCCTCCCCTCACCCCCACCCTGCCCAACCACATTATCAGTCCTTAGAAGTGAGAACTTCAACCTTATTATAAATGAAGACATGGTTTTGAATTCTGAACTTATTAAAAGCTTTCTAAAATATATCCAGAAATAGGAATTATATGTCTACTCATTCCCAGGTAAAGACACAGGGTTTTGTAGTAAAAATCTTTTGACATCAGAAGACTACTTAACTATAAATCAGAAGACCACTGACATTGTCTTGTGGGTGCCCAATGATCAGCATCATAACATTTATTGAAGATACTCAAACATACTCTCCCTCTAAAGATGATACTCACAGGGCACTGAACATAATCATGAACTGTAGAGCTGGGCTTTCTGCCTAATGTACAAAATGACAGAAGTAACGTCATTGAAAGAAATGGTTCCAACTTTATTCTTGATTGATAAAATACCACTTTCATTCCTATGGTCCATCCTTCCTCCCTCCCTCCTTTCCTTCCTTCCTTCCTTCTTTTCTTCCTTTCTTTCTCTTTCTCTTTTTGCCTTTCATGATCCCAGAATGACATTAAGTACTTTCTTAAGAACAATTACAAATGTGAGCTTGCTGCTCAGAAGGATCTCCCCTCAAAAGATTATGAGTCGGGACATGAATAAAATATTTCATACTTGGTACATGTAAACACTTGAGATGCATCACTTGGTCTTTTAAAAATGCTTTATGTTTGAAGTCATGTTGAGATTTCAATTAAAATTTAAAAAATTCAAATGTGAAAAGAACTATTCTTGGGAAGCTTATTTAATCTGCCATTAGCTAGGCTTCTGTGTGGTTATAGGACAGTGGCATTGAAGCAAGAATCTCCTTACTGACAGGAGGGACCTCAGACTCACAGTGGCTCAGGATGTGAATGATTGCTAAGTGTGGGCACTGTAAAGTCTAGGTCCCATGTCCCAGCAAGGGAAGCGCTGGTTTCAATACGTTTTAATGAACTTGCAAGGTACAAAGGTAGGACCTCCATTTTTTTGTTCCATTTTAATCCTTCATTTTATGTTCCTCTTTGAGTATGTGTCCTTCACTAGAGCTGTGGACAAGGCATAACTGGATGATTTAAGACTTGCCTCTTTTCTTACTCCCTTTGTGGTGGTGTTCACAAAAAGTAGATCAGGAGATTGGGGAGGGGAGAGGAGACTGGTAATAGTTACCTTGCATTTGTAGAGTTCTTCACAATTTGCATTATCTCTTGAGGCCTCCACTGAGACCATTTGAGCTAGACAGGGCCAGTATTTTCTTATTTTATAGATAAAAAAAGTGAGCCTCAGAAAAGAGAAATTATTTCTCCAAAGTCACGCCTCTCTAATAAGTGATTTCAACTTAGTTTTTCTACATCTCTAAAGGGCAGGGGCTTTAAAGTAACAGTACTGGTGCTCAAGTACTAGCTTGACCATTGTACTACCTGCATAAGTTTGAGCAAGTCACTGAACTTCTCGGTGTCTCAGTTTACAAAGTTGTAAATTAAAGTGACCTCAGAGGTTCCTTCCAGCTCTAGCTCTATGACCCTAAGAAGGTGGTAGAAGATAGAAAAGATTTAGATGGCACTTTTATATACTTTATTTCATTTGAACTTCATAACATGTCTGAGATGAATACTGTAGATATTATCATTCTCAGTTTATTGATGAGAAAATTAAGGCTCCAAAAACTTGAATAATTTGTTCATGGTCAGATGAAGGAAGTATCAGAGGCAGGGTTTGAACGAAGGTCTCTCTGGCCTCAAGTCAAAGACTATATTTGCATGTTTTCCAGACGAAAGGAAAAGCAAATAAATAGCTCTTGTATAGAATTGACCAGAGTAATAGTGTTGGGCCTTTTCCCTTTAGTACATAATTATAAATATTTCTGGTTATCCACCAGTGTAGCTTTGTTTCTGTTACTGATACAACTTGAATCACATAACCATAGTGACTTGGTAAGAAGTCACCTTATATAACACTGAAAGATATGAAAAGAAAAAATTAACTTCTATTTGGATTTCTATTGAGTTCTTTAATAGGATGCAATCCCTCTCTTGAGAAAACCCATTTTTATTTTAACAAAGACTAATATTTAGCAAAACTAAAGTTCCATTATGTGCTTGCACATTATATTATTTGAAACATGACCCATGGTTAAAACATGAATGAATCAATATTACAATTACCCATATGGAAAGTATAAAAGCATGAAATTAAAATGTGCCTGAGCACAGAAAACAGCTACAAATGGAGATTTCCCCAAAGCATAGTCTTATGATTACATTTTAAATTACTTTTCATATTTAAATTTTTATCCAGTTAAGGATTTTCTTTCTCAGAATATTTTCCTTAATTCATTATCCCAATTGCTCAAGCTCTGTTTTTAGATATAAGAATTTTTTACCTAAGGATTTAATGTTATGAATTAGAAGTACACAAGGTAGTAATCAAGATGACTTTTTGAAAAATAGATTGCCTCAGACCAAATTAGTTTTCTTTCATAATAAAGTTACAGGTTGTGTAGACATTAACAGCCTAGAAGAACAACAGATTTCTGACATTCAACCCCACAGGACATTTATTGTCCACACTCAATGAAGACTTTGCTCATAGTCTCAAAAGACGTTAGAGATCATCTAGTCCAAGCTCCAAAATTACAAAGGAAGAAATTGGGACCCAGAGTTGGGAAGATGTGATCTCATGGTCACACAGTTAGTGTGACTTTGAACTCAGTTCTTTTTACTCCAAATTCAATATTCTTTTAACTTTCCATGCTACCTCATCATATTAGGGGATCCACAAAACCTGGAAGATTGCTCTCCAAGGGGTATCTAGTAATATCTCACTATCATCTAGAGTATAAATTGATTGGTGTCACAAGTCACCTACAACTAATATGATCTAACACCTTTATTAATGGTCCCCCTCTTCTTAAATCCCACTCTAATGTCTCATGATGGCAAGAAAGTGACACTGGATTCTTAATATCTAGGTCCAGGGGAAGAGGGTAATCTCTGGCAAGTTTTATCAAGTTGGGAAAGCTTTGTTTGGGACAGCATCACTCTGCATGTCGCTGTCCTGGGACCAGCTAAGTTTGAAAAGGCTCATTTGCTTAACATTGGCCACTTGAGGATGAGTTTATTAGTGGGAGCAATTGACAAACCTTAACGTTCTATCTCAATGGTACCTATTGTTATGAAATTTTCTTAAGGCTTAGAAGGGTTATGAACTGCGGTGGCAAAACTATGCAAATAAAACCCATGGTTTTCTTGTTTAAAAAGAAAAGAAGGCAGGAAAGCAGGAAAGCCCTAGCCTTCTTTTTGGGCCATGTAGCCATAAGCCAAAGCATTACCTGTTGGGAAGAATCCTCTTTCTGGGAACTTTGGAAACTTTTTAGCTCAGCCTTGTATGGACTTCCATATACCCTGTTAGATCTCAACTTTTCCTCAACAAAGATTTTCCATTGGTTCCTAACGTTCCATTAGCACAAAAAAACCTTGATCTGAAGCTTGGTTTTCGTGCTTACTGGGACTGTGGCCATGGAAAAGTCACTTTAATCTCTCTGAGTCTATTTGCTCACCTCCAAAACTAGAACAATAATTTTCACTACCTACCTCACAAAGTTGTTGTGGGGAGATCTGAACAACTCTGTATAAATGTGAACTCTTGTTCTTATAATCACTAAAATATTTGGGACCCAAGAGTGTTTCTATTCATCAAGCGTAGAGAATATGTGGAGATTGCTGTTGCCCCTCTGTACACAAAGGTTGAATGCCTCCATATCACTGGTCTAGAACCTTTGGAGATGGGGTTGGTTAGACCTATGATTTAATCCACATACTTCACCAATACAGCAGAAAAAATTGTTGTATAACTCTAGCATCTTAGAATATTGCCTGGGTGAGTGAGAAAGCCAGCAAATTGCCCATGGCTGCACAGATATTATGTATGGTCAGAGGTAGGACTGGAGCTTGGCTTGTCATTATTTTGAGCTGGACCTGTAGTCTCGACATGATCCATTGTTTCTCCATTCATTATGGAAGGTCAGACTTTTATACCATTGCCCTATGCTACTCAAACTGCAGAGATCATCGGAAAGTCAAATTAATGTTTTATAATGGGAAAACCTTCTAACAGGAGAACAAATTAGAGAAATCTAAGTAGTGTTAGAAGGTTGTTTGAAGGCTGGCCCTGAGTTTCCTTGTATGTAAAAATGAAGGTCTGAGACCAGCCCCTTCTAGCTCCAGCATTTTGTGTCATAATAGAATATTGTCTTTGGCAAGGAAGTCAAACAAGAATAATATCATTGCCAAACGGTATCTTTTGGAAAAGTATATTTCCATTTCAAAGAGGAATATTTTTAAATTTTAGACTTTATATCATTCATTTTTATGGTTGGTATTCATGACTGCAGTGGAGGATAGGACCAAAACACAGTTATAATTATAATAACACTATCTCCAATTAAAGATGAGTAACCTTTCAGATGAAGAAGCTGACAATGTCTAAAAGTCACCACAGTCTGTGGATCAGGAGGGAGATTTGAGCCAGAGACACAGATTCAGGAGTTATTCATTTAGAGGTGATAGCTGAGATCACCAAGCTACTGAATTTGGAAAGGTAATAGGACTGAGCACACCAAACTTTGGTGAGGGGGTGGGGAGTGGGAACCTAGGTTGCAGGGCAGAAAGAAAAGCAAGTAGTAAAGTTCACAGAAGAACTCTGAAAGGGAAGAGGAAAACCGGGTTGCAGTGCTATAGAATCAGTCAGCCCCAAGCATTATGAAGTACTTACAGTGTACCAAGTGCTCTGTTAGAAAAAGACAAAAAAGAAGTTTCCATCCCCAGGGAGGAAACACATCTGAGAAGACAACATGTACATCTTTTAAAATGTATGTATATAAATATGTATATATTTAATGTAAATCCATAAGGATATAAAAAATAAATACAGGGTCATTTGGGGAGGGGAGAAGGCACTAGTAGCTGAGTAAAGCAGGAAAGGCTTCCTATAGAAGGTTATCACTTGAGCTGGGAATTTTTTGAAGCAGAGTTGAAAAGTGAATGCCTTCCAGAGATGAAAGACAACCAGTACAAAGTCATGGGAAAAGGAAATGAAACAACATGTTTGAGGAGCAGCAAGGTTGGTTTAGCTGGACCATAGAGTAGGTGAAATAATATCCAAGGTTCATATGATCCTGGTTTAGAGGTGCACCTGGAGTCCTCGAATTCAACCACCTTATTTTACAGGTGAAAAAAATGAGACCTAGAGGGTTTAAGGGATTTGCGCAAGTTGGTACATGTATTGAATGTCAGAGGAAGGGTTTGACCCTAGGGCTCCCTGACTATAGTCCAGCATAGGATTCACAATAACTGGAAGATTGGTTTAGAATCAAATTGTGAGGGACTTGAAATAAAAAACAGTGGCATTGGCATTTGCTCCTGGAGGCATTTAGGAGTCACCAGGGTTTACTGTATAAGGGAGTAACAGTCAGACTATATACTATATACTCCCCCATCCCCCTTGCCTCTAATGAAAACATCACTTTCACTTCCTCTTCTCTAGAAACCTCTACTTCCTTGGTTCCCTTGGTCCCTAGGATAGGCTAGCTCTTGCCTTATATTGCAAGGACCTAGACTTTCTCTCCCTTCCTATCTTGGTTACCTGAGTGCCTCTGAACTTCCTCATACTTGGTGAAACTCCCTTTTGCTCTCCCCACCTCCACCATTAGAATGCAGATGCAAGTGCCTAAACTGGAAGCAAAAGATAAAAGTATTAATTAAGTCAGTATATAGAGACAATATGGTATAATGGAGAAAGTCAGGAAGCTGTGAGGTCAAGACCTATCTCTGAAGCATATTAATTGTGTGACAAGGGAAAGTCACTTAACTTCTCATTGCAGTGTCCCTAGTAGCTCTCTAAAAATATGAGTTATAGATGATTTGTGAAGGTGGAGGGAATTTCCACACTAGGAATCCTCTACATTGATAGATGATTTCATACATACAATGTTTTCCTTCTGCAAAATGAGGAGGGGAGAAGAGAGGGAGGAATGGGGAGGAAAGAGAGAGAGAGAGAGAGAGAGAGAGAGAGAGAGAATTGATTGACAGTGTCAATGTAATGGAGAAATCAAAGAGAATAAAAACTGGGTATTTAGTCATTGGTGACATTTGGAAAAAGTTGGAAAGTTGAGGACAGAAGTAAGATTGCATGGATGTTAATGTGTAGGTAATAGCCATCTATAGTCAACAAGTGTAAGTTACTCTTTTAAAAATGCTGACAGTGAAAATAGTATAAAAGGGAAAGCTGAAAGAAGGTTTGATTTGTTTGCTTGTTTGAATAGTCTTCCCAGAAATCTCCTTAAAACAATAACGACTCTAACTCAAGTAGAAACAGAAACCAAAATTTTATAATAATAATTAATTTGTAACTTCTGACCACATATTTACTTTGAAAACCTCTTATCAATATTATCTGTGTTCTATTGAATTTTTATTTATTTTGTGAAATATTTCCCAATTGCATTTTAATCTGGCTCAGCCTGCCCTCAGGAGTGTTGCTGGCCTGTGGGCTACGTTTTTGATCCTTCTGTCTTAGACCAGTTCTATACACTATAGATGTAGATAGATAAACTGGAAAATAAGTTATAATAGTTAATATATGATTATTATTTTCTAGGATATAGCATATAAAACATACTTCTCATAGTCCTCACAAGTCTAAACTAGATAACTTAAGTATGGTCCATTTTACGAATAAGAAAACTGAGACTCAGGGTGGTTCCCATAATGTGCTTTTGGTCACATATCTGATACAAGTACTTGAACTTCAGGATACCAATCTAATGCTTTATCTTCCCTACACTATCCTGCCTATATGTCTTTTTAAAGTGTGTGTGTGTGTGTGTGTGTGTGTGTGTGTGTGTGTGTGTGTGTAGGCAACTGGGGTTAAGTGACTTGCCCAACGTCTTACAGCTAGTTCAAGTGTCTGAGGCCTGATTTGAACTCAGGTCCGTCCGCCTGACTTCAGGGCTGGTGCTCTATCCACTGTGTCCCCTAGCTGCCTCTTAAATAGTCTTTAATTCAAAATATTACCAGTTTTTGGTAAAATACCTTCCTAATTCTTCTGAAACAGTCAAATTTTACTGGAAAAGTAACCACAACTTAGATATCCACTTTTAAGTATGAGAATTTGCATGTGAACCTAGCTGTGTGGTCAGACTAAGACAGAATGGTTCAGTTCAGACATGAAATGTACTTACTGGCATAAAGATAGTTTCCTCTTCTTGAAAAACTTGTGAGTTTCACACTGATTCAGTAGGAATGTGTTGGGCATGGGAACATGCTAGCAACAGTGTTTGTTGTATAAGTCAGAGCAAGCATTTGAGTGCCTAGTGGTGCTATGCAGTGGTGTGGGGGACACAAAAATGAATCTATAATAGTCCCTGTCCACAGGGAAGTTCCATTCTATCAAGGGAAACAATTGTCCCTATGTAAGTTAATAAAAAATATAGACAAGGCGAATATAGAGTAATTTAGGGAGGACACTGCAAGCTGGGAGAGAGTAGGGAGAGTCTCGTTTTTTGTATTTGAATTCCCAATAGTTACCACAGTACCTGGCATACAAAATGTGCTTAATACATGCTTATTAAATGATCAATCAAGAAAACTCTTGAGAGAGGCGTGTGTGTGTGCGCATTTGTCCTTCATTACCGAAGAAGACCATGCCATCAGAGAAATGATGACATGATTTGCACTTGACTTTGTTTGGAGTGAGGGAGGGCTGTGTCATTTCTCCTCCAGAGCCATCTGAATCCAGTGACCAGATATTCATCAGGATGACTGGAGATGACCCAGGATGAGGCAACTGGGGTGAAGTGACTTTCCCAAGGTCACACAGCTAGTGAGTGCCAAGTGTCTGAGGTGAGATTTGAACTCAGATCCTCCTGACTCCTGCACTGGTGCTCTATCCACTGCACCACCTTAGCTGCCCTGAGAGAGAGGTAGCACCTGAAGGAAGGGGAGGAAATAAGCATATAGTGCATACTCTGTGCCAGGAACTGTGCAAGGAGCTTTTTACAAATATTATTTCATTTTATCTTCCTCATAAACCTAAAAAGTGGTGCAATAATCATCCCTATTTTACAAATGAGGAAATTTAGACAAACAGAGGCTAAGTGATTTGCTAGAGTAATACAGCTGAGACAAAGTCAAACAAAATGAATAGGAAGAATTTGAGACAAGATTTGAACTTAGGTCTCTTAGATTCCTGGCCCATTGTTCTATATACTATACCACCAGCTGGCTCTTAAGCTTGATGTTATATTCTTATTAAAAAATTTCAATTAACAAGCGTTTACTTTCCATTCCATATTCTTCCCCATCCCACTGGGGGAAAAAAGGAAGAAAACCAACCCCGCCTAACAGATATGCAGAGAAAAACAAAATGAATCCCCACTTTGCCATCCAAAAATGTGTCTTATTCCACCTAACAGTCATAACACTCTCTGTCAGTAAAGGGGTAGCATTCTTTGTCACTAACCCTCTAGAATCATGGTTAATGTCTGCACTGACTGGAGTTCTTATTGGGAGCTAAATTCTATAGGATGCTCCAGATTGTAAGCAGGAAAAGTAAAGAGATAAGTACAGAAAGTCAGAAGCAGGAAAAGTAAAGAGCTAAGTACAGAAAGTCAAAAGTAGGAAAAGTAAAGAGATAAGTACAGAAAGTCAGAAGTACTCATCCACATGTACAAATTACTTTTGCTTTACTTTGTGGTCAATACTCAGGATCTATGATTTCGTCAGGGTAGAAGTTCCCATTCCACTGGTGTGGAAAACTCCTTCCACCATTGCCTTAGACGGTTGGCTGAGAGATCATGTGATTTTCCCCAGTGCTGGTATATTTTAAAGGCAGAACCTAAACCCAGCTCTTCTTGACCCTAATGCCTGCCCTTTTTCTACTCAGCCATGTCCATTAGGTTTTCTAGGTTTCCTATATGCCTTCTCTTTGATCAGAGAGAAAGTTGTTTACCTGCTCAGCCCCTTTACCAAACTTTTCACTTCTACCAATCCATATGGTCATGAAACATATTTTCATTGATTATTTCCAGTATATATTCTATAACCCTAGGTTATAGATTGGTTAGGTTATGTATAGGTTAAATATAGAGAGAGACCTCACCTCTCAGTGACCTTAGCAACTCTCTAAGGCTGTACATTGCATAGAAAGTGTAAACCTGCATTAATAGTTTTCTCATCCCAGAATCCCCTTCAATAATATTACAGGCCTAGTCCCTATGACAGTTGCTAATACATGTGTTTCTCTTCTTTTTCTTTGGAGGTGATACACGTAAGCATATTAAGCTATGGAACGGAAGTTATTCAAAGTACTATTTGCTTGAGATTTATATTGTCTGTACTGCTTTCTCCCACAGGACTGCATGGTTCCTTCCATATAGTGCCTAAAAGAGGACAAGTATATAATCGCCCTGTAGAGGCCCCGTATGATCCAACCTTTTTATACTCTCCTGTCTTTTCCATGCATGAGGAAGAAAACCATTATAAATTTGAGTGTGTTTGACTTCAACCGTCATCCTTAATAGGACTTTGAAAGGAAACTCCATGTCAGTCGCTTCAGGGATTGAAAGCACGTATTAGTGATTAAAGCTCCACTTCTGACCCTTGATCCTGACCCGTGATCGCAGAAGCTGCCATTTGGTATCATATATAGGTCAGTTCCTACTTTAGTACTTCACTTCCACAGCAGGAAATGATAAGGTCTCCCATTTTCCTGAAAGTAGATGGCAGACAAACTTGCCCCCAAATGGCACAGGCTCGTGTCTCTACACCGGGGTCATCAGAATCTTCTCTTCTCTTTCATACGTACTCAGATGTTTTCATGTTAGACTGTCAATTCTTTGAGGGCAAGAATCATATTTTTGCTTTTCTTTTTATCCCGGCTCTTTCTACCTAAAGGGTTTTTCAGCAACTAAGGCTCAAGATTGTATATTCAGGGTTATCAGCATTTGCTGTGAGATGGGTACTAACCCCATAATCCAAGCTTTCTACCCTTGCATTTGTTTGGGAATGTTTCAGGCATAAATCTCCTCTCCTCAATGCCATGTGTGTAATCAGACTAGAGAGCAAGGATGTTAACAGGCTTTGTTTATCAGTCAATTATTAACTAGCTTCATCTTTATAATTCCAAGGCTCATTTTTTTAAAAAAAAACATGCTATATAGCACTTGCCATTGAAAAAATAACATTTCTTGCAGAGAAGTTTTGTGAAAGAGATCTAGAAAAAAAACAGAATTTTGAGGAGATTTTGTTTGGTTTAACGGTAGAAGAAACTATGCAAGAATGGGAAGTGACCCATAGAATCCTATTGGAATTGGCCATCCCAGGGGTCTGGGGAGGGAGGAGAGGAGAGAAAATTTTTCAATAGTTGGCCCTGTACTGCTTGGTGTTCTAGTGATTCCACCACCTTCAATATCTCTCACACTTAAGATTTTGCATCAATTTTCTCACAAACTCTATTGTAAGACACGGTAGTGAATGTTATTTAGGTTAGATAACACAGCTTTGCTAGGGGACTCATTTTCTTTTAGCCTAATTTGGTGGATATTTTACATTATTGACATTTCAGATACCCCTCTTGCTTTGAATTTCTCAATGCAGTTACCTCATGTTGTCAAGGCAACCCCCTTTCCCTGTTTTCTTCCCCCAGTAAAGCATTCCCAGTGTTGCAAAGCTCAAATCACAATCATTCCCTATAATGTATGAGGTCACATGCTTTCCTGGGGTGCACAAAGCTATTACTTTTATTTTATTGGATAACACGTCATTAAATGGAGAGAATTTGTGCTTGAGGGATAATGTGTATATTAAAGCATTTAATGTTAAAAATAATTCCATAGCCTTTATTTCCCACCACTCTTGTGCCTCAGGAAATGTAGCATTCTTCAGTACAGTCCATTAGATTTGTGAAGCTTTAGTAATGAGAGTGGTATATCTAATTTGTATGTAAATTGATTGCAATCATCAGTCTTCCCTTGATTTGTGAAATTAAAGAAATAACTTAATAGACATTTCATTTTTTATGTCTTTAACATCACAATTGACACCTGTTATAATTTTTTCTTTCCTCCTTTAAACTGAAATTCCCAATATTGAGGATTCTTCCAGTATGTTGTAAAAGGAATCCTTTAAAATGTCACAGTATTACTTCAAAGAGCTCCTATAATTCATAGGAAATATCTCACCAGTTTGGACCCCAAATGATTCTCCTTGACTCAGGAAGAATGGTACAGAGTACTGGTTCTGAAGTCAGAGGTCTTAGGTACAGACCCCACCCTTGACACTAATCAAGTGACCTTAGCCAAGTTATTTAAACTCCCTGGACCTTAGAGGAGATGGCTTCTGGGTCCCTTCCAACTCTAGAACTATGATCCCCCAGTGAATGGGATCAAGCATCCTAGATCTTTTTATCATTCTTGGAAGGCCTTATGAATATTGTTCATTTTGTATTCAGCATTAAAGAATCAGGCAGCAAAAGAAAGGGCTACAAATATAGCTGGTATGAGCAAACCTTGTCAAGATTAATTCCCTTTCATTCCCATTCCCATATGGGGGCAGTTCTCCGATGGCTGTGCCAGCTCCCCGCATGTCTGGCCGTATTGCTAAACTGGAAAACTGCTGCTTGCTATCAGAAGGAAACAGAAATTTTATCATTGGTTCACTTGCTTGTTCATTTGAAGGAATCAGAGGACCAGGACAGAATTCTTCACAGATCAGGAGGTGTACTTGAGCATCCAAGTTCCTTGTTTTAGAGACCGATGTTAGCATTTTAATTCATGATATGTCTGTTATCTCCATAGTAATGTGCAGAAACCCCTGCCTCCTAAACAAATAGAGTTTGTCTTAATTTTGAGCCTTAATTTCAGGTGTTTAGGTTGGGGTAGGTAAGACTCTCCTCATATCTTACCCCCTTGTTTGAATTTGATGACATGAAAGGGGAGTTGGTAACATTTAGCTATTACCCGAGACCTAGAAGAACATAAATTATGTGGTGGCTAAACCATTTCTTGTCTCACCACTGTACTGCAGTTTTTGAACATTAAAAAAAGTATTCCATTGTAGTTCTCTTTTTACTATTTCAACACTTTGAAATATCCTGATTTCATCAGTTTGGGAAATCCTTCTGTCAGTGTAGGTTAAATAACAGTTCCACCACACCTTAGCTTTCATGAGTTGCTTTGATTTAAAAATGAAAACAGAAAAAGCCAACTTATTAAGGTTTAACCTCTCTTATTAATATTTAACCTATCCAAACATCTCCAAACTTAGTTGCTCTGATCCTTGAATGCCAGGAACACTGAATTTAGGTCACTGGATCTCCATTCAAAACCTTCTCTGGTTTAAAAGGATCTGTTATGGTTTGTACCTTTCAGAACTCAGGGTCACTCGCACACCATTGTGATTCAAGGAGGCGTGTACAACCAATGAAAAATATAAAAAACAGTATAAACTTTTTCAGCTAGCACTGACTTTGTTTTGTTGTTAGTGGTGGTGCTGCTAGCCTTTTTGGGGGGAAGGAGAGGGGATGTAGGCTGTGGGATCTTATTTTGGTAATTCAGTTGTGATAAATTAGGAAGTTCCATGTCAACAGGGTACAGTGCTAGAACTTACAAAGGCATGTATTAGTCATGTGTGGTGACTCTTATTCTGAGAATAAAAGATAGGGAAGGAATTGAGTTTCCTAACCCATTTTTTGATGTGAATAACTGAAGTAATCTTTTTCTTCTTTATATTTCTCAATCAGTAGAACTTAATGTTCTACCATCTCTTCCAGCTTAACTCCAGTCTCCAATCTAGGACCCATTTATTTTAGAGCAAATGAATGAAGCATTTATGAAGTATCTGCTACGTTCAAGTTGGACAACTAGGTGGCACAATGGATAGAGTTCTTGGCCAGACTCGTCTTCTTGAGTTCAAATCTGACCTCAGACACTTACTAGCTGTGTGACCCTGGGCAAGTCACTTAATCTTTTTGCCCCAGTTTCCTCATCTGTAAATGAGCTGGAGAAGGAAATGGCAAATCACTGCAAATACTTTTGCCAAGAAAACCCCAAATGGGGTCAGGAAGACTCAGACACAACTAAAATGATTGAACAATGACAACAGCAAATGTTCAAGGTCATGGTGAAAGATGCTGAATAGTAGGACCACAGTCATTAAAAGTGAGGCAGATTGACTAAGGAGCAAGCCTGATACACTGCTTTCTTTTTTTTTAAAATTAATTTGTTTTCAGTTTTCAGCAATCACTTCCATAAGTCTTAAATTTTCTCCCCCTCCCTGAGATGGCATTCAATCTCATATGAGTTCTACACATACATTCTTATTAAACACATTTTCACATTTGTCATGTTGCATAGAAGAATTAAAATGAATGGGAGAAACTATGAGAAAAACCAAAACAAAACTGACATAACACAAGAGAAAATAGAATTCTTCATTCTGCATTCCAATTCCATAGTTCTTTCTCTGGCTATGGATGGCATTTTGCCCCAACAGTCCTTTGCAAATGTTTTAGGTCCTTGCATTTCTGTGAAACAGAAACAATCCTCATACACTGTGGCTGTTACTGTATATAATGTTCCCCTGGTTCTGCTCATTTCATTCAGCATCAGTTCATATAAGTCTTTCCAGACCTCTCTGAAGTCTTCCTGTTCATCATTTCTTATAGCCCAATAGTATTCCATTACATTCATATACCACAACTTGTTCAGCCATTCCCCAGTTGATGAACATTCCCTCCATTTCCTGTTCTTGGTCACCACAAAGAGAGCTGGTGTGTGTGTGTGTGTGTGTGTGTGTGACCCTTTCCCATTTTTATGATCTCTTTAGGATACAGTCCTAGAAGTGATATTGCTGGGTCAAAGAGTATGTACATTTTTGTAGCCCTTTGGGCATAGTTCCAAATTGCTCTCCAGAATGCTTGGATCAGCTCACAGCTCCACCAACAAAGAATTAGTGTTCCAACTCTTTCACATCTCCTCCATCATTTATCGCTTTCCTGTTTTGTCTTGTTAGTCGATCTGATACGTGTGATGTGGTTCCTCAGAGTTGTTTTGATTTGCATCCCTCTAATCAGTGTGATACATATATATATAGATATAGATAGATAGGTATCTATATATAGTGACAATGGTTTTAATTTCTTCCTCTAAAATGTGCCTGTTCATATCCTTTCATCATTTATCAGTTGGGGAATGACATATATCCTTGTAAATTTGACTCAGTTGTCTCTGTAGTTTAGAAATGAAACCTTTATCACAGACACTAGTTGTAAAAGTTCTTTTCCAGTTTTTGCTTCCCTCCTAATCCTGGCTGCATTGGGTTTGTTTGTGCAAAACCTTTTCAATTTAATGTAATCAAAATGACCCATTTTGCACTTCATAATGTTCTCTATCTCTTGTTTGGCCATAAATTTCTCTATTCTCCATAAATCTGACAAATACACTATTCCTTGTGCCCCTAACTTGTTTATAGTATCAGCCTTTATACCTAGATCATGTGCTCATTTGGACTTTATTCTTGTGTATAGTGTCAGGCATTAGTCTATGCCCAGTTTCCACCATACTATTATTCCATTTTCCCAGCAGTTTTTGTCAAACAGTGAGTTCTTATTCATCCAATATACTTGTCTACTAATTCCCTAAATTTACTGAAGAGTAAAAATAGTTAGAATAAGAAGCCATTAAAAATTGTTTATGGAATTTATTTTTTTGTTGGCAAGGTATAAAATCTTTGCCACATTTTAACATTTAAAAAGCACTTTCCCCAGACCCTGTAAGGCAGGTAATGAAAGTATTAGTGTCACTCCCCATTCCCATTTTGCAGAAGAAGAAAAGTGGGCCCCAAGCATATGACTAGCAAGTGTGGAAGTGCTCTTAATTAGAATTTTGTGTTGTGAGAGAACAAAATCTAGAGATGGTCAAACTCTGAAGTCTTCCAGGTAGAGCCAGATGAAATACCTTTTGGCTTTCTTCTCCCTCATCCTCTCTCCCTATCTCTTCCCTCTCTAATTTGGTGTTTCCTTAAAAAAAAAAATGAATTGGAAACATTAATGTTAAATCACTTCAAGACAACACATTAAGGGAAGTCTTTGGGTTCAAGACACTGAGCCTGTTTTTAGATACTCTTAATAAAACTCACTGTCTCTACAATGCCATGACAACTGACTGAAAAATAGATGTTTTCAGTTGTCTAAGTGGTTTGGTCTATATGACATCCAACAACTATTTTGCCTTTTTTCACCACTGAATTAAATGACTCAGCCAATCATATTGGTGTCATGTAAGCACAACCTAAGCATCTGTTTAGGAAAAAGTGTCATTTGACTGCCTTTTCACATATGGTAGAGGGAATAATCATTTATTAAACGGGTTAACAAAGCTATTGATGGCCAGAAGGTCTACAGTTTCATAAATTTGAAACTGGAAGGAATCTCAGACATCGTCCAGTCCAATCCTTTCTCTTGACAGATGAGGAAAGTGAGGCTCCAAAAGTGAAGCAATCAGCCCAAGGTCACACAGGTGGTAAATTGTAGACCTGTGACCCATTCTTTCTACTATGAAAGCAGGAAGCCGGGGTAGGGGGTGGAGTGAGGGGGGAGAAATACCTAACCAAATGTCACAATGCTCACAGTGCTCAATGCTTATTAAAGCAAGAGATCATTTATTCTTACCTTCTCATTTTACCTAAGACCCAGAGAGATGATTCACCTCTTCCAGAATTGTACAGCTAATTAGTGGCAGGGCTGGGACTGCAGCTAGTGAAGTGGTATTCAATTCAATTCAACATTCATTTATTAAGCACCTACTATGTGCACAGCACCATGCAATGCATAAGGGCTAGACAGGTATTCTGGGGGGGTAGGTATGATATGCATATAGATAAATAATTTTCACTCGTCTAGATCTCATTATAAAACATTATGGGGAGAAATGGTGATTCTTTGGCGTAATGTTAATGAATATCAGCCCACAGACTGACAGGAGAACAGGCGTTTCTATATGCAAACAAAGCTTTAATAAAAAGGAGAAATGATGCATCCAGAATTGCGTGTTGCCCACATGAACGGTGAAGGATCAGGAAAAAGGAAAGAACATAATGCAGCAGTGCCACCTATTAGGGACCAGCAGCGTAGTTTTCAGTGAGTGTGGTTCCCTCTGCAACTGGTCTCAGCTTTCCCCAAAAGGCCTGATTTCTGGCTCCATGTTCTGATATTCAGGCTTCCTGAAGCCTTCCTGTTTGCTTCAGTTTCCTGAAGTGTAAACTGGAGATGAATAATAGCACCCACCTCGCAGGGCTGTTGTGCGGATCCAATGAGATAATGGTGAAGCGCTTCTTCAGCACAGTACCAAGCACACTGTCTAGATGTTAGCTATTATTTCAGTGGTTAGTCATCACAATACCCAGCATTACTATAGCACTTTAAGGTTTTTGAAGTACTTCACAGTTATTTGACTTGCCCAGAGTCACACAAAGCTAATAAATATCTGAGGGAGGTTAATTCTATCCACCTAGCTGCTGCCCTCCACCACTTTTCCCCTGAAGGTCCCCCACAATGAAAGATCACAAAATCACTACTTTTTCTCTGAAACACACCCATTCTATGAAAGTATTCACTGAGGCATGTAGGCTACTAGGAAATATCTGACCAATTAGAATTCATGCCTAATTTGAAAACCTAATAGATAATTCAAGAATTCAAGGAGAGAGGCAGTGTAGCATTATGAAGAGAGCTTTGGCTTGAAAGTCTGGAACACCTTGAGTTCAGCTCCCACAGCTGACACATCCTAGCCATGTTATCTGCAGCAAGTCAGATAATCTCTCAGTGCCCCCAGGACATCCTATTGTAGGATCATAAATTTAAGGCTAAAAAAGATCTTAAATATTATATAGTTAAAACCCTTCCTTTTTGGAAATAAGGGAAATAAGGCAGACAGAAGTCCAATGACTTGCTCAGGATCATGTAGCCAATAAATATTTGAGATGGGATTTAATTTTTGGGTTGGAGTTTGTTTGTGTGTGGTTTTTTAATAGAGCTTCATTTATTTGGAATTTTAGGAACATGAGTCGAATTTTCAGATAACTCAAGTTTAACCCATCAAATTAATTCAATTAACCTTTGTTAAAGTGGGGATACCACCAAAGATACAAAATTTAAATAGATCTTCTTCCTGCTGTATAGTAGGAATGTGAAACATATACACATGACTATAATGCATTTTTGCTGTTTAGTTGTATCCAACCCTCTGCAACCCCATTTGGAGTTTTCTTGGCCAAGATACTGGAGTGGTTTGTCATTTCCTTCAGCTCATTTTACAGATGAGAAAACTGAAGTAAATAGGGTTAAGTGACTTGAGATCGGATTTAGGTTGTGGTGCTTTATCCCCTGAGCCAACTGGCTGTTAAATAGATCTCATCTCTCTTATGGAACTTATTCTATAGTTGGAGATATGAAACACATAACACCTGTAAAATGTATAATAATACATGAGTGCATTCAAAATAGGTACAAGGTCATTTTGAAGGGAAGGTTCTAACATTTGGGTTTTTTTTTTTTAAATCACATCTAATGTATGGCAGAGCAGTGACTCAGATCTATGTCTTCTCTGAGGCAGAATTTTAACCCAGAATTTCTCACCTTCAAATGTATTGCAACATTCTTCCTCTAAAAATTCAAACTATAAAAAATTATTCATTGGCTTTGGTGAAGTAAAATCACAGGATCTCTATTAAGATATTTCTTTTTAAGGTGATTGGGGTTAAGTGATTTGCCAAGAGTCACACAGCTAAGTGTGCAAGACCATATTTGAACACAGTTCCTCCTGACTCTAGGACTGGTGCTATATCCACTGAATAACCTGGCTCCCCTCTAGGATGCCTTCACAGTCAGCATGGCACAATAGATCTCAGGCTAGCTTTACAACCTGAAAATTAAGATTCAAATTCCACTTGTGACACAGACTAGCTGTATGACAGTGAACAAGCCAGTCAGTCTCCAGACCTCAGATTCCTCATCTGAAAAATTGAAGTATTTGGTCACTTAAATCTTTTTTATCTCTAAATCTGTGACCCTGTGTTGTCACAAAGCAAATCTAAAAAGATTAACTGAGTCCTTTCTTCAGTGACCTCCTGACCAGCTCCCACCAAGTGGCTTATCTTCTTCTGTCTCTAAATCTCAACCCTCATACAAGACCATGGCAATCTCTATGAGACCTCATCTACAGAAGTCCTTTTCCCTTGACATGCTTTAGCCTCCAGAATGGAATTTTTCAGAATCGCCTTTTGCCTGCCTTCTTTCCTTTCTGTACAATTTTTATTTTTGAGGGGGTGAGGCAATTGGGGTTAAGTGAATTGCCCAGGGTCCTCCTGACTTCCAGGCCTGTGGTCTATCCACTGTACCATCTAGTTGCTCCCCAGTTTCCTTTTAATTAAGCATGATGTGGTAGAAGAGGACACCAGTTGTATTACCTGGTACAAGTCATTTAGCCTTTCCATGGCCCAAACATCTTTCTAAGGCTCTGCCACAGGTATTTACCTCCATGACTGTAGTCAATGACCAGAGTTTCACATGCCATTTAAATCACAAGGTCTAGATCAGATGGGGAAAAAAAGGTGGTGAAAAGGAATGAGGAAACCTGATTCTGCTTTTACTCTGAAGTGTTCTGTGTGATCTTCTGAGGTTCTGTTTTCTCATCTGTAAAATGAGGGGGATTGGACACAATGATGTCTCCAAGGCAGGGGTTCTTAGCCTTTATTGCTGTCATGACCTGCTTTGGCGGTCTAGTGAATGGGCCCTCTTTGCAAAGCATGAAACAGAATTACAAACGAAACCAATTCTATTAAAATACAGTCATCCAAAATTAAAAAAAAAAACCCAATCTCAACTTCTCCCTGCTTTAAGTTTTGTTCCAACACAGAAAAATTCTATGAAATTACCATATTAAGCCTCATGATTAAGCACCCACTTACACAGACCCAGCAGCCATGTTGTAACTAGAGCACTGCCTCCTAGGAAGATTTGGGTTCAAGTCTTTCCACGGACACTTGCTGCCTGACCAACAATGCCCAGTAATGCCCACGCAACTCTCTAAGAGTGAAAATTGCACTGCAATGGTACTGAGAAATTTTTCAACAAACGTTATACATTACCAGTAATATTAGGCCTGTTCCACATCAGACCATAGGAACAGCTAGCTAATTTCTCTTGCAGCCCTTTCTGAAAATCTGATAGATTTTTTTCTCAGACTGATCTCTAAATCTCCCTCATCTCAGCTCTATTCTTTTTCTTTTTTAACATTTTTATTTAAAGTTTATTTAAAGTTTTATTTAAAGTCCAAATTCCTTCGCTTCCTCCCTCCTTTACCTCCTCCCTTCTTGAGATGGTAAACAATTAGATATAGGTTATACATGTATAATTATGTATAATATTTCCATATTAGCTATTTTGCACAAGAAAACTTAAATAAAAGATAAAGTGAAAGTAAAAAATAGCATGTTTTAGTCTATATTCAACTAATATCAGTTCTTTCTCTCTGCATCATTACAATCACACACTACAGCCTGTTTATCTATTCCCCCAATTAGTGGGCATCTCTTTGATTTCCCTTTCTTAACCACTGCAAAAATAGATACTATAAAAATTTTTATACAAGTAGATCCTTTTTCCTTTTTTTGGTTGTCTTTGAGATATAGACCTAGCAATGGCCTTGCTAGATCAAAGGGTATGCACACTTATAGAACCCTTTGAGCGTAGTTCCAAATTGTTCTCCAGAATGGTTGGATCAGTTCATAACTCCACCAGCACTGTGTTAGAGTTCCATTTTTTCCACATTCCCTCCATCATCCAACATTTTCCTTTTTTGTCCTGTTAGCCAATCTGAGAGGCCTGCGTTGGTACCTCAGAATTATTTTAATTTGCATTTCTCTAATCAGTAGTAATTTAAAGCATTTTATTCATATGACTACAGATGGCTTTGATTTCTTTGTCTAAAAGATGATTGTTCATATTCTTTGACCATCTATCAATTGCAGATGACTTGTATTTTTTTTAATTTGACTCTTTTTCAATATATTTGAGAAATGAGGCCTTTATCAGAGATACTTGTTGCAAATCCCCCCCCCCACACACACACACAGATTTTTGCTTTCCTTATAATTTTGGTTGTATTATCTTTGCATAAAATCTTTTTAATTTTATATAATCAAATTTTATATTTTGCATTTTGTAATGCTCTATATCTTCTTTGGTCTTGATTTCTTCCTTATCCATAAATCTGACAGATAAACTATTCCATGCTCTCTTAATTTGCTATGGTATCACCCTTTATGTGAAAATTATGTATCTATTTTGACCTTTCTTGGTGTACAGTGTGACATGTTGGTCTATATCTACTTTCTGCCATTCTGTTTCCCCAGCAGTCTTTGTCAAATAATGGGTTTTTCTTCCAAAAGCTTGGATGTTTGGGTTTATCATATACTAGATTACTGTGTTTATTTACTATAATGTAATTTGTACCTAGTCCATTCCCCTGATCCACCACTCTGTTTTGTAAGCAGTGCCACATTGTTTTGATAATCACTGCTTTGTGATACAGTTTGAGATCTGATATGACTAAACCACCTTCTTGCACATTTTTTCCAGATGAATTTGGTTATTTTTTCTAGCTCTGTATAGTTTGATTGGTATGGAACTGAATAAATAGATTTAGATAAAACTGACATTCTATTGGCTCAGCCTTACCATGAACAATATGTTTCCAATTGTTTAGATGTGACTTTGTTCCTGGGTTTGTCTTGGCAGATAGACTCACAAGTGTTTTATATTGTCTACAGTGATTTTAAGTGAAATTTCTCACTATGACTCTTCCTGCTGGCCTTTAAGGGTAATATATAGAAAGTGAGATTTATGTCATTTTTTTGTGTCCTGAAACTTTGTTAAAGTTGTTGATGATTTCAAGTAGTTCTTTAGTTGATTCTCTAGGATTTTCCAAGTATAACATCATATCATCTGCAGAGTTTTGTTTCCTCATTGTCTATTTCAATTCCTTTAATTTCTCTTTCTTCTCTTATTGCTACAGCTAACATTTCTAGAATGGTCTTACATAGTAGAGGTGATAATGGGCATCCTTGCTTCATCCTTGATTGTATTAAGAAGGCTTCTAGTTTTTCCCCATTACAGATAATGCTTACTGATAATCTTAGGTAGATATTGCTTATCATTTTAAGGGATGCTCCCTTTATTCTAATACTCTCCAGTGTTTTTAATAGGAATGGATGCTGTATTTTGTCAAAAAATTTTTCTGCATCTATTGAGATAATCATATGACTTTTGTTGGTTTTGTTATTTACACAGTCAATTGGGCAGATAGTTTTCCTAATATTGAACCAGTCCTTCATTCCTGGTATAAATCCCAGGTGTATGATCCTTGTGATATATTGCTGTAATCTTTTAGTTACTATTTCATTTAAAAATTTTTGCATCAATATTCATTAGGGAAATTGGTTTAAAATTGTTTTGGCTCTTCCTGGTTTAGATATTAGCACCATATTTTTGTCATAAAAAGAAATTAATAGGACTCCTACTTTGCCTGTTTTTCCAAATAGTTTATATAGCATTGGGATTAATTATTCTTCAAATATTTGGTAGAATTTACTTATGAATCCATCTGGCCATGGGGATTTTTTCTTAGGACATTCAATTGATGGCTTATTCAATTTATTTTTCTAATATTTTATTATTTAAGTATTTTATTTCTTCTTCTGTTAATCTGGGTAATTTATATTTTGGTAGCTATTCATCCATTTAATTTAGATTGTCAATTTTCTTGGCATGTAATTGGACACAATAGCTCTTAACAACTGTCTTAATTTCCTCTTCATTGGTGATGAATTTACCCTTCCACTTTTTTATACTAGTAATTTGGTTTTCCTCCCTTTTTTTAAATCAAATTGACCAATGGTTTACCTATTTTATTTATGATACACCAATAGTTTTTCTATATTTTTGCATAAAACCAGTTTCTAGTTTTATTTATTAGCTTAATGTTTTTCTTACTTTCAATTTTAGTAATCTCTCCTTTGATTTTCAGGATTTCCAATTTGGTGTTTAATTGGAGATTTTTAATTTGTTCTCATTGTAGTTTTTTTTTAGTTCCATGCCCTATTTATTGATCTATTTCTCTATTTTATTGTTGTCATTTTCTTTAAAGAAATTATTCATCGTTTCTATGATTTGTTCTTTGACCCACTTGTTTTTTAGGATTAGATTATTTAATTTCTATTTCATTTTTAATCTGTCCATCACCCATTATTGAATGTAATTTTTATAGTAACATAACCTGAAAAGGATGCATTTACTATTTTCTGCTTTTCTGCATTTGGTTGCAAAGTTTTTATGTCCTAACAATGGTCAATTTTTTCATAGCTGTCATGGACAACTGAGAAAAAGGCATATTCCTTTCTATTCCCACTCAGTTTTCTCCAGAGATCTATGATATCTAAATTTTCCAGGTTTTTATTCACCTTCTTAACTTCTTGTTTATTTTGTGGCTAAATTTATCTAGTTCTGACAGAGGAAAGTTGAGTTTCCCCACTAGTATAGTTTTATTACCTATCTCCTCCTATAACTCATTCAACTTCTACAAAAATTTAGCTGCATTTGACATATGATACATAATATATAAATGCATATATGCATTTGGTGCATATATGTTTAGTATTGATATGAGTCCTTTGTCTATGGTACCTTTCAGGAAGATAAGAGTTTCTTTCCTAATTTCTTTTAATTAAATGACTTTTTGTTTTTGCTTTGTCTGAGATCATGATTGCTACTCTTGCTTTATTTGCTTCATTTGAAGTATAATAAATTCTATTCTAGCCCCTTAACTTTACCCTGTGTGTATCTCTCTGCTTCAGATGTGTTTCTTGTAAACAACATATTGTAGGATTCTGATTTTAAATCCATTTCACTCTCTGTTTCCATTTAATGGGTGAGTTCATCCCATTGACATTTATCATTATAACTGTGTATTTCCCTCCATGCTACTTTCCTCTTATTTATTCCCCATCTCTCTGTTATCTCCCCACCCTCACAAATGTTTTACTTCTGATCACTGCCTTCTACAACATACCCACCCTTTTATGAGTCCATTTCCTTTCTATTATCTCCATCTTTTTTTACTTCCTTATAGCATGAGAAATTTCTATATCCAGCTGAGTGAGTTTATAATTCCCTCTTTGAGCCAGTTTTGATGAGAGTAAGGTTTAACCTTTTTCCATTACACAACCCACATCTTCCCCTCCATTATAATAGCTCTTTCATCCTTCTTTTACATGGAATCATTTCCCCCCTTCTTTTTCTTCAATTGTAATTCTCACCCCTTTATTTTGGGGGGAGGTATCATCCTATCCAAGTAGCCTTATACACACCCCCTCAGACTATATATCCTCCTAATTGCTCTTACAGTAATAGAGATCTAAAGAGTTAAAAACAATATCCCGCCGTACCTTTTGTTTCTTTTTCCTTTTTATATTCCCTTGATTCTTCCAGATGGATATTATTATCATTTTCTTTCCAGTTAGGAATGTTTGAAATTCCTCTATTTCACTAAATATGTTTTCTTTTGTTTTTCCCCATATTGCGGATTCTTGGTTATCGTCCCACCTCCTTGGCCTTCCAGTACGTCATATTCCAAGGCTTGCTGTTCTACAGCGTGGAAGCTGTCAAATTCTGACTGCAGCGCCACAATATTTGAATTGTTTCTTTTTGCTTGCTTGTAAAGTACTTTCTCCTTGATCTGTGAGCTCTAGAATTGGGCCATGATGTTGCGGAGAGTTTTCATTCTGGGATCTCTTTCAAGCAGTGATCAGTAGATTCTTTCAATTTCTATTTTGACCTCTGGTTCTCATATTTCATGGCAATTTTCTCTGATAATTTCTTGAAAGATATTGTTCAGGCTTTTTTTTTTATATCATGACTTTCAGGTAATTTTTATATTATCTCTCTTGGATCTATTTTCTAAGTCATTTGTTTTTCCAATGATAAATTTCACATTTTCTTCTTTATTTCCTTTTTTGATTTTGTTTTATCTTATCTTGATGTCTCATAGAGTCATTAGCTTCCACTTGCTCAATTCTAATTTTTAACGATTTTCTTCAGTGAACTTTAACACTTCCTTTTCTTCCATTTGGCCATTTCTATTTTTTAGGGAATTATTTTCCACAGTAAATTTTTATATTGACTCGGTTTCATGAATCAATTTCATGTTTGCTTTCATCAGAGGGTAAGCTGCCCTTCTGGCCTCTGCTGGCAGAATGAAACATCTCCCTGTTGGCCTCCCCTGGGTGTGGGGTTTAGCTGATGGTCTTTCCCTGGGATGGGGCCTTTCTGCTGTTGAGTCTTTCTAGTGGCTGGCCCTGGATGAGAGATCTTGTTGTTGCATGGGTGGGGCCCTGCTGCTGGGCTTCTATGAAAACAGGACCTCTCATCAAGCAGGCCCCAAGGGCAGGGTCTTGCTATTGGCCAGCCCCAGGGGGTGCTTCACTATTGGTCAGCCATAAGGTCAAGGTGCATAGATGTGGGGTCTCTGGGATGGGGCCATGATACCCGGGACAGAGGGGGCTGGTTTGCAGGAGGGCAGGGCCTCACTGGTAGATTGCCCCTGGCTGGAAGCCTTGCTGCAGAAGCCCTGCTAGGAGGTTGGCTGCTGCTGCTGCTCTTAGATCTTTCCTGCAGCGCTGGTAATCTGCTTGCCTGCTACTAGTTCAATTCTAAGGCAGTTTTCTAATTGTTTAGAAGGGAATTTGGGAGGGCTTCAGAGGGTTCCTTGCTCACTGAGCACCAGAAGTCATCAGCTCTACTCTGGCCCCTAATTCTTCCTGAGCCTTGGTTTCCTCACCCTTAACACGAGGGAGCTGGATTCAGTGATCCCTAAGGTCCCGTCTGATTATGAATGCATGGCCCTGTGACCCCTCTGCTCATCTGGAAGGGAGGTTGGAGTCACTATTGGGGCTGAACTGCTTCACAGTCAACATGAAACAGTTAAGCATTGTGATGAAGTAGAACGAATATGGGATTTAGGGGTTCAAAGTCCAGCCTTGAGTGACCTTGAACAAATCCCTTTGGGCTTTTATTCCCTTCCATCTCTAAATCTGTGGATCTACAATGTCAAGTACCACAGTATCTTTAAGGAATAAATATCACAGACTGCGGATTTGCCAAAAAGCATTGGACACTCCCCCAAAGAGCCTTTCTATCTGCTTAGCCGTTTCTCAGAGGGCCTGCTGTAAGATTAGACAAGGGGTTTTATACTTATGCGCAAGACTGTACTGTAAAGGGAGGTCTGAAATTCTTCAGTTTAGCTTGGCTTCTTTATTTATATGCTCTCAGTGCACCCTCTAGTGGAAAATGTCATCATAACATGCCTTTTTATTTTCTAAGTCCTGATTCTTATTTAAATTCCCAGAAAGGAAATAAAAAGAGACAAAAAGGATTTTTATTTGGCAAATGTACTACTCTTAGTCCATAGTTTGATAGGTAACACAGGAGCTGGATTTGTGTAGTAAGGAAGATCTGAGTTCAAATTTTGCCACAGATACTTAACCTCTTAGTGCCTTAGTTTTCTCATCTGAAATATGGAGAAAATAATCATCTCTGCCTCCCAGGGTTAATGGGAAATTCAAATGAGTTAATAGCTGAAAATTGCCTAGCACAGTGCCTGGCATATATCAGGTGCTATATAAAGGCTAGCTTTATCATTGCTGTGTACTAGTCTCTCAGTCATCCAGTCTCAAAACCGCCAAGGCATAGGATCATAGGTGCAAGACAGAAGGAACCCTAGAAATCATTCAGTCAACAAGCATTTATTAAGTAGCTAGTATATGACAGGTAAGAAGCAGAATGACATACTAAGTAGAGAGCTGATCTTGGATTCCAGAAGTCCTTCCATTGACATATTTTGGTTGTGTGGTGACTTCTCAGTCCTCCTGGCAACTTTCTAAAACTGTGGGTCGCAAGTAGTCACTGATGTATATTGGTAGTGGGCATTTTCTTGTCCTTGGAGTTCCTTCCATACACTTATGAAATCATAGGAATGGTTTCCCTAAAAAAATTTTTTTGCTATGTACAAATGCAAAAGTGGGGTAATCTCTGCCCCTATAAAAGGACTGAAAATTTCAAGGGATGATCAGAGGGACAAGTGTAAACAACTTGCCCACAGTCACATAGGCAATGTACAACCAAGATAGGGTTTGAACCAAATTTGAACTGAAATGTTTTGCAAACCTTAAAGCAGTATATAAATGTTGGCTATTGTTATTGTTGAGGGCAAGGATCACAATTGCTTTTTATCATTTTATCCCCAGGACCTACCATAGTGGCTCGCACATTTCATTAAACACATAGGAGCTTAAGAAGTGCTTATTGAGCAATATATTCACAACACATATATTTAAACTTAGTCTAGAAATATTGAATATAGTGACTTACAAGCATTTCAGTCACTTGGAACTGTTGGATCCATGGGTTCTTAAGGCAGGCAGGCAGGAAGGAAGGAAGGAAAGGAAGGAAGGGAGAAGGAAGGATGGAAGGGAGAAGGGAGGAAAGAAGGAAAGAAAGAAGGCTGGAAGGAAGGAAGGGAGGGAGGAAGGAATGGAGGAAGGAAGGAAGGAAGGAAGGGAGGAAGGAAGGATATATAAAGTTAGGTATTTAAACTTAGGCTGAAAATCTTGGTCAAGCAAATATTTCAGTCACTTGGTAGGGTTGAATCTCTGGTTTTGAGTCTATGTATATCATTTTTCCTTCACTTTCTTCCTAGTCCCTGACATCCACTGTTTACCATTTTAGCTAGCTTCTATTCTCTTTTTTTCCTCACTCTCTCTCTCCACTCCTCTACTTTTTTCCTTCTTTCTACTTGCCTTCTTTCCCTTTTATTTACTCCCCTATATCCCTGATCTCTTTTCCTCCCTCTATTTTTTTAAATCTCCTTTCAACCCATTCCTTAGGCCTGCTTAATGGTACCCATGGACATAGCTTGACTCCTTTGATGGATTGAGAGATAAAGAGATTGCTGACCTCTGCTTTAGAATATTCCCTAAAAATATAATAGAACACCTACTGAGAAATCTGAACGTAATTTCTCGTTAGTTTTAGCTGTTACTGGCCTATTGGAAATATCATAAGTCAGCATTACACATATTTCAGTCAATGAAAACTCTAAAAGGAAACTTGGGGCCTGATAGGCAGAGGACTAGACTGGAAGCTTCACAACTTTGATGAATGGTTTGAATTCTCCATGCTTTCGTTTTCCTTTCAAACAAGGCATGCTTTTCCTCTAATTTTTTGTTGGGGAAGTGACGGTGATTAGGGTAGATGAAACAAGAGAGCCACCACTGAGGAAGGAGGGGATGTTTGGGGCGTTACAATGGGCAGTTGAAAGAACAATTCTAGCAAGCCTTCCCTGGCTTAAGGAGGAGGGAATGAAGACCCTCCCTAGCAGATAAGGAAAGGACAAAGGTCAAACAATTTGACAAAGCTTCCTGTTAGAGATCCTTATCTAAAGGTCAGCTACCTAAAATGTGTTGGCAGTAATTGTGAACTTGCAGTAAGGAGGCAAAAAGAGGTTACATCCAAATAACTTTAGCCTTAGTTGATCAATGGAGTCAACATCTGTGGATACAACAATTTTGCATAGTAGGGTGCTTTTTTGACAACCACATATATTTTGAGCATTCCTTGATAAATTCATTTTTAGTTCAAGAAGAGTGAAGACTTTCAAGTGTTCTTGACTTCACTAGTAATTTCTCATTAAAAAAAAAGAAAAAGATTAAAATATACTCTTGACCAATATCTCATAGCAAGTAAGTAGGGAAATTGAGTCTAGAACTCAAGTCTTAGACCTCCAGAACCCCAAAAGTGCTCTATGATGACAGACCATAGCTAGACTCTATACTAGAAGACTCTAGTCTTCTCACTTTGCTTACAAAAAAAGTGTCCCGTATGAGAATTCCGTCCTTTAATCATTCTGGATTCACTAGTACAGTCAAACTTCAGTATACTTTTATCTAGAGACTCCACCAATTAATTAATTAGTCCATTAATTTATTATTAATTAATCTACTAATTTGTTATTAATAAGTATCACAATTAGTAGAGCCTTTCACATCATCAGTGTAAAGGCAAATAAATCTATCAGGGAAACAACCCAATTTCAAACAATGAATCCTATAAATGGGACTTGGCATGACTTCCCTGCAGCATATTTAAAATGCCAACCAGGTGTATAAAAACAACACCCCCCCCAAAAAAAAAAACTCAAGTAATTTGTATAGCATGTTTGGGAATGTCAGTTGGAATATTTAAAGCAGAGATAAACTGTGCAATTTGAATCTTCAGAGGTGTGAAGAGATTCCTTATATCATCTCATCAAAATAGATAAAGAGGGATAACTTCTCTTGAGACATGTTATGAATAATCCAATTAGTGAATGCTACCAACTGCTTCTGTCACTTATCTTAAGATGAAGGTAATTGAAACTGAAGTTAGAGCTAAAAAGTCCTAATGATGATTGACTGTCCCTGATTCTCATGTTGCAGCTTCTTAGGAAAATAATGTTACCTCTAGAGTTCCTCAGTTCCTCCTCCTCATCCATGAAGTAGCCTATTTTGTTTTTAGTTGTGTTCAGCCATACTGTCCATGGAGCTTTTCTTGGAAAAATTACACGAACGGTTTGACATTTCTTCCTCCAGTGGCTCACGGCAGACAGAAGTTAAATAACTTGTCCAGGATCACACAGCTAGTAAGTGTCTGAGGCCAGATGGTCTTCTTGACTCCATACCTGGTAGACTTAGCTGTCCCTGAAGAGGTCTAAATTCAGTTCAATAAGCAAGATGAAGACTCCATTGTTTCCCTAAAGAAGTCTATTCTATTTTAATAAACTCAAAGGGACTATTGCCCAGCTTTCTTGGTGTTCCTGAGTCATAGGTACTGATGTACACATCAAATACTGTTTTCATTAAGTTATTGTCTGAAGCATATTTTTGTGTGTATGTGTATATATGTATGTATGTGTGTATATTATACATATCTAAATATGTATGTGTTTGTCCTTCATTGCTGAAGGAAGACCATGCCATCAGAGAAATAATGACAGGACTTGCACTTGACTTTGTCTTGAATGTGGGTGGGCTGTGCAGGTCACCAGTCTCACTTCTCCTCCAGAGCCACCTGAATCCAGTGACCAGATGACTGGAGATGACCCAGGATGAGGCAATTGGGTTAAGTGATTTGCATACACACACACACACACACACACACACACACACACACACATACGCATATACACACATATATAGAAAGAGGGAGAGAGGAGAGAGTATCTTTGCATCTCCCCCAGCAGGTAGCATATTGCCTTGTATATAGTAGAAGTGCAACAAATGTTTATTGAATAAATGAATTCTAGAACAAGCATTTTTTTCTGGTGAGGTCACATAGCTAAGAACAAATATTTCTAATATGCCCTATATTACAAGGAAAATTTTTCAGTTGAGAACCAATATGGCTAAAAATAAAAATGCAAACCCCAAATTGCTGCTGATTACATTGTCTTTTTTTAAAATTACATTAGCTTTATAAAGTATCATTAAATCAGATGTGCAGGAAAAAAATTTATGAAAGTAAATGAAATAATTGCCCATATATAACCTATAATAAATTACTTACTGTCTTAGGGAGGGAAAAATGTTGGGAGAAAGGGAGAACACTTGGGACTCAAAATTTTATAAAAAATGAATGTTAAAATTGTCTTTACTGTAGTTGGAAAAAATAAAATAATATTTAAAAGAAAAAAGAAAGTAAACATAAGGAAGCATCATGATAAAGCAGTCCAAGTTGATTTCCCTCTTAAGAAAAGTCATTTTTTCACACATACCTATATCCTCAGATAGTTACTAAATTTTGTCATCATGGAAGCCAGAAGTAACTTTGCAAACTCCCTTAGAGAAATACACAATACCTGTCTCCTGAAATTTTAAGACCAGATTGACTTTTACAATCCACATTATTCAGAAAACATATGCAACCCTCACTTTTACCTCAATATTTTCAATTTATCTGGAATATTTTATCCCTTTAAATTTTATTGAAAGTTACATCACAACAAGAAACATTCCCCCAAAAGAGGAAGCCTGGACATATGATTTAGAGTTGGATTTTGGTTTAATTTAATGAAAGGTTACTGAGGCTAATGATTTAAGTTGTGGTGTTGTCTTTATTCCAACCTGTTAGGACTGGGCCTGGCTTAGGCCAGCACTCTATGGATGAAATGAGGTACTCATAGATCCTTGAATAATTAACAAAAGAAGATTTCTTTAGGCCGTAGAACAGAAAGGGTATTCATCAAGAATACAGCAAGCATTTAGCTCAGATTGATTCAGACCCAGGCTTCATCTCCATATGGAATCAGGAGTGGCCTGGCAGGGCAAGTGGTAGTGACTCCTAAGGTCCTGGAACAATCAGCAAGTTTGACTGACCCTGGTTCTCATGGGTGGGACATTTTATGACCTGTAGGCAACTGGGAAGATCAGGAAGCTGGGTCAATATTTCTATGTTGGTGAAACTTGAGCCTTGCCCCATTTGTAGACCAATCAAGCCTAACCCATGTTGGAAAGGGAGGAAGAAGTGGAGAGGGGAAAAGGAGGAACCCTAGTAGATAATGATCTTGTCACAAAGCCACTGAAAACTTTCATGGAACACTCTTTGAGGTTATTTAATTAAGCAGACATAAATTCTTTGTTTACCTTTCCAATCCACCTACTTTTCACTTTCTACTTTCCAACTATCTCCTGCAGAAATTGGGTACAGATTTAAAAGTCCCCAAGGAAATCACAAAACCTGTAGAAATCTATTTTTGCTGTTGTATGTTGTTTTATGGATCAGTAGCTTTGGCTGATTAAATTCAGTGTAAGAAGATCCTAGACCTACCCTCCACCTCCCCACTCCCTATTTCCAATGAATTGAACTAAGCGAGAGGATAGAAGTGGGGAGGAAGGGGACAAGATGCTTAGAATGGATATGGTTCTGCCTGAAGCCTAAATATAATGTCAGCCAAAGATTTCTGAGAAGTACAGGAGCAGCTAGTATGAAATGTATGCATGGGGGTTGGAAATTCACCTAAATCACATGCCTTTCCTGGAAATCACATTTCTTTCCTGGAAACTGGAAGATCCTAGCAGACACTGATTTTTTGCCAAATCAGTATATTTTCCCATTTAAACATTCAATCAATGGACTTTTGAACTTACTAAAGACTCAGAAATATAGTCCATTTTCTCCATAATTCTCAAGCATCACTGCATCAACATCAACATGTTCAAGATATATCCCAATAACTGGGCCCATAACCCCATAGACAGATCTCAATTTAGGTTTCCCTATTACTCCTAAGCAGTCATTAGAAACTGGGACCATGCCCGGTTAGCTACTGTATACAGCAGAGATGTCAAAGGGCCCAAAACAGTCTAACATGGAATTAGGAATTATTTAACAAAATAAATAAAAATACAATAGAACATAGATGTTAATATGCGATTTTCAAAGTCAGCATGCTGCTGCAGGGATTCATGTACATTTTAATGTTCTCTTTTGAGTCTGACATCACTTGTGTACAGGATTATTTTTGTTTTCAGTTGTTTGGGAAATTACTGAAATTGACCTTGTAATAAGTCAGTTATCAAAGCCCAGCAAGGAAGGTCCCTATCTGGACCTTTCCAGGTTCATGTCTTAAACGAGAGAATCACGTAGCCAATCTAGAGCCAATCTAGATAAAACTACAGTGCAGATGACAGAAACCTGGGAGGATAACTAACACACTGTGTGGCAGATTCAGAATCCAAGAATCTGACAGGTAATACAAATTTAATGAGCATGCTCTCTGAGCCTTTAATGGAGTCTCTGATAAAAACGCTAAACTGAACCCAGACAAGTACAAATCCCTAGGGCACACTACTGGAGACCTCCCATCTAGTTGACATTCAACTCTGAAAGTCATTCAACAAGTCTGAATCCAGCTAATTATATTGTCACTAGAGTCTATATCTCTTCACCTTCTCCACAAAAGTTCTGAGGCACATTATCAAATGTTTTGCTAAAATCTTGGTATTCTAGTTTCGTAACCTTGTCAAAAAAAATGAAATTAAAGGTTCTTTTTGCATAATTAAATATTCTTCATGAGGTCATGCTAGCTACCCTACTTTGCTTGATGTTCACTAATCATTCCATTAATGGTCAGTTCTAGAATTTCCCAGGGAATCAGTCAAGCTCAGTAATCTGTTTTTGTAGACATTATTCTTTTCCTAAAAAGAAAACAAAACAACAACCTAAAACCTTTACCCTTTCTCCAGTCCTACAGTCCCACATTTATTTTTCCATAATCTTCTAAATGTCATTGGAGTTCAATGATTTTATTTGTCACTTCTTACAGTACTCAAAGATCCAGTTAATATGACAATAAATGTAATCAATCAGTGAACAAACATTTAACACCTATGTGTAAGACACTATACTGGATGCTAGGGATAAAAATTATACAGTCACTGTCCCGAAGTTTACATTCCACTAGAGAAGAGTAAATACAGAATACATATGTAGCACTCCCTCTGGCTACTTCTTCACTCCCACTTGCATTGGCAGGCCAGAGGGCATCTCTCCTCAAGGTTTCTAGAGTGACTCTGACAAGCTAGGGTTTCTAGTAGGGTCACTCATAGGCTCTGCTGGTTTGACTTCTACTAACAGAGAGACTTAATTATCTTTTTAGCAAAGATATTTAATAAATGAAATAGCAATAATATCAGTTAAAAAAATTCTCCTCCCTACCTACAAGGTCCATAGGAAGAATAGGTACAAACTTAACATGGAATGGTAGTGAGACACACATGGATGGGACATATGTGGCAATGGATTAACCCAACTCCAGGTTACTGAAAGTCCTTTGCTTACTTCTTAGAGTACTCTGAATTCCCCTTGGGTGGAGGACTCTTCTGGGCTTGAGGTTCATAGCCAGAAAGACTGTTTCTGATATAAAAGATGACTGACACTACTTCTTGGATGTGTTGTCTTCTACTGGTCCAGTCTCTTCAATGCCATGGGGTGGGAGCAGGGAGAGAGTGAAAGAGAGGAACACTCCATCCTTACTTTCACAAAATAAAGTCAAGGGAGTTTGGGGAGCAAGGGAAGTTGCTAGCAACCTGGGAAATCAAGAGACAGTTTATTCAGGAGGCAGTGCTCTATGTGAGTTTTGAGGACTTCAGGGATTCCAATAGGCAGAGGTAAGGAGGGAGTTCATTTCAGGCATGGGGGATGGTCACTGCAAAACCACAGAGATGAGAAGTCGATTGTTGTGTATGGGAAATAGGAGAAAAGGCAAGAAGAAACTTCATAGTCCATTTAGTTCAACCCCTGAATTTTACAGATAAGGAACTGACATCCCGAGAGGTCACTGACTTACTCAGGGTCTCACGGTTAGCAAAGAGCAGGGCCAATGACCCCAGTACTATACCATTCTACCTTATGTGTATCAGGTGACATGAATCAATCAGGAGTTATTAGGTATTTTCTTACTATCAGTTTAATTTTCTGTCTGCAAAGGTCATTTGCCTTGGCCAGTAACACAAGGAGTTAAGCAGCTCTACTCTCTATCTATTGTCAGTATGTTCCTATCTCCTCCAGTTCCTCCTCTTTACTTTAAAGAACCCCAAACTCTTTGCTTCCCTCATCAATCTCAGTTCATTCTCACACATTTTTTTTACAGAACCATGTTTTCTTATATTCAATCTCTTTTGTCACTTCTGTATTTTATAAATATATGTGTAATATATAATTTTCACTTCTATGTTCTATATATGCTTATAAAATATCATAGTGATGAGAGAGATAAGTGTTTTTTAAATCTTAGTGGTCTCTGGATCCATAGTAGTCTGTTCAGACATCTCCTGTTTATCCTTCTACTTGTTTTTGTGTGTGTCCTCAGAATTTCATTTTTTGAGAATTTTCTATCTCTCATGGAAAGAATTCCTCTGTTGGGATTTTTATTTATGGGATCCTACCTATTCTCTCTTCTCTTTGAAATCTGCTTTCTCAAGCTAGTGTATAGGTCACACCATATCCAGCTTTCCTGTCCTTTATCACAAATTCTAGGAGGGAGTGGTCATTTCTCACTCCCAGAGTTCCCATTTTTCTCTCCATCCGAGTAGCTGGTTTATCCCTGTTAATAAGAATCATATCTTAGACAGATTAACCCCATCTCCACCCCCCACCCCTGCCCTTGTAGTTTCTTCTACTAGAGGAAAGGAAGAAACTATCATTAAGAGAAGTTAAGAAGTTATTAACTACTATGCTTTTGACAAAAAAAAATTCCAGCAGAGGTCTGGCTAGTTTTTGAGGATGGATTGGAACTTAGGTCTTTCTGACTCCAGATGCAGTACCAGCGGATGTGAGGTAGAATAAGGCTAATGGTTGTTGGGAGCCACTGGAGTTTCTAGAGCAAGAGAATGACACAGTCAGACCTATGCTTTTAGAAGTATCATTTAAGCCTCTGTGTGGAGGTGTTGGAGAAGAGAAAGATGAGAAGTAAGGAGGACAGTCAGGAACTAAAATAGGAGCCAGAAGAAGGGCGATAATGACCCGAACTAGGGGAATGGCTGTTGCTTCTGTTCTTGTTCAGTTGTGACCCCATTTGGGATTTTCTAGGAAAGATACTGAAGTGGTTTGCCATTTCCTTATCCAGTTTATTTTATAAGTGAGGAAACTGAGGCAAAAAGGGTGGAGTGACTTGCCCAGAGTCACACAGCCAGTAAATGTCTGAGATCAGATTTGAACTCATTAAGATGAGTATTCTTGACTCCAGGCCCAGTACTTTATGCACTATGGTGCCACCTAGTTGTCCCTGTGGCTGTAAAAAGATTAGTTCATGACAGAGATATTGTAGAGGTAAAAACAGACAAGATTTTGCAGCAATATAAGGTAAGGGAAAATGAGAAATTGAAAGTGAGTCCATAAGAATAAATCGTGTAAAATTTTAACAGAGGGGACTTTAGAGATCATTTAATTCAACTCATTCTTTCTACGCATTAGGAACTTGAAGCTCTGAAAGATTAAGTTACTTGCCCAATATCATGAAAACTCATAATGAATTCATCTCCTTGGGCACCATGCAATTCTTGATATTGACAGGATGGATGACAGTCCTTTGTACAGCAGCACACACTAAGTGAATTACATAGAGCTGTTGCATTTGTGCATTCTCTGCGGCATCTAGATCACAGAACTTCAAGAAGAAAGAATCCTGGGAAGACAATAGAGGGAGAGGGAATCTGGCAGCCTGCTAACATTTGTGAACCAGGGACAGGTGATACAAATGCAAAGAATAAAATAATCCCAACTTTCCCATGATGAGGACTCTGGGGGAGTGAGTGTATGTGAGACCCCCACAAAGACTAGTGTACAGGGGCAAGTCACCTGGAATGAATTTGCAGACTCAAGCATTCTTGAAGTCAAGATTTATTATGCTTTGCAGCGGGCAAGAGTTGTTAGGGAAGCTGCGATTTGAATGGGGTATTGGTAAAGTTTATATAAAATATTCTATACTAAAACATGTGCCAAATATGCTAAATAGGTTATTCAGGGTGGGATTAGAGAGTGGTTATTTCTTAAAAGAAAATGCACTTGTAGTATCTACTGCCCATGTATTTTACCCAGAGTTCATTGAGAAATAGCTCAAAGAGGTGTTATATGGAGGTGTAGTTTTAGGCCTGAAATATCACTAAGTCAACTAAACAGTCAGGACTGACTAAAGAATACCAGGCTGCTCTAGACAAGATAAATGTAAGGGAGTATATGAATGTCTAAGTCTAGGATACATATGATTGGTCAGTGAGTGGTAAATGTCATTATGACTCAGTACACAGCTGGTTCAAACCAAAAATTCTATAGGTGCAGCTGGGTACTGTAGCAGGAAGGGAGGTAACGGTTGTTGCTAGAGCAGGCTGTTTCCTTGGGCTGGGGAGAAATGCCTGCGATTGTAGAATGGGGGCTCAAGCACATATACCCAAGCACCCCATCACCCCTACCCACGATAATACAGCTGCAAAAAACTCAGCAATCAGAGGAAGAGGGAAAAGCGAAAGAATCACTACAAGGTAACTTTTTTTATCTTTATATTTTTAATTTTAAATTTAAACATTACAAAGGTACAAAAACTACTTAAATACTATAAGAAACAAATAACTGAATGTGAACTTGTCTGCCATTTGCTCCTGATATTCCCCTTCTGCCCCCTTTCTCTCATATCTATCTCACTGGCCCAGGGCAACCCTCTGTCCTACAGGGCTGCAGCAAATTTAAGGGATTCAGGAATTCCCACCCCCACCCCCCACCCCCAAGCATTTGCTAAGTACTTGCTATGTGCTAGGTACTGTGCTAAGTACTTTACAATTCTCATTTGATCGTACAACAGTCCTAGGAAGTAGACACCATTGTTATACTCATTTTTACAGTGGCAGAAAGAGGTTGTGTGCCTAGGGTCACACAGCTAGTGAACTTCTGAGGCCAGATTTGAGGTCTTCTTGACCCCAGGCCTACAATTCAACCCACTGCACTGACTAGCTGCCAACATCTTTGGAATTACCCCATTTGACAGTCTACCAAGGTGCTTAAGTTCCCTCATCCACAATCCTTGTGCTGGCCTGGGAAAAGGAACAGTTTACATAGAAAGGATGAGGTAACTACTAGAAGGAGTTAAGGTAAAGAAGAAACTATCATGGAAATGTTTCTTAAGACATTTCCCTCCATAGTATCCTGGAAGACCCTCCTAACTTCTTCTTGACCCTGGGAATCATTGGCCTAGTAAATGAAAGTAGTTATTTAGAGGAATGTGGAGCCAGAAGGATAGGACAGGTGTAGAGGTAGAGAACAACCTCCAGTAATGGCCACTTGGAGTCCTGAATTGGAGCACTGTCTTAAGTAATTGCAAGACAAACAGTGTCTCACCTCCTCGAATCCTGATGGTCTTAGAGAACAGAGAAGAGGCAACCAGTGCTAATGGAAGGGGCACTGGAGAGATGGATTTTCAGAGGGAAAGGACTGGCCATAATGAAGCACATTTTCAGCATGCATACCACAGAAAAATCAGCAGGGACTGATAAAGGCAGACGAAAGTTGACCAAGGAAGAAACAAGAAACATTCAGTAGGAGGAAAAGTACCATCATGGTGGAAAAGGGAGATGGAGTCAAAAATCCTCTTAGGAAGGCAGAAATATCAAAACAAATTCCACAAGGCCCAGTGAAAATGGCCATGGAACAATGGCAGGTGAGAAGGACCACCAAAAAATTGAGTGGAAAGTATTTTTTTTAAAACACAGAAACTAAAGCTCTTAAGGGAGAAATCCGTAAATCTAACCAAATATCATAGAACTTTGAACCAAAAATAGGGACTCTGAATAACAACAGATTCTCTGAAAAAGAGAACAACAGAACTGAAACACAAAAATGGCAAAAAGAAAAGTATGGAAAACCAACAACAAAGCTAAAATTGGAAGATGACATGAGAACCCCAGCAAATCAAAACATTGAATTTAAAAGATAGGATGATTAGAGAGATTAAGTTTTCCAAAATAGCATTATAAAAAGAAAATACTATGCTATAAAAAAAATCACATATAAAAAGTGAACAGAAATAGGGGAAGCAGATGGCTTAATATAGATTGAGAAAATTCATGAAACGTCAACAAAAAAAATGCCTCACTGAAACAAAATTGTAATAAAAAACTGAAGGAAAATAGCAATTTTGTTTGAAATAAAGAAGAGTAGAGGAGGAACTTCAATTTCCAAGGAAAATCTATGAGAATTATACAGGTTTATTTCATGCTTATAAGAAACCAATGGTTACATCTGGAATATGATATCCTGAAAAGGCAAAGAAATAGACTGACTTCTTAAACAGCAGCATATTCTGTTAAGTCAAGTCTAAAAATCACAAATAATCTCATGTTCATAAAAGGGAAGAATTTAAACCATTCTTTCAAAAGATGTATAGTAGATAAATACTAGCAGATACATAACTAGCAATTTTAGCACTGAAGGCAAGCTTCACAAAATGTGCCTTGGGTCAAGCAGCCATAAAATATTCTTTCAAATCAACTTTTCAAAATGGATAATATGGAAATGTATTTTGCATGATGACCTGTAAAATGAGTATCACATTGCTTGTCTTCTCAATTGGTGGGGTAGGGGATGGAGGGAGATAATTTTTAATTCAAAATTGTTAAAAATTAGTGTTAAAAATAAAAGTTAAAAAGAATTGGATATAACAATAAAAATCTTTGCTAAAAGAAAAAAAATCAGCTTTTAAAGACAAATTAATTTGGTAACTGGTTCTCTAAAACATAATGTATAATGAGGGAATATATCCTCAGACTCTGAGGGGAAGACAAAGTCTCCTGAACATTTCAAGGCTGCTGAAGGGCGAGTAAGGGTAACAGAGGAGGTCTGGGGAAGAGTTCGCTTAGATTGCAGCCACAGTGTTCCCACTTGCACATCTTGTAGCTTCCTATTTTAAATAATTATTGTGCAGCTCATTTGTTTCCACATCGTAGAAGGAAATATATGTTATCAGTACCCCCTGAATTTCTATACCCTAGGGCAGTGATGTCAAACTCAAATAGAAAGTGGGGCCACTAATCAGTAGTAAGGATGGCTGAAGGCTGTATATTGACAAGTTTTAAAATGATATTATCATTTTGTTGTATTTTTATTTATTTTGTTAAATATTTCCCAGTTACATTTTAATCCAGTTCAGGCTCAGGAGTATTGGGAATCACCTAGGTTCCTAAGTGGAATTGGCACACTTCTCTTGTAAAGGACCAAATTGTAGACATTTTAGGCCTAGTCAAATCTAGGCTATTATATAGGTACTTATATTACAAGAAAGAAAACAATTTCCACCGATTTTCACTGTCAGAATAAAGACAAAATAAAGAGAAGATGGTGCGGCCCTCAAGGCATTGTTAAATCATACCTGTGTCCCTGGGATTTGTGGGGAAACTGACAGCCAAGTAGTGCTGAGCCTGGATTCGGAAATTTCTGAATTCTAATTCAGCATAGGATATTGACTCTGGCAAGTTACTTTATCATTTAATTTCTTCCTGCCTCAGTCTCTTCCTCTGTAAAATGGAGACAACAGCATCTTCTTCCCAGTATTGCTGTGAGGATAGACAAGAGAGTATTTGGAAAGCAATTTGCAAACCTTAGAGTGCTTGTAGTTACTAGTTCTACTATTAAGCTTAAAGAGAGAAGGGGAGGGGTGGGCGCCTGGGGGTGTAGGAGCAAGTGTTTCCTTCCTCCTACAGGGAAAGTTTATCCTTCACTGCAGAAAGTGAATCAAGCTTAATAACAGTTGAGTGAAATTCACTTCAGGCTCCCCAGTGTCTCCACTGTATTGGAAGGATAGGTTAGAACAAAAGTGGTCATTGTGTCCCTGTTTACAAATAGTTTTTCAATTCAGAATGTCATGTTCATTCAGAGTTACACCTCCCTTCACGGAAATTTTGTGGAATAAAGAAGACTGACAGGAAGCTCTGAAGATCAGCCCATCCATCCCCTTGCCTCCACATAAAATTATACTTAAATGATCTCAGAAAGGTAGTTTGCCCTTCAAAACTGCCACACATTTTGCAAGGTCTGTACCCTGCCTAGGAGTAAAATTCTAACATCCATCTAGCAGCCTCCTACTGCAACCCTTACCATGTCCTGAAATATCTTCTGCAGAAGCAAAGAAAGCTGCTTCCTCTGGGGAGGGGAGGGGCTCCAAATCCCTTCGTATGTAACGGATGAGTTCCTGTACTTCAAAAACTGGAGAAGTTGGCATATGAATCATCCATTCAGTGAGAATTTATTAAACGCCCACAGCCTGCACGACACTGTAATATGCTAATTAATTAGATCATTAGAAGGACCCAAAAGAGAAACATATGCCTTATAGGGAAAAGATAAAAATTAAAAAACAAACAAACCAACCAAAACTGTGGTCCAGCTGTTGATCATTGTTTAATTAAAAAATAACTTTTATGGTAATGCTTTTTTTTCATAGTTTTAGAGTTGGAAGGGTCCCAGTAGCCATCTAGATGTCAATGTCCTTTCTAAACTATAGAACCCAGAATCGACCACTAGATGTGTTCTTGTTACTGTTCAGTTGTTTCAGGCCTGTCTGATGCTTTGCAAGCCCATTTGGGTTTTCTTGGCAAAGATACTGGAGTGGTTGGCCATCTCCTTCTCCAGTTCATTATGCAAATGAAGAAACTGAGGCAAACAGGGTTAAGTGACTTTCCCAGGGTCACACAGCTAGTAAGTGTCTGAAGCCAGATTTGAATTCGGAATGATTCTTCAGACCCCAGATCCAGCATTTTTTCTACTGTGAGAACCTAACTGCCTGACACATAGCAGGTACTTAATAAAGGCTACTTGGTTGGCTTGACAAATCCAAAATTAGTTTATGATTGCATATACACAACAGCAAAAAACAGTTTAAAAGTGAAAAGAATGGATTGATTTAGTAGATATTAGTTTGCCCTGACTCTGTTCTGTTCAGTTTTGGGCACTACAGGTTAGGAAGTGTGTTGATAAAGGAATTTTCAGAGTGTACCTGGGACAATGAAGGACCTGGAATCATCTCATAGGCGATCAGTTCAAGAAAATGAGCATGGAAAAGGATTGTGGGAAGGCACAGAACGGCTTTGAAGGACTGCCATTTGGGCTGACACAGTAGAAGAGCACTGGGCCTGGAGTCAGGAAGACCTGAGTTCAAATTCAGCCTTAGACATTTAACCCTGGATAAGTCATTAAATGCCTGTTTTCCTCAATTTCCTCCTCTGTAAAATGGGGATAGGCTATTGTGAGGGACACTCCTGGCAAATGCTAGGAGTAGTCATTAAGGACAACAAGCAAGAGTCGTAAAGAGGGCAATCCAAACTTGATGAGGAGGGTTGTGGGGCTGCCTCTAGGAGTAGCAGCTTATATCTTTTTATAAAACCAGAGGTCTAGCTCTGAAATTCTATGATTATATCCATTTTACCTGCCAGCTCTCCTCATCCGCAGGCAGCCAATCCAGTTTATCAATTTAATTCAGCTACCAGCCTTGACTGGTTTTGTGGCTGAAGCTAACTGGCAGGTTGGACTTGGTTCCTCCCAGGACGGAAATCCTACTGTCACCATGGAGACCAACCCTGCAGAACATTGAAATAAATTACAGTCAGACCAATTCTACCAGAAAGTGGTCATGTTAGAGCTGGCTCTGTGGTCCATAGCAGCTCTTCGCTTGTGCTGATAGTACATGTCCAAGGCACATAATGAGTGTTCAGTAAACACTTGTTGAATTAATTACCATCTCAGCTAGAAAGGGAAAGCTATCCTCTCAGAATCCACTGTTACAATTTCTAAAATTCTATGGATCCACTTCATGATGCTATAAAAATAGCCATTTTTACCTACAGATCCCATCACATTCGGTGAATAAAAAGTTATCAGTGACTCCTTATTGCCACCTGAACAAAGTTCATAAAGCTCTGCCTGGCATCCAATACCCTCCATCATTCAGTACAGCCTCCTGTCAGTCTCCTCCACATTCTCAAAGCCGCATCCAAACCAGGGGACTCTGTGCCACCCAAAGATGTGTCATGCTCCTATGGCACCTTGGTTTGGGTTGTTTTCCTGGCCAGCAACAAATTACAATTCCAAGGAGATGGAGAGTGAGGATAAATACACAAGATGCATTTAAAGGGGATGCAGAAATGTGAAAGCATGAATCTCCATCTGGAAACCTCAGATCAGAACCTCATTTTGGTTCTAAACTTTCTAGTCTTTCAGTTATCTTTCAAATCTGAAGTTCTGGAACTGTCCTTGGTTTATTTTGTTTGATCAATCAATAATTAATCAGGAAGTATTTATTAAGCAACTACTATGTGCTAAGGGGACAAAGCAAAATTTTAAAGTGTTTGCCTTCAAGGAGTTTACAGTCTATAGGGAGAATGTATGTGTTATGTGCTGTTATACATACTTACACATCTACACAGTAACTCCCAAGGTGATTTTCTGATGATGGCAGGAGCAGCTGAGGGGATCCAGAAAAGATTCTAATCCTACTGTAGGAGGTGGCATCTAAGCTGAGTTTTGAAATAAAGAATTAATTTCTTCAGGTACTGGTGAAGAAGGAGCATGTTCTACGCAGAGGGCACAACCTGTGAAAAAGCAGAGATGAGACATCAAGTTCTACATGGGAAGAATAGAAAGGCCTAGAAAGGCAGGTTGGAGCAGGGTTATAAAGGCTTTAAACGTCAAAAGAATTTGTATTTGATGCTCCAAGTAACAGGGAGCCACTAGAGTTTGTTGAGCAGGGGAGTGACATGGTATGTATGATCTGTGATGAGTTCTTGTCAGGGCCATCATTTCATAAAAAGCACAGGCCACCTTTACTCTGCTCCAGACTTTTCTGCCTTTTCCCATTAGAAAATAAACTTCTCTTATTAGAATATAAGCTCCTTGAAGATAGGAACTGTTCCTTTGTATTTCTACTCCTAGCATTTAGCCCAAGGTCTGGAACATTTTGTTGTTTAGTTGTTTCCACCATGTCTTCATGACCCCATTTGGGATTTTCTTGACAGAAATACTGGAATGGTTTGCCATTTCCTTCTCCTGTTTATTTTACAGAGAAGGAATATGAGGCAAATTTGGTTAAGTGACTTGCTCAGAGTCACACAGCAAATAAGTGTCTTGGGCCAGGTTTGAACTCAAGAAGATGAGTCCTCTTGAGCCCAGATCCAGCATTCTATCCACTGCAACCCCTAGCTACTCCTGGCACATGGCAATCAATAAATGCTTTTTCTTTCTCTTTCTTCGTTTCTTTCTTTTTCTCTGTCTAATTAACTGAAGAGAGAAAAGACAGTAATAGTTTAGAAAGATACTGCAGTAGTTTAGGTTAAAGATGATGAGGGTCTAAATTAGGGTGGATACAAGATGCTAGAGGTAGAAAAGGAAAAACTCGGCAGCCAACTGTTTACATGGGGTTAGGGAGAGTGATATGTACATGATGACACCTGTATTACAAACCTGGGTGAATAGAATGATAGTTTTTCCCTTGGTGGGATTATGGAAGTTCAGAATAGGGTTGGGTTTTGGCTAAAAAGCTCTGAGTTCAGTTTTGGATATGTGGAGTTTGAGATATCTATGAACATCTCGTTCAAAATGTCTGATAGGCCATTGGCAAAGTAGAGGTGGAGCTAAAAAGAGACTAGGGGTAGAAATATAGTCCTGAAAATCATCTGTGTAGAGGTGATAATTAAATGCAACATCAAGACAGGTGAGAGCACTGAGGGACCATAGACAGAGAAAGGTGCACAGGGCAGCCTTAGAATATATCCACCACTGGGGCCAGGACTTAGATCATGAGTTTAGCCAAGGAAACTAAGGGGGAGCAGTTATATAGGTAGAATATTCTACCTATATAACTGCTACCTACACTAATTATTCCAGGTAGAATAACCAGGAATAATTAGTGTAGGACCAGAAAAAAAACAAAAAACCAGAGAAGAAAGACTACCCAGCAAGAGAGTGGTCAACAGTGCAGCAGAGGGGCACAAGCATGAGAACTGAGGAAGGTCATTGGATTTGGCAATTAAGAGATCACTGTTACGTTAGTTAAGTGATGAAGGCAGTTTTACAGAGAGGGATGTGTGTGTTCATCTTTCATTGCTGAAGAAGACCATGCCAGCAGAGAAATGATGACATGACTTGTGCTTGACTTTGTTTTGAGTGAGGGAGGGCTGTGCAGGTCACCAGCCTTCCTTCTCCTTCAAAGCCATCTGGGTCCAGGGACGAGATATTCACCAGGATGACTGGAGATGGCCCAGGATGAGGCAGTTGGGGTTAAGTGACTTGCCCAAGGTCACACAGCTAGTGAGTGTCAAGTGTCTGAGGGGAGATTTGAAGTCAGGTCCTCCTGACTCTTGCACTGGTGCTGTATCCACTGAACCACCCAGCTGCCCCTGAGAAAGGGATAAGAAATCATGGTCTGAGGGTCAAGTCAGGATTTTCTAAATATGGGCAGCAAGAGAAAGCAGAGAGGGTTCTGAAAACAGTAAGCCTTCTGTCTTTAAATCCTAAGGTCGATATGTCCATGCCTCAGTACTTACAGAATGAAAACTGTGATTCAGTTCTTGTATCCATGAATCTACAAAACAGTGCAGCAAAATCTCTACTTGTTTTCAAAAATACGACATTCTGCAGATGAAATCTGCACCAAACGTGTGTGTGCAATGACCTAACTGTGCAGCAGGCGGCGATCTTGCCTCACATTTAAGTTTTGCTTTTAGTAACTGCGACATAACAGCTAGTTTCAACCAGTTTCCAGGCACCTTTACCATTCTATGCAGGTTGAGAATCAAATAACAAGATCCTACATAATTTCATTAAATTGCTTCTCAGTTTTAAGTGGCCCTTGCTTTTTAAAGGCTGTGTTGTTTTTTTTTCAATCAGATATAATGCTTTTATTGAACGTACTCTGACGTACTTTAGGGGGTTGAAGGGATGGGGGCAAAATGAGAGACTGTTTTTCTGCACCATATTATGTTTCCTACATGACAAGCCAGGATATTAAAGCACAGCAGGGTAAATTGATTAAATCTGGAAACACCAAAGTCATATGGTGAAAGTAAAATTCACAGTCTATTTATTTGACAGGATCTACAAAATTATGATTACAATGAATCGATGCCAAAACTAGATGAAAAGAAATAAAACTATGTGGCAGAAGTGATAAAGAGTTTGGAGACAGGCTAAAGTAAGAGTAGCAAAAGCTCATTAATTTAATATTGACTAATTTATAGGTGTCAAAAAGGAAGCACTTGTTATTCCTAGGTTACTAGCAGGGGTTGATCACTTTTTAAAAGGAAGGAACCCATTTTTACTCTATTCTTAGAATAGGCCTTTTTTTTCCACACGCAGAATCCTCTAGAATTTCTGAATTGGAAGGGGCCTCAGAGACCATCCGGTCCAACCCGTAACTCAAACAAACCCCCTCTGGCCTTTTCAGATCTGTCTGTAACAAGGAACCCAGCATCTTCAGAGGCAGCCCAGTTTTGCTTTTAGAGTATTTGTGTTTTTAAGATTTTTTTTCTTATGTGAAACTGAATATCTGCCTCTCTGCAACTTCTTCCCAACTGTTCTGCTTTATCCCTTTTCCACATGACAGCCTTTAAAATACTTTTTTTTTCACTTTTGATTTCAGATATTGGTAATTTGGTTTTCTTTGAAATGCTTATACTTATCAGGATCTACCTCACACCCAGTTCTTCTCAGGATAAATATTCCCAATTTCTTCAACTAACCTTTGCATCATCTTGAAATACTTCTCAACTTGGTGGATACTCTCAAGCTCATCATATCCTTCCTAAAATATGACACCCAGAAGTAAACATAAAACTCAAGATTTATTCTGACCTGGGCAAGGTACAGCAGAATTATCACTTCCCTTGTCCTTGCCACCTTGCCACTCAATGTAGTCTAACACTGCATTACCTTGGTCTGTGACCTATATGGATCAACTTATTACAGTTTTCCTTCCATACCAAGTAAGGATCATCTACTGCAGCTTTTTTCCCCTGGAGAATACTTTGGACCCAATCACCAAATCCACAGAATATAATCTGAGCAATGTTGTTAGAGTAAAAATGAGTAAATAGACGTAGGTACCAATCTGGGTTCTCCATCTATTACCTGCAAGACTTTGGGAAAGCCCCTCTTTGTCTATACAATTGAAGTAAAGTAGGTACAACAGTAGAAGTGACAACAGCACATGGTGCCCAAGTCTCCAGTCTCTGCTTTTCTCCCAAAGTGAAGATTTTGAAAAGTTCTTATGGAGAGAAGTAGATTCACAACTGAAAATTATACACATATGAGCATAATACCACACTCGGTCCTATATAGGTCCATCATACAGATGGAGTTCTTGAGTACTGTTCTTTCAGCACAGAAGTTAGTTGGAAGAGTCTAGTCTTCCACTTAGATCTACCTCTGGCACCACATCATGACATGGAGGTGAATGCCATGAGGGCTCTACTTGTGCCATCCAAGCTCCAGTAGGTTCTACCATACTGTAAAGACTTTGCATATGGGCTCAGTCATGGAAAAGATAACAGTCTTCTAAGGTCCAGCTTACCCAAGTTCAGAGACTCTCTACTGGGTTCTCTAGAAAGCAATACATTTGTTTGGTCTTAGCAACTCATAAGAGTTAGAGAGGCTGTGAGCTCCACTGATGGAGGCAATACCCACATAAGCAAAATCATGGACCCACGGAGCATTAAAATATATAGAATCCAGCACAATAGTTGTGATCAAAAATGTTTGAGACAAGTAATCTCAAATACACAGTCAGTAGGGCAGAGGCAGGTTAAAATGTAATTGGGAAATATTTAACAAAATAAATAAAAATACTATTGTACTGTACACCACATAGGTGGTGTTGATAAGTGATTTTCTAAGTCAATATGTTGCTTGTAAGGATCCTTACATACAGTTTAGTGGCCCTTTTTCCATTTGAGTTTGATACCACTCATCAGTGGTATCAAATGTTGTTGACCAGAACAAAGGAAGATGTTCTGACAACTCACCATTATAAAGTACTAGAAATGGTCAAATTTCTAGACCATAACCTCATTTTACAAATGAGGAAACTGAGGCCCAGAGAAAGGAAATGACGAGTATAACTCAAGGGAAGTGAATGATTTATCAGTTAATTTATTATTTTCAACATCTCCAAATTATATTTAATTGTGCTGGTTTACGGTCTTATAAACTATAAAGAATATGTTAGGAAACAAAGAAAAATAGTGTCCTTCCTATTAATGATCATTGGATGATTTCATTTACTATGTCAAGGTCTAGGACCTAGCAGTTGAAGGAGTTGGAAAGCTTGTTGGAAAAGAAGGTAAGACTTACTGACAGCTCATTTGCATCTGTTTCTCTTCTGATTACAGTGGGAGAAACTACAGATGACGACAAGTGAGAGGAGGAAAATAGTCTGCTCTGTCACATTCCACATCATCGCTATCACCTGTGTCGTGTGGTCATTGTATGTGTTAATAGATCGGACTGCTGAGGAAATCAAGCAAGGCCATGACAATGGTAAGGCATTCTTTCTCTACTAGTAAGCCGATGCGCGTGCACACACATATACACATATATGTAGTGTCTGCTGGTATCTTCCACTTGTCTGAGAATGGCTACCTAGGATCAAAGTGTCCCGGGGTACAGTGTACAGTATACAAGGTATATACTGCCCTAAAGTCACAGCTTGAGCCTTCACTCATGTGATAGTCTTTAAAAAGTGGAGGACACAAGGAGTTCAAATCAAAGATATTTAATGAAATGTCATAGTAAGCAATGAAGTATTTCTCCCATAGACCTAGAGCATGCTCTCTCACAATACACAAATTAGCAAAGGGAAGATTTGGTCTTTCTTAGAGTATCGAAGTGGAGGAGCACACACATAAGGAACCCATAGTCAATGTACATGAATGAAGGGGCAAATCATGACTCCAGTAATGTCTTCTGGAGATTACTCCTTCCTCTGCTCTCCTCATGCCTCCTGCACCACTCCCTCTTTCCATTCTTCTCAGCAGAAGACCTTTTCTTCATACTTGAATAAGACAATGAGAAGCAGTTTTCCATGAGCTCTCTCATTTCACCTACTCGGCATTTTAAAACTTTTGACATAATTGTTTCCTTCTTTGTTTATTCTAATCTCTGATGAAGAGGTGGCTCTTCTCCTCAAGGTCAGACCTCTGTTTCTAACTTGGATTCCCTTCCCTCTCATCTCCTCCAGTCATAGTCCATCTTAAGTTTCTTCCTTTCTACCATTCCCTTTCCTATTGACTAGATACAATCAATTCTCCATCTTTAAAATTCCTCACTGCAACTTCTCCCTTTCTTAGTCAAATTTCTTTAAAAAGCTATCTACATTTATCCTCACATACTCTCCTCTTTTTGACATTATTCCTCCAAACTTACCAGAGATCTCTTAATTGATGTAGCCAAACCAAAGCCTCCAAAGGACTTTGCTGTGTTCCCTTATAGCTGCAAAGAGGCAGAAAGAGAATCATCATGTATTATGTGCCTCCCTAGATTGCCCATCTTTCCTACTTCCAGTTTTAGCTCTGGGAAGGGCATTTACCTTGGAATAAAAGGACTGCTAACTTAAAAAAGTCTGTGACCTTGAGTCCCGGCTTCATCATCATCTTATGCAAAGTGAGAGGTTTTGGAGGGATCTCAGGGGCCGATCCCAGCTGTATAATACAGCACCGGTGTTTGGAATACATCAGTCACTTAGTAGTCATAGCAACTACCCAGGGAAGTGGATGCTACCATTACCCCCAGTTTACAGACGTGCAAACTGAGCCTCAGACTTGCCAAGTGCTTTCCCTTGGTCCTTGTGTAGGCAAGAAAAATGAGAAAGATGTATTTAAAAGTCCGTCCAACCTTTTCCGGTAAGAAAGCAGGGCCTGAGAAAGGGGAAACCCAAGATCCACTAAAGCGGAATCTGAACCCAGATTTCCCGCTTCCGTCATTATTCCCACCGTACATGGTGCCTTTCAGATAACAGATCTCACTTTAAGAGAAGATTCCGTTACAGCCATATTAGTTTTTTAAGTGCAAGACATAACTCTGTAGTATGTCTTCCACTGTTGTCTCCTAGGCTGTTCTTATATAACCTGATGGAGCATTTCAATTCCATAGTTCCTTACTGTATGGAAATTATAAAAACAGAAATCTTACCAGCACTTGGAAAGTTCTACATTTTTTTAAAGGCCTTGTAATAAACTGATACCAAGAGATGGAAAATGGAGCCAAGTCAGGAGCAGGGCCTCTATAAAACATTGCGTTTGCATTTGCTCCTGAAGGTGCCCCATAGCATAGAGACAAGATGGAGTTTCCTTGTCCTCCCAACCCTGCTTTTGCTGCAGAAGGAACAGATACTAGGGTAGGGTAGATGGAAGCTTGCATGAGTCCGAAAGTCAAAATTACCCAAAGAATTCTATGGTGAGACTTTTCACTGTATACCTAGATTTGTCATACCTAGGATAAGTTTCCATTCTGAAGAAAAAAAATATTACATCCATACCCCTCCCCCACAAATTCACTAGTAGTTTTATCTTGTTTTTCTGCAAGTAAAAATAAATTATCAGAATCTGTCCTCTTGGTGGCAGCAACGCATGCTAGCTCATATCCTAGACTTGGTGCTGAGGGAATGAAAGTGGCTTCTTTCAGAGCTGAAAGCTCTGACAGTAGCCTTTTGCAAGTGCTAGGGAACTCTTATCATTCTCTGAAGAAAGTGAACTTTTCCAATCCCACCACATAAACTTTAGGTATAGATAGAGGTGAAAATCCTTCATTAGCCTCTAGACCTAGGAAAAAATGTTATTCTTGGCTGACTTGAAGTCAGAAGCCCTAGGTTTCCAGATTTGCCTCAACCACTTGCTAATTATATAGACTTTTTTTTCCCTCTGTAAAATGAGAGCCCTAACACTAAAGACTCATTCTATATAAAATGAATTGGGAAGAATTCCAAATATTTTGATTTTGTTTGGAAGGCCTGCATTACCTGTTTACTGGTAAACCAGCCATCTTGGAACCACTCCCTGCTTGTTGCATAACTAGATCCTCTCTCCCCCTGCCTACCCTACAAGATCTTCAGGGACAATGTTGTCTCATTTCTTATGTATCTTACAGTTCTGAGCATACCAAAAATGCTCCATTAAGGGAGAAAGGGAAAAGAACTGTATCACCTCTGCACAACCCCTTTGAGACAAAAGTCCTATGGTTTACTGACTAAAGGGGAGCCTGGCTAAGGGCAAAGGTCCTCAATACATCCGTGAATCCAATCGAGCATATCTTAATACATGTTCATCCTGAGCAGGATGTGGTAACTTCTCTTGCCATAGTGTGCAAGGTTACCAATGGCCTCCAAGTTTCTTCTGTAGCCCAGAAAAAGGTTGAGAGGAAGCCTTTATTTTCTCAAGGATTTTCTCCCAGGTGCTCACTATATGTATGTAGCGTGTATGTTGTGTGTATGTGTGTGTTTGGGACTGGCTAGATGGCAAGGGCTCATCAATCAGGATAGCTCAGTACCAATACTCAGTATTGGAAGCTCTTTGAAGTCAGGGCACTGTCAGCTTTTTTCATCTTTGCATCCCCAGGGCTTAGCAGGGTCCTTTGCACATTGGAGGCAAGTATGGACTTAAAGGAATGTTTCTGGAATTAAAATGAACTGAATTGAATTAGGCCAATCTCCTTAAGGTAGCATTGGAGACTACCAGTCACCTGCTCTTTCTGGATTTTCCCTCTTATCTACCCCTCTTGTTGCACCTCCTGTTTTTTCCATGTCTTCTTTGCTAAATCCTGCTCCATTCTCCCAATCCTTTAAATATGTTCCTCAACCCTCTCTTCTGTGCTGGTCCTCTCTCCCTCTCAGAAATCTCATTGCATGGCTTTAGCTTTAGCTTTCACTAATTTGCACGTTAACTCCCAAGTTTTTACCTCTCCCTTGGTATCTCTACAGAGTTCTCTCGACTTGCTTCTCCCACTGCCTTTTGGGCAATTTCAATTCAGTTTTGTCCAAAATTGAGATGGTTTTCCTGAGACCTGCTTTTCATTCTGTCCTTTTCCATGCAGTAGGTGTTAACACCATTCATTTGCTCAGTCTCTTAATTCTTCTGATTCCTCCTTTTCCCAAGGCAGCTTAGCATAATAGGATAGAGTGCTGAAACTGGAGTCAAGAAAACCCAAGGAAGAGCTCAGATACTAACTGGCTATGTGACTCTCAACCTGTTTTCTCATCTCTAAAATGAGGATGACAAAAGTATCTAAATTCACAGGGTTACTGAGGATTAAAGGTGGTAATAACTGTGATGCACTTTGCAAACACCTTAAAGCACCATCATCACATCTCTTCCCTCTTCTTCACTGCCATTAGCAGTAAAAACACCTGAGCAGAGGTTACCAAGCCACTCACTCTCACATACATGAACTATTGCAATTTCAATCAATCAACAACTTAAGCACCTACTATGTGGCAAGCACTGTCCTATCAACCACCTGCTTATTAAAACTGGTAGTCTTAATACTCTCCAGAGTTTTTTCTTTCATGTCACTCCAATGAATAATTTAATGCTTTTAGTTTAGAATTCAAGACCTTGTACAATTTAGCACCAGCCTATCTTCCCAGTCTTCTCTCCGTCTTCTCTGCCACACTTCAGCTAAGGTGTCCTTGAAATACTATGCTTTTCCACCTGGCACCCTTAGGTACTGAGATATACTGATTGGTGAGCCCTTGTCATCTAGCCAGTCCCAAACCTTGTCTGTCCAACTCCTAACCTAGAAAACATAACTATATCATCACAAACATTGCTCCTAGAAAGCTGTCTCAGTTGCTATGATGTCCAAAACCAAAGCAACCTTCTTAGGTTCAGGCTCAGACTCTCATATAAGGGGAGTCTCTTCCTTTAGAATGCCCACTCCTTGAAGGTAAGGGCTCCTGGTAGACAGAAAACTTGTGCAATGATTGCCCACTGGGGGAAAACTCATGATCTTGCCTTTTGTATTTTGCTCCCTGTCAATGAGCACAGAACCAGATACCTAGTAATCTAATACTGAATAAATGTTGCTTCATTTAATTTAGTCACCCACACCTTACCCAAACACCTGTAAAATTCCTGTTCACCTTCTGAAGTCCTGTTCAAAAACTGCTTCCTTCAGGAAGTCTTCCTTATCTCCCTCCCCATTTCAGAGACCACTTAGGTTTGCATCTGTTTATGTACTCCTACATCATTATGGTAGTTATTTTATATGTACAATGTCTCCCTTGACTAATTCCAAGGAAACTGGGGATCTTGTAATGTGTTCGGCATATAGTGAGTACCGAATGTTTGTTGGAGTTATGTTAGGTCTGTCATTGCTGATATAGAGAAGAGCTTGAGGGGTATTTTCTCATTGAAAAAAATGCCCATCTCTCCTTTTCTGTCTCTCTTCTCCTAACAGTTCTTTTAGGTTTTCTTGCTGTTCAACTACAGGTGGTAAAAGCTCACCGAATGCTCTAGGGACCAGAACAGCCTCCATCTTCCTGCTCCTTGTCCCTTGGACATCTCTGCGTCTTCTGTAGGATTAATCTATTTAGGCCTCCTTTACTCCTCTCAGCAATGTCTACCAGGAAGAAAGGATCGATGTTTCATGGTCTCTGTATCGTTCTACCTGGTGACAGGCAAAATTTCATTAGGGGATAATGAAATGAGTGTGGATGGCAGTATCTTTCAGCGTCCAATTTGGATTCACCATTTCATGGCCTCTTTTTTATTTTGCTTTTTAGCTTCCAAAACCTTTATTCCCTGGATCTACGAGCTTTTGTTTCAGAATACTTATCTTTGCCCATTGCAGTGGTGAGAGTACATCCGGACTAGGGCCCTCTGATTGGCTGTCAGTGCATTACTATCCACTTTCAGAGAGAAAATGCTTCCTGATTGGATTTCAGGCAGCCAGGTTTTTATCCTATATGTTTAATCTCTAATTCCATGTAGATCAATTATATTAGAGGTTTGTGGTGAGGAAGAGTTTGAGCCTAAACCCCTGCTCACGTACAAATGATCTAAGGGGAGGTTTTTCTCTTCCCATGATTGGCCAAGGCTCAGTTACTATAAGAAGTACAACACTTAAAAAATCAGGTTTCACAAATGGCTGTGGCCACTGGCGCTTAGACTGAATCTTCTGCTTCTGGAAGTCTGCCCAATGCACAGAAAACTTTAGGTAGGTTTTTAAAACTTATGATACACAGGAATTATTCCTAGCAGGCCACTGATGGCCATTCCTATAATTACAGTGTCAGATAGGGAAAGCTGTTAGGACCAGGCCTGAAAAATGCAGCAGAACATGGGCAGATGCTATTTGACAAAACAGGCTTTTTGGAGGGTGCAGGGGAGCATTTTCAAGGATTTAACCTTTACCTTTGATTTCTCTTTCCTCCCATTTTCACTCAGGATCATAGGATACAAATTACTTCACCACTTATAAAGCAAGTCAGGTGACTGGGCACCAGGATTACAAAATAATTACATATTCCATGCCTTCAAGAAGTGCAACATTTTGTTGAGTCCTGGTTATGCAGACAGTACATGAAGAATCATTTAGTACATAGATTTAGAGCTGGAAGCTTGAAGGTTATGTAGTCCAGTGATGTCAAACAGAAATGGGGGTCACTAACTACTGACTTAAAAAACCACTTATAACATGTTCTATTGTATTTTTATTCATTTGGTTAGGTATTTCCCAATTATGTTTTAATCTGCTCACTGGAGCAGCACATGGGCTGCAGTCTGACACCTCTCATCCAGCCCAGCCCCCACATTCTTTCAGCAATGAGGAAACAGGCCTAGAGAGGATAAGAAAAGCCCTCTCATTCCAATAAAAGCTTTGGTACTGGAACTGAACCTTGAAGGGAAGAATTCCGAAAGGCAGAAGTGAAGAGAAGGGGTTTACTCTGTGTGTTGTGGTCTGTATGGGTATATCCTAGTGAATGTGGGAGGCTGCTGGTACGACAGGTTGGTTAGAACATTGTACATGTGATAGCAAGTAATGTGATGTTACAGATGAGAAAAGTGAGACCCAAGGCTGGTTCATGTCTTCTGACTCTGCAGCTAGCCTCTTACCTTTGTACCATACTGTTTCCAAACCATTTTGGTACTTCCTAACTCCCTTGCATTTGTATTTTTATATTCAATTTCATATTTTGGTTATATTGAATCACAAATTCTAGTAAAGCAGTGGCTATCACTCTGTATGTATCTCCCTTAGTGCTTGGCATGGCTTGGTTGAATGATCTGTAAATGGGTCTCAAGTCTTAAGAAATAAAATCCTTATACTGTAGCTTTAATCTAGCTTTTAAACTGGATTAAAAATCTGACTTAACCCAAGGGTAAATTTAATTTTTCCTTTGGGTCACCACTCCACTCAAATGCTTCATTGTGACATGGTGGGGATCCTGGGTGCTTCAAGAGTATGTCTCCTACCCTGATAAAAATTCAAGTATAAGTCCATCAAAAGACAGTGTGTGTCCTCTGTTAATCAGCCTAAGCTAAGTTTAGAGATCCTTATTATCCCCAGAGGAAGAGCTTTCAAATGAAGGTGTTCTGTCCCCTCCTCCACCACAACAAATCATGAAGTTCACCTACAGAAGAAGGGAGGCAGGATCTACATCAACAAAATCACAACCAGTGTTAGCATGGCTTAATCCATCCTATGTCAACTTTTACTGGATTTGCTACATTTTCAGAGTAAATTTATAAATCAAAACAATTTAAAATAAATCAGTCTTGAACTCCTTCAAGAACATCTGAAGGCAAATAAATTGTCCCACCCAAATTATGGTTGAGTATAAACCCTTGTTCTGCCCTTGTAAAGTCTACATGAGAAACCAAACAAAAATTGTTACGTGCTAAACCTTTTCTCCTAGATTAAATATTTTATGATGCCCCCAGATGCTTTTCCCTCTCCTGTGAGAAAAGAAAATTAAATTTATATTACGTGAGGCATGAGCTCATCTGAGATTATCTTATCTAGCCAAATCCCAATTTTGGAAACAATTGGGCTTCCTCCTTTATCTTCAGTTCCCCTAATTCAAACATTCCGGTGGAATACTATGATGCATTATTTATGTGGGTTAAAAAAAAAGGAGAGGAATCACTGCACATAAGGAAAAAAGAATAAGTGCGGCTAGCCAGGCTGTCCCAGGGATATCACTGTTCATGCATCACAAAGGAATATAGATGTATTTTCAAAATGCTACCTATTGGTTCATGTGACTGTCTTACATGTAAAGGCTAATGTAAATGTAATTAAATGATCTGGAAAAGCCACTACCAGTATTCTCATAGCAAGTGCAGCTTTCCATTAGTAGAAGAAACTTCCTTAATGGGAACTCCCAAAACTGATAAAATCAGATTTTGACAACCCACCTCTTCCCCCCCAAAAAACACTCCAAACCTATTTAGATGTCTATACCTACTTAGAATATTTACTTTTTCTTTAAAAAAAAAAGACATCAGAAATATCTCCACTTGTAAACCATAAATAGTTTACCTCTTTGGGAATACTTTAAAAACAACACTTTTAGAGAAAAAAAAATCAATAATCTATGTTTTTAGAAAGCCATTTCACTCAGGAGAGCAAAATAGCCATTCAATAAGATGCATGAATATGAATATTAAAAACCACGCCATGATTCAAGATGAACCTCTGATTATTCAAATCAGGTGAAAAATGAATGGGGAGGAATATGCTTGTTAGGTGTTGGCCACCAACATAGAAGATGCGCAGATGACAGAGGGATTCCTTTTAGATTATGAGAATCTCCAGATACTCTATTTTGTGAATGATATTGAACCAATGGCATCAAGCCATGAAATAGAACTACTATCAAAATGAGATCCATCGGCATCCAAAAAAGTGTAGCTTGTCTAGATATTTAGGAAAACCAAGTGGATAATAAATGACTATTGTCCAGACTATGACAGAGATTCAGATGGATTGATGTATGTATTTTTCTTATATACATATTATCAATGGAGAAAAAAATGGATGACAACTGAGTTAAGAGAGCAGGTTAGATTGCCTTTGAAAAGTTGATTCTCCAGGTGATACTGTATGACAAGTTATGGAATAAAAAAAAGACTACAAAGGAGTCATGTGGCAGGTTATCTTAAGGGCAAGGGGGAGATGGATATTACCAAGAATAATGTTGCAGGAGAAACCACATAAAGGGTAGCATATCCGAGAGATACATGATATTTCAATGAGATCAAGAAATAAAAGACACTAAAAAAGGTCTTGTCTTAAAACAAGTATAGATAGAAAGTACAGTTCCAAGTATAAATTATAGGTATATATATACAAATATATAATATATATATGTGTATATATAATATATACACATATATATATTATAGATATATATTATAAATCTGGACAAGAATGCACTTTATCAAATGAATTGGGCTTCATCATTAGCATCTTTGATTCGTCCTTCAACTTTCCCTCTTATGGAAGCCATAAAGCCTTGTTGATTATGTGCTCTTCCATCTCTGCCCTTTCCTAGTTCAAGGTTTATTACTACCGTCCTGCATTATCCTAATAACATCTCCTGACTTCACTCTCTATCGTATCCAATCTTTATGCCTTTGCCATACTCAACATCTCTATGCATAGATTGAATCTTCACTTCTCTGTTGGAGAATCTTCATTTGCTCCCTCTTGACAACTGATCATAAGATCACAAAGAGAAAGTGGGAAGGAACCTTAGAAGGTCAGCAAGGCCCATGGAAGACACTCAAGTTCATAACAAGCATTAGAAATGAGATTTGAGCCCAGACCTTCTGACTCCAGGACCAGTCTTCTTTCTAGCATTTCTCCTCTTTGCCTGAAGTTAAAATGGTCCAAAATCTGAGGTTATCCTACCTTACTAACTCCTTCTATTTTGTGCATCCACCATAGGGAATTCTTTTCTCTCCTGTAATCTCCTGCTCTAGTGCCCAGTCCTCACCCTTCCCATGATACTAATCATGTCTGAATTAGCTGACCACACAATTTGATTCAGGTCGTCTGACTCCCCAGTCCTACATTCTTTCCACCATATAAAGCTGCCTTATGCTACAGTGGAAGAAACACTGGTTTTGTAACCAAAAGACTACAAAAAGTTCAAATCCTGCCTCGGCTCCCTCTGTGATAATGGGAAGTCATTTGACTTTTCTGAAGTCCGGTTTGCTCATCTGTACAATATGGGTTAGAGGAGGTTAACCTACTAGCTCTGAGCTAGTTTCAGAGCTCTTTTCTATCTCTGAAACCTATGACCACTTCTGCTTAACTAGAATATGGCTCCCTGAGGTTGAGGCACCCAGTGGGAAACATCCCCCAACATATGAATGAAAGGAGGTGTTTCTTTTTCTTACTAAATCTAAGGAGTGTGTACTCTCAGAAGGAAGAAGGCCAATTTTAACATTCCAAAATCATTCTGCACACAGAAAGAACGGCCTGAAAAATGTTGTCATATTTTGAGCTTCTCATTTTAGGAATACAAGCAATTCTTAACTGTACCACACAGCTTTCTCTTAAAACCACAATTAGAAGTAATTCCATTGCAGTGTGTAACATTTAACGGACGTAGGGCTTTAGGTTTGCAAAACATTTTACATAGGATCTCATTTTATCCTCACAAATCTGGGCTGGGGCTGGAGTAGGAGGTGCTGTTATCATCCTCTAAAGTTGGAAGAAATCAAGGCAATGACACAGATAATAAGTGTCTGAGGTAGCATTTGAACTCAGGTCATTCTGACTCCAAGTACAGAACTCTGAAATAAGATGAGGTCAGGAAGTACTGAACTGGACTTTTCATTGGGGCTTCCGTTTCTTCTTCTGTAAAATGAGTTTGTAGGGCTAGAGTTTCTCAATGGATTCCTTTCCATCTTTATCATTACGTGACTCTCTGGTCTGATGAGAGGATTACAGGGGGAAAAAATCAAGGCTAAAGCATATATCTATTTTATTCTTGATTTCAAAGGAGCTTTTGTTCAGTGAGAATTATCGATTGTTCACTTTAGAAAAGAGTCATTTGAAATAAAACTACCATTAGTATGGGGGGAGGGGTGACTCAAACACTTCCCAGGTTCATATAGGCCAGAGAACATTCTGTCCATTAAGAAAAATACACTGAATCCATTAGTTGAGCTGAATGTCAAGCAGATCAAAATTAAAAGAAAATTGGACTGATGGTACAAAGCAATTAATCAAGAATAACAGCTTTCAAATATTAAATGATTTTCAAAACTGCAGACAGACACACCATAGGCTGTAACTGAGCAATCTCCCCTGAACTGTTTTGCATCTGCAATTTAAGTTAAGCGTCTCTCAATAACCACAGCAGTAAGGTACAACTAAGCCCACACTTCCTCATATTTATTAGGGATGCCACCATCCTTCCAGTCACAAAGGTCTGCAACCTCGGCATTATCTTCATTACTTACCACAGACCATCAGTCACTCCTGCCCTCCTTCCCCTCCACCCTAACTTCTCTCTACAGCATCATTCTTTTTCACTTGGCAACAGCACCTTCCCTAATTAAACTTGGCCATTCTGGTTCTCTTCTCTCCACCTAGCTACCAAAATAATCTTAAGACTCAAGTCTAAATATGTCACCCCCTTAAGAAGCTGCAGTGGCTCCCCTTTGTCTAGAGGATTACACATAAAGTCTGATTCATTTTGGCATTTTTAGTCATGCACAATATGGTCCCAGACTACTTTATATATAAATTAAAAAAATTATATTGATGCTTTTTATTTTTATGTCTAGATATATTTTCAACCTATCCCTGGAAGAAGTCTTCTTTTAGAAGGGGGGAAAACTATATTTATATGGTCTACCTCCTAGTATTAGAGGTGTAATTCAATTTAATCTTATAAGAAGCTAATAATTTTTACAACTAAAATTTAAACAAAGAATAAGTATTATACTTTTAGCTTGGGATTTTTATGGGAAAAAGTGTGCCTTTTCTTTTTCTACTTACTAGTATTAAGTATAAGGTAGTTATCACAACTTTAAGAATTTGGATACCAAGACTGTCTAGTGTCAACACTGGGGAAGACATATGCTATAGAATGGGGGAAATGAGATAAAGCAGTTAACACATTTAGAGGAAAAGAGTATTATATTAGCTAATAAACATTTATTGAACACCAACTATGTGCTCATTTTGAATCATTAAGAAAAAGGTTCCTATAATCAAATATTGCTGTTAATTGAGAGTTGGCATTCAGGCCATCTACTTATTACCCATTACCAAAGAATTAAATTAGAATTAAGGGTCCACTGGACACAATGAAATCTTTCTCTGATTCAGGGTTACCATTTGGCTTACTGGTTACATTGTACTGTACATAGTATTGTAAATATGCAGACATGTCATTTAACAGAGGCTCAACTGAAATAATGCCAGATAAACCAGCTTTTACTGCAGAAGCAATACTCTTCCAGATCGATTCTTGAAAATTAAACTCTTTAGTATTTTGATATGCCCTTTCTACTGACAGTGGGGATGGTTTGTAGTAACAGTATGAGTTACTCAAGTTATAAACAGATAATCGGACAAAAATACTGTCTGCAATATGGCAACCAGGTTCTTCAGAATACTATACATTTGAACTGCAGCTTTAGATCAAAATGCAGAAAATACAGAAATGTCTAAAAATTTGGAATGCCAAAGAGAAAAACATTAATAAAACAGCAAGAACGTGAAGTTTTCAGGTTTTTTTTTTTTAAATGAAAGCTGTACACCACAGCTTACGAGCATTTTACTGGCTTTTAAGAAAACCATACTATGCTAAAGTAAACTTACTTCTTAAAGTATAGCTTGTTCCATTCATTTATAATTGAAATCTGGGCAAATTAAATCTATGTAATTGGAGAATAAGGAATGTTAAGACTTAAAAATCTCATCAGACCCAAGTACCAGCTTCCTCCCCTAACTGCTCAGGACAAATTCAGGTTAATTACAAGCCCAGCAATTTTAAGTGTTATGCCAGTCAAAGCAATTTCCATCTATTAAGTTAGAACAAATGCCTTTAGTTCAGTTTTCTTAATTAAGAAAAACCTGTGTAAATATACAAACACAGCCAACATACCATCAAAACCAGATCATTAGACCCAAAAACTTGCACACCTAGATGCAGATGTGAAGCGATATTATAAACCTTCATCTGCTTTTGGTATGAATGTAACTGTAATTAAATCTGAAATTAGATCTGATGAGATAATTACATCTCACCTGATTAGGTAGTGTGTATGACCCTGAGCTATCTATCATGAGAAGAAAAGCCACTTTAGGTTAAAAAAAAAAAAAAGCAAATATGTAAATTTAGAATGTCATTTCTGGTGTAGAAATTTGTGATTTAAAATTTCTTTTGTTTTAGTTGGAAATTAAAGTGGATCTATTTATCATCCCTGACACTGGTGTTATAGTCATCTCTTTCTTGGAACTTCCTGACAAGTTTTAGACTTTTTCCGGCTCTAAACTTTTTAGAGCTAATTAATGACATGCACTTTTTCTAGAATTGCGTGGTTCACATCTATTCAATACAACATGAGAAAACCAGAAATGCCATGCCATTGTAACCTAGCGACTTCCATTACTCTGACTGGCACCGAGCGATAGTGAGTTGTTAACCACCTTGCAGTTATAGAGTATTTTTAACTTGCAAAATGCCTTCTGCTTCACAACACAATATGAGTTAGTCAGTTTTATTTAAATAACTTAGGAGTTAAAAAGAAAAAAAAAGTTTGAGGTCTGAAATAGACAAAAACAATTAGCAAATTCATTCATTTGGATCTTGCTTATGCTGCAGAAGCAGTGCAGAAACCTGACTCAAAGTTAGGAAACGTGAATTTTATCTTTGTTTTGCCCCTTACTAACTCTGAGATGTGGTTTAGAAAGATGTGGTTTAGAAAGATGTGGTTTAGAAAAGTTCATCAGTGTCCTCAGTTCCCATGACAATCTCTACTTTAGTCACTAACAGTTGCTCCTTTTTCAGACCTCTCAACACGTTCTTTTTTGAATGCCAAGATCCTGTCCCCTGCCTCTATCTACCACCATCTAATGAAGATTAGGACTCTCCAGTCATAATCCTTTCCTGTTCTCTCAAGTCATTCAGAGATGGCTAGTCTGTTATTTATAGCCAGAATGGTTAATCTTTTCAACAATACTTCATTTCTGAATCCCTTTCCTCCTTGTTCTTCAGATGTTTCACCTGATAATTCACAGACCAAGTAACAACCCTATTCTTTTCCCACTCCTAATTCCAAGCCAGTTTGGCTAGAATTTCTGCATTTACCACAAATTCATCACCTGGGTTTTTACCACTACACCACAGATTTTTAATTAATTTCTGATTTGGCTATGAAACTGCTCACAGTGATGGTTCTAAAGTTGCTCTATTCAAAAACTCAATGCTACACCCACTCTTAGCAACTAACCTCCATCTTATTTTACTGAAGACAAACACTGTCCTCTGGAACCAATTCTTTTTCTCCTTACCTCTGCATCTATTCTTTCATCACTATCTCTGATCTGAAAGGATGTGAAGTGATCTTTGCCAATGTTAAATCAACCAACAAGCATTCTAACTGTAGTGTGGGAGAGCATGAAAATAGCTATATATAACATAGAGTAGATAAACTCATAATTGTCCAATCTCATGGTATTTTTTCAGTTCTCATGCTTATATACTTATCTGCTACACTTGACACTGTTAATTACCCTCTTCCTCTCCTGTCTGGCCTTTCAATGAAGTACTCTCTTCTAATTCTCCTATCTAATCATCTCTCAGTTTTTTTTTGCTGGTTCATTGCCTCTATCATATCCTTAAAGCTCTGCTCTTCTCTCTACACTTTCTCCATGACCTAATCAGATTCCCTGATGCCAAAGACCTCAGAGATCTTTGTATCTAGCTCCAGGCTTTTCCATGCATTCATTCCAATTTGTATCACCAGTTGCTTACTGGGCTTTACGTTTGCTTTGGAGACATATCAAACCCAATGTGTCCAAAAACAACCTTTCCTCCTATCCTAATTTCTTCCCAAGTCACCACCATTTTTCCAGTTGCCCAGGTCTGTAACCATGGCATTATCCTCAAGTCTTCAGTCTTTCCTCTCTCCATATATGCATAACTTTCTCTGTACTCACATAAATGCTCATGACCTGGGTATATCATGTGTGTGTATTCACATTCACACACACACACACACACACTCTAAATGGTCCTACAATTGTTGCCCAATGTGTTTCATTACCTGCAGAAATTATGTAACTGCCTTGTTACAGTTCCAACTTTACATTTTTCACACAATACTAAGATGTTTACAGGCTATGTATAACCTGGAAACTCAAAGTTGTCTCCATTTCTCATCTATGATATCAAAAAAATGGGCTTCCTGGCAGCTATTATCTTTACAATAAAGCCTTTCCAGAAATTTTACTGCTGGATGAGTATTAAAACAAATACTGTGTGTGGGTGATGATTGTACATCATACCTAAGTATAATCAGACCTTTAACTGATTTTGTCCAGTGTTCCCACTTTCTAGACATCAGTGCAAGCTTGAGCTTACAATTTTAATGACAAATGTATTTACTGCAAAGCACTTCTACATCAGGGGTGTGGTCACGTGAATCAGAATAATAGTAAATCTCATTTCTCTGGTGCTTTGTTTCCAAATTCTGGCTCCCAACACTCCTTCAAGGTATGCCGTCAGATAGTATTATCCCTGCAGGCATTATGTGAGGTCCAATTTCAACATATCCTCAAGTTCAGCAAGTCCTAACCACCAACAATTACCTTAAACAAAATATTTTGAGGAAAATGAACATGAAGAAGATGAACTATATTGGCTTCTATGGAAATTTCCCTTATCCCTAACCAAAAGCATTCCCTCTCATATTTGATCTGAGAGTACTTTGTACTCCATGTATATCTCATATTCTCACATTCATTTCTGTTTATTTGAGTATGTGTTATGTAGCCCTTGGCACCCATGGAACACATTCCATAGACTAAGTGCTTAATGCTGAATGAAAATTCGAATCTTTAAAGTTCTGTGGTTTGAAGATGCCCATCTACTCATACTGTCTTTGGTAAGGCTTTCCAAATAGCTAGAAGGAGAAAATGCTCAAGCTCTAGAACCCAACTCCAAATCATTTTCATTCAACTATACCCAGGGAAACAGTGAAGGGCTTAGAGGGAATGGAGGATTGACTACAATAGAACCTGAATCAAGTAAGTGATAACAGAATAAGGTCTATCAGTACTATCCTCCTGGAAGAGTTCCTCTTGGATACTGTCTCAATCAACCAACATTTTTTAAGCACTGTGGATACAAAAAGGGGTAAGAGAGTTCTTGCACCATCGATCTCTGCTGATGTTCAGACCAGTTTTCAACCGTCTCCTTTGTGTGATCATAATCCTTATCCACTATGTCCACCCAAGGGCTCCGTGCTGGGTCCTCTGCTCTTCTTTCTAAAAAATTCCTATGGTTCAACTATAATTATCATCTCTATGCCTGCTCATCTAACTCTCATTTCTCTTCTGGGCTCCTGTCCAACATCATCAAACGTCCAGTGGACACTTCCATCTGGATATCCAGCAGGTTAACTGAAAATGTTCACAACAGAACCCTTCCCTTCTCCTAACTTTGCCCTATGTCTGTTGAAAACACTGCTATCATTTCACTCACCCAGGTTTTCAACCTTGACAGTCTCTTGCACTCTGCCTTCAAACCCAAACACATAAAAAAATCTTATTATCTTACATCTATATTTGTTATCACCTGCTAATTAGTCTCATTTCCAGTCTTTCCCCTCTCTATAGAGGTGACACATGGATACAGTACAGATCTGATCATGCCATTCTCCTGCTCAAGAAATTTCAGTAGCTCCAGACTACCTGTAGGATAAAATACATACCCTCTTGCTTGGCGTTGAAAGCCCATCACAATCTGGCTTATTTTATTTACCCCAGATCTCCTTCATATACTCCATATTTTAACCAAACTACCCTAAATTAAAATTCTCCCTACGTAACACCATTTCTTGCTTCTGTACCCTTGTTACATCCACCACTTCAGATCCCTAGTCACCTTCAAAGCTGAGTTTAGGTGTCACTTCCACACTAACATCTTCCTCATCCAGCTGTTAGCACTTCGCCCTCCAAAAATTACTTTGTATTTACTTACCTGTATGCCTGCACTCTCATTCTGGTCTGTGATAAAACTTTGTTTGACAGTTATATATCACTGGGAAGAATTTCCAACATCAGTGTTAGGTGGGAATTATCCAACTTACACATCTTGAATCACATAGGGGTGTCTTGGAACAGGAGGTACTCTAGCATGCTACTTTTAGTCATGTCTGACTATAATAACAACAATATATTTTTTCCTCATGGCATCATTTGCCATGGTGATTTGAATTACACAGACACTAATTTTTTTTTCTATTTGAAAGGTGTCCTTGAATGGCCATTCTGGACAAAACTCGTTGTGGTGGCCATTGGCTTCACGGGAGGCCTCGTCTTCATGTACGTACAGTGCAAAGTCTATGTGCAGCTGTGGCGCAGGCTGAAGGCCTACAACCGTGTGATCTTTGTGCAGAACTGCCCTGACACTGCCAAAAAGCTGGAGAAGAACCTCCCCTGTCATGTGAGCACAGACATCAAGGATGCTGTAGTAGTGCCTGTGTCACAAACGAGTACAAGTGTACTGCTAACCACAGAGGGAGGAACTCCAGAAGTCATACCAGTCTGATGGGACTGGCTGACCTTTTTTCACTCGAGTCTGAAATGTCTTGCAGCCCTCAGTGACTAGAGAGCAGAAGTGATCTTGCATTGTTCCCTCACCCCAACCCGAGCTCCTTACCTACCTTCCAACAAGACAAAAGAAAGATGCATCAGATGAAATGGGCCAACGATCCCACAAAGCTGGGCCTGCGGTGGGATGTGGACATGTATGTATAAAGTCTGTTAAGAGAATCCTTTCTGAAAATGGGCTAAAACTAAATGGAATCTCATCATTGGTCACAGTAGCAAGAGGAAAGTGGGGAAGAATGAAGACTTGAATTTCAATATGTATTTTTACTTCTAGGGTCTTTTCTGATAAAGATTTCATCTTCCCATACTGATGGGGAATAGCGAACACATCTAGCTTACAATCTTAAAGTTGCTTGCATTAGTCCTAAATCAAATCAGGAAAAGACTTTAATGGGCTACATGATTTCTAAGGTCCCTTCCATTAGTAAAATTCTATAATTCTATAAAGGATGCATATTTTTCTGAGACTTCACACTTTGACAGTAAATAGATTTTTATGGCTACCCTGGAGCCCATTTTGACAGCTGCATGAGTTAGAAATAGATAAAATACACATTCAGCTGTGTACAATGACATGTTTTTGAGAAATGATATTCGACAAATATTTATGCAGAACAGAGTTTCAAAATATTTTTTTGTTTTATCTTTCATGCAAAATGCCAACCAAAATTCCAAGCCAACTACTTGGTCCTATGTCTTCTCTGCTGCCACCAAAACAGAGATGACCATGCCTTGGATTTCAATACAGTGTCTAAATACTTTTTAGAACAGGAGCATCATTGCTTATTGTATTAAAAGGATTCACAAGCATATAATTTTTCCAAAGTATTTAGTTCTATCCAAGTACCCTGCTTGAATGGTTAAAGAAAGTGCTATTCCTCAATAGGTTAAAAAACCAAGTTGCAGTATTACATGAAGTGGCAGAAATAACCAACTTCTGGTTATCTGAAGCATCTAGTAGTGGAAAATCCAATTTAAAGTTGCTTTTGGTTCTACAACCGAAAACCTAAAATTATGAGGCTAGTATAGTCAATTAAGTTGTGCCCAGATAAGCAGTTATTAGGGCAGTGATGACAGCATCCAGACCCATTTCAAAGACCAGTGTCTATGCTTTATTCTATTTGTTTTGGTGAATCCCACTCTGAGAAAATGGAGCTCAGCAGGCTTGGCAGCTCAGTTGTTATAATGGTTTTTGCATATTCATGTAAAACTCAAGTGTAAATGACATTGCAGTGAGCTAGACTATTGATCATAGGTATAATGGTATGCTCAAAGAAAGATGTCCTACATAAAAAACAAACAAAAAAAAAGGGTGTGTGATTTGCTTTTGTTAATTGTCATATTTATTATTGTGGCAAGACAGCCATGGTGGCCATAAGAACCAGTGCATGGTTTGCACAAGTCTGGTTATCACACTGATTCAATTTGTAATTACTTGAGTCTCTTCTGTGCTCTTGTGGTTCATTGATTTTGTCATAGGGAGAGGAAAACAAAACCCCTTCCAGGGAGGAGATGGACTATATTAACTGATAGTAGCTATCTCCAGAGTTCAAACAATCCCAATTCCTGGAAATACTAAGTATGATGAACAATTTGTCAGTTTTTTTAATGTATTCATGTATATACACAGCAGCAAAATGTAATGGTTTTCCATTTGTCACAGGACCAAGTTTGTATAAATCATTGCTCTGCAAGGTGGTGTGGAGGGTATGAGATGATGAAGCAGGCAGATAAAATAACATGGGTGGAAATGAAATGCACCAACTATGGATAGGCACAAGCATGATCAGTTGCATTTTTAAAAAACCTGAGCCCTTAAAGAACTAAAATCTTGTAATTAAGTTACTCTAAAATTTCTGATCCAAAGATTTAAGGTGAATCCATGACTTTTAACACTAGTTTTGAAAAGCTTAACCATGGGTTTCACTCAAGAGTATTAATTAATCTTGCTTCAATTTTCTAACTCATTTTCTTGGGCTTTATATGAAACTCCATTTTAAAAAGTGAATTAGCAATTGATAAAAAGACATTTCCAGAAAAACATTTCACCAGAAAAACATTCTGAATATCACTGTTTTCACCTGTCGGGCACAGATTATTTCTGTAACAACCACCCTAAACAAATTTAAAGCAATCCCTTCACAAACCTAGCCATCACAGATATATGTACATCTCCGTGGTAAGATGAGGCAGCAAAATGAGGTCTCGCTGATTCGAGGCTTGCTTAATGCTAAGAAAATGATTTCCAAAAAGGGAAGGAGGGGTGCCGAGAAAAGAGGGCACAATGTCAACAAACTGGAGAGGATTTAAGGCTACTGTACCCAGAAAAAGAGTGTAACCCATATTTTGTTCTGTAGTTCCTACTCTCTATGCTGCACTTTCATTAACCCCCAAAGCAGTTTTGATTCAGATTTTTTGTGCAATTGTCATGCAACGTCTAGTCATCTTTCAATCTGAAAGAACTACTTAAATTAAGCATCTAGTGTTAAAAGTTTATTCTTTTGTATTCTGTATAGTAATGATGCATATCAGTCCTACCAATGGAGGGTTCCACTCTTTTTGGCATTCAGTAGTTGTTTTTGAACCTTAAAGTGCTGCTCTGGAGACTGAAAATAATATTGCCAAAAAAAATTCCTGACCCTAGCAAACAGCATCAAAAGAGAATGTATGGACATAAAGTAAAATGAAACTAAAATGAAATAACAAGCTAACAGCTCTTATTCAAAACTCTTACTCAATTCAGATGGGAAATAATCATTTTGGGTAATAGTGTAAAGCCCTAGAGTTTTACCACTAAAGTATTATGCATATCATGGAAAAATTAAATGGATAGCCCCTTCTGAGATTGTGATTGTGAGTTTCGTAACAAGAATGAACCTCCAACAAACTATGGAGCCTTAAAAGCTAATTCATCCAATGTAACAGAAAAACACAGAGGCAGCAGAGGGGAGGAGAATAAGGTGGGAAAGAGGACATGGGGAAAAAGAGGAAGACAAAGGCTGCTGAAGGAAGGAATCTAAATGAGTTATCTTTAAGAAGGCTCCAGGAAGGACTAACTCAGTCTAAACTGCACTTTAATAATATACACTTATAACTCTGGACAGATAAACAGCATTGATTATATAGCCACCTTCTGCAAACACTTGTGATTTTTTAATTTGTTTTGTTTTTGCAAAAGGTGCCTTAAGTACCTACAACTGTCTACATTTTATTTGGTTGGGGAAATGAATTCATGGTAGTGAAGAAAATATTTAAAGGGAAATAACACTGACTTAGAAAATATGGATTATTTCAGCTGTCTGTATTGACATGAATTTAATTTTTTCTTAGAAAGAAATGGACCTTTTTACTTTTCTTAAAAAATTATGATTCTCCAGGGTTTACAGTTTAACCATGAAGGGTGAAAGCAGTTTTATTCATAAATCAGCCCAATGGTGCTATTTCACATACCCACAGAACTGAGTGGAAGTACTGTTATTTTGGGCTACAGTGTTTCCTCCACATCTGAAGAAAACATATTCTGAAAGTGAACACTGCACTTACACAAATAAAAGAATATTCTAGTTGTGTGCAATTCTTGAAATTAGGCATTTGTGTTATTTTGGTTTTACCCAATTATCTTGCATAAACAATTAGATGTTTTGTGAACTAATGTGTACTAAGTAAGAAAACGAAGGACAAGAAAATGTCTGTGGAAGAAAAAGTTTGTATATTAAAAAAGTGACCCAAACCTCTGAAGTTTTCTCAATTTTTTTTGGCTTAATTTAATAAAATTCGTTGGTTCACATTTCTACATATTCTTACCTGAAACACTTCAGCAATCTTTGGGCTCCTCTCCATTGAACATTGGTTTCCAGGGAGAGAGGAGGGCAAGGGGTGGAGGAAAAACATTGTATCAATCAGTGTAAAGGAAAGGGACAGGGGGAATTTGGGGAGTCAGGTCATAGCCTAAATCACTTAAAATTAAATACATAGTTTCAGTGATAAAAAAAAGTTGCTTAATTACAAAGCACTCTCTTATATTTCAATACCTGAAAGTTTACTCAGAACGTAAAAATTTCTGCATCTGGGGAAAGCATGCCTGAGTAATCTACAAAAAAGTACAAGGATATATAAAATAAGCATGCTATTGAGATCACACCAGTAAATATGATTTTGGGGGATTTTTTTTAAAGGTTTAAAAAATTAAGTCCCCATCACTACTAGGGAAGACTGTTTTCTGAAAAAAGGCAAATTTAGTTTAGAGCCTATAGACAAAAAAGACATTTCTCTGAAGAGAGAAGTAGGAATAATTAATTGGGTTTAAGCTAGATTCATGCATTATAGCTATATAATGGATTGAGAATCTAAGAATATTTCTACCCAGTAAAGTCCAGTGGTTTCCTACTAACTTCAAAATCAAATATGGTTAAAACATTCACTTTAGGAAAATCACTTTGGCAGTTCAGTGGCAGTGGGATTAGAGTAGGGAAAGATTTGAGGCATTAAGACCAGTTATACTAACTGTTCAAGTGAGAACTAATGACAATCTGTATTACAGCGGTTATCTTTCTAAATGCAGAGGAGGAGATATACTGAAGAGAAAGAAATGAGTCTAGCAGCTTCCACAGTGCTGAGTCAGGGTCTGAATGCTAGCGTCTTGGTGTGTAGTGAAGGCCACAGTGTTTCTGCATTTCCCTGGGACTACGCTGAAAGACATGGAGGTCGTGGTCCTCCACTGACGAAATGGCTAGGGTGGAAATGGAACAGTTTTTACCATGGAAGAATACTGAAACTAAAGCAGGAAATAAAAACATAGTAACAGCCTTATTAGTACTGTTTTAATTAACTAATGAGCACTGGTAAGAATGGTAGTCTGTCTCCTTGTAACGTTTCCTTAGAACATTTTAAAAATCTGTTTCATTGGTAGCTGGGAATAATCAACAATGATCTCAACTATTCTTACTATCTCTCCCCTCTCCCCCACACTTACACCCTTACGAGATAATCATCCATATGGGGGGTGGGGAAGGGGAGAGAACAAATATTTCTTTACCTACTATCATCCCTGTCCTCAAGGTTATGAATACTGCAATGTACATATCTTCGGTCTAAAGTGTAGCCCTGTGTAAAGAGTAATTCGCATTTTCAGTTATCAAATGGGAATTTGAATTCAGTTCCAGGCTTTCTTCCACTTAGAAGCTTGGTGACTTTGGACAAATCACTTAACCTCAGATTGTTTCCTCATCTATAAAGTAGAGAGAATATGTATGTAAGGTTATTGTGAGGAAAATAATCTATAAACCTTAAGATGCTGTACTAATGTGAACCATTATAGGAAACAGCATGGCATAGGAAAAAAGAATCTAGAGTACAAATGGAGGTGAGAGCACTGAAGGCTGCCAGCTTGCCTAGGGATATGCTGAAGCCCTCGGTGGGGGCTGGCCCCTGGGCTGCTGCTGCTTAGGCTCAGGGACATGGAGAACTCATTCTCCTGGCTGTGCTGAGGCACACAGGGGAGGGTGCAGGTGGGGTTGGGGGTGAAGTGATCCTACTGTTGCCCTATGTGTACTTCATCACGCTGGGGCTCAAAATCTACTGCCAGTTTGCTGAGGTGGAGCTTGCTGCTGCCTTACTGAGATGTTTCCTGTCCTGGACTGCGCTGCCTTTTTACCTGAGACAGACCTTTCTTGCCAATCTTCCAATTCTTCAGGCTAAAAGATATTTCACCCCATCTTTTTCTTGGTTCTGCTAATGTTTTGGAGAGCTATTTTATGGTTGCTTGGAGGCAAATATGGAAGAGTTGCAGCAATTTTATGCTTCCTCCACCATCTTGGCTCCCTAAGAATTACATTCTTACCTAGGATGCCTTTTATTTGGGAGCGAACCAAGCTCAGGAAACAACTCACATTCATTCCTAACTTTCTTACTTAATCAAGTTCTGTGCTTGACAGCTGAAACTGAAGCAACCAGGCCCAAAAAACAAGAGCAGAGGGAAAGATTTAGAGCAGTTAAAGACTTTAGGGGTAGAGTTGGTCCAACTCTCTCAATTTGCAGATGGAGAAATCCTGATTCTGTGTGGGGACTTGGGAAATCAAGCATAGTAAGAAGCAGAAATAGATCTTAGGATCTTCGATGTGCTTGACAACTGCTAGTACTCAAAAGTAAACATTGTGTAATGGCCGGAGGGCTGGACTAGGAAGTCAGGATTACCTCAAGGTAACTCCCTGTGTCTGACAATCATTAGCTGTTTGATAAGCATGAGGCAAGTAAGACTTATCTACTAAATTACAGACCACACTGTAATATGTTGTCATAGATAATTTACTACAAGATTCATTTTAATAATACAAAGTTTCCATAGACTTGCAAAATCTGAAATGTTTATATAATTACAAAGCCATTCCTTTAACCTAAGTTAATGAAATAAATAAGAGCAAACTATATAACACTGAAGGAAAAAAGGACCTAATTCTACCAATATAAAAATAAGTTTTATTTTTAGCCTTTATAAAGGAGGCATATATTTTAAACATTGACAAACTGTTTTAAAAGTTAACAAATAATAATCTCTCAATCTGTCTTTCCCTGAACAATTCACTAATGCTATGAATATGACACAAATGTTAAAAGTATGTTGGAAATATTAACACTGAATAACGTCATCTTTCTAGCAAGTTTGTATTTCTCTTAATTCTAAATGAAGGCATACTGTCTGTAAATTTATCCCATCCCTTGAAAAGAATGAGTAGATATATATTTAAGACTGATTCTGCTACAAAAATATCATACTTCATGATGGGAAATCAGAAAATCATAAGGCAACCAACATTCATTTATGCCCCAGTTAAAAGACAGATTAACTTAGCAAGAGGGGGAATTAACATAATAAGACACTAGCGGTTGTTATGAATTTTTACACTCTTCTTTGGTTGTGAAAGCAACAATTAATATGTCAGTGATGAATGCTTTCTTTCTACACAACACACTTCTTACTACTTCTAATAAAAGGAGGGGAGGGTAGTATAATAATGAAAGGTTTGGCTTTGTCATGACTGTAGTGAAGCACCTGCTCTGAGCTTCTAAACAAGTTTTTACACCTAACCAAAAAAACGTGATAAAGGATATCACACTTCAGGAGTATTCTGGGGAACTATCACGATAAAAAGCAATGAGTTTCACTACGCTAAGCTAGAGGCAGAATCAGAGGTCATGAGGATAGAAGGTGAGGCCTGATGGAAGGAAAGACTTAGCTACGCCTAGTGGACCGAGCTGACTTTTCAGACAGCTGGCTCTCCCTCACCGGACATCTTCAGCAACACTCGAAGGGTACACTGTAGAAGAGATTCCTGAATAGTGAGGGTGTAACCTAGAAGAACCTGCAAGTCCTTTCCAGACCCCAACTAATACACCAGTTCCTTTCTCCTCATCCTGATACACTCAGGTAGAAGGATCACTAGCATGCATTTCTTTTCTTGGTAGCTTAAATTAAAATATTTAAACATTCTTCTTCAAATATGACTTATTAACACATTCTTTTAAAACTTCACAGCAAATGTTACTTTATAGGGCAGAACAGACAGAGATTCTGTAAATCTGTATGAGCAGAATATTTACCAGGAATGCTTGAGAGTTCTATAGTATAATTATTTATTCTTCAGTCAAATCAAATAGAACTAGGCCACCTCCGGCATTTCTTCATCAGAGTCATCTGATCCATCTTGGCTCTCTATTTCCCCCAAGTCTACCTCTGTAGACACAATATCTTTCTTTTTATCCTTGTTAGAAATTCCATCATTAGCACAAAATTTTCTCATCTTAATATTTGGCAGTTTCTTCAGATCACCATCCCATTCCCTAGATGAAAGAAGAGAGAGCACAGAGAAGGCAGAGGATAATCAGTATTTGCAAGTGTGAAAATATCACAAAGGAAAATACAAGTTTATTGCATTTAACACACTGAAGAACAGCTATTTCCCAAAGACAGAGCAGGTTACAAACAGCTACCAACACTAATCTGTAGCACTTTAACAACAGCAGAGTAGAAAAGCATCAGGGAAGGGACACAGTTGGCCTTGTCCTATTCTCTGTTCTACCACAGTCAGAATATTCCCCCAAGGACTTTGTGATCTAGGCATATGCAAGAGCAGAGAGCCTGAAATGAATGACTCTAAATGTATGGAAAGAAGACATTCTAAGTCCCCTAAGTATATAAACTCTAAGTACAATGATGCTATAGTACTCCAATCTATGTCTACCCCAGCACTGAGTATTTACTTCTCTACTTGGAACACCAAAAATGAACTAAGTCGAAGAAAAGTGAAGACTCATGTAGTACACATTAGAGTGTAACCTCACCATTTGGAAATCCTGAACTTTCTAGGTCTCATCAAGTTATAACTGTTAAACCTATCATTTATTAGAAAGCAGTCTTCAAAAAAATGATCAATATGAATAAACAATTTAATTCACCAAGCACTTGGTAAAAGCCTATGTGCTAGAAATTAGGCGAGGTGCCATGATATAAAGCTTATACAGCATCTAGGTGGCACAATAATGGACAGTACTAGACTTAGAAGCCCAGAAAGAAGGACCAGCTTCTACTTCAGACTTATATTAGCTGTGTATTCTTTGGCAAGTCACTTAAGCCTCTCTTGCCTCAGCTTTCTCATCTGTAAAATAGGGATAAGAACACGTGCTTCATGGAGTTGTCACGAAGTCTATTTTGTAACCCCCGAGACACAACCCAAATCCTCGCTGCTCTCCCCATGTAAGTGAGGAAAGAGTATGTTCCTTTTGGTCATGGAAAGCTACCTATACAAAGTCATATAAGTGGGAGAGAAAATACCCAGTCTGAGGAAACAGTAGGAAGACAAATTTTGCTAGAATGCAAAGTATGTGAAATATGAAAATCAGTCTAAAAAGGTAAGTTGAAACCAGATGGGGAAAGGTTTTAAATGCAAGAGTGAGCTTTGAAATTTTATCCAGCAAGAAGCCACATCATTGAACAGAAAAGTGAGATGGTTAGATCTTATAAGATGATTTAGAAGACAATAAACACAGTAATACTAGATAATAACACTCTTTCGATAATAACCTACGCATAACACAGTTTATAATATAAAAGTCATTACCAACAACAGGTTCATGTGCAAACTTGTAAAACACAGGTTAGAATCTTTACATTCAATATGGCCAGAGTTTCTATTGGAAGAGGTTATTTTTTTTTGCTTTCCCTCAGATATTAGTAGAGCAACAAAACTGTGTTTAATTAATAAACAATTTTCATGTTTAATCTCAGCATGGGAACACAGATTTAGATCTAGAAGGGATGTGACATATTAACAGGTCTAACTCCCTGCACTTTACCGATGAGAAAATTGAATCTTAGATGTTATATAATTTGCTCTGGGTCACACAGCTTAGTAAATATCTAACACAGGATTTAAAACCAATCTTTCCAATTCTACAAGATTACAACCCTTCAGTATGGGGATGTAGCAATTCTGTTTCTCAAGAATGGGTTACTTTAAAAGCCTTCAGAATGAAGCACATGTTAACAAAATGATTCTATGCCTCATCACCAAGATATGTTCATTCCTTTTCTTTCAAATATACTATTTCAGATAAAAGAAACTAGTAAGACATTCATAAAAGAGACTAGCAATCTAGATCAACAAGAAGCCCTAGGCTTCATACTGGCCCAACCTAGACCTACCCCACTGCTGTTCCTAGCCATCTTCACCCCTACCTCCATCTTTCCACTTCTTGTTCTGGAATGTTTCAACACAATTATTCTAGGAGAAAGCATACGAATCAACTACTCTAACTCTACTTATCATCCCTTTAACTTCCATGGCCAAAAGAACCCTTTCTCTGGCCACCATTCCATACTGACTTCCTCTATTAGAACAACTCCTTGAAGACAAGGAGTTTTTACTTTTTTCACTTTTTGTATTTTTATTCCCAGCATTCAGCACAATTCCTGGCACACAGCCACAGTCACTATTTCAAAAAGAGAGATTATGCAGGTAGAAGTAGGGAGAAAGAATGCCTGAGCCCCCTGACTACTCAATTGGTTTGAATTAGAAAGAAATCAATAACTTAGCTCTTACAGGTGAGATGAGATGAGAGCACCAACAGACCTTACCATCTACCTTGCCACTTTCTGCTAAGATTCTCCAGGCTCTACCATTTGCTCCATTTCACCTGGCAATGACATCTCATCTACTCCTTGACATCTAATCCACCACTATATCTTCAGCACTTTTGGGTTTTTCAATAGCCCTGCAGTTCAATGTTCACATGTCTGTGAATATAAACTTCCTCCTTGAAAGCAGAAACTATGTACAAATTTTCCATTTGTGTATGCAACAATTACCATAATTCTTGGCATATAATAAGTGCTTAATAAATGTTTATTTTTCACTCATATGCTGAACATACAGGAAATAGATGGGATTTTTTGTGAGTTATGAGAAATTCTCAAAAGTTCTGCCAGGAGACAGTAGACTGACAGATTCTACCATGCTAGGAAAGCTTCAATTATATATAGTTCCAACAGCAGGCCAAGTCTACTTTCTAAGGATCAACCTAGCTAAATACAAAGAGGCTCACCACCAGGAAGCTAAGCTAATAGTCAATGGTTAATTCTCTGGCCATGGCAATTTACGAAACAAACACCAAAGGACTCTTAGTCCTAGTCCTACGCAGGCCCTCTTCAGCTCCTGCAATGATAGTGATAGGGTAATGGAATAGATGACAAAATGTACTGAAAAATCATACAGTTTTTAGCCCATCTCTAATTTTAAATTTGGGTATGTTACTCTAAATGTGAAAATCTTATTCATTAACTGTGTGTGTTCATCCTTTGTTTCTAAAGACCATGCCATCAGAGAAACAATGACATGACTTGCACTTGACTTTATTTTGAGTGAGGGAGGACTGTGCAGGTCACCAGCCTCACTTCTCCTCCAGAGCCATCGGAATCCAGTGACCAGATATTCATCAGGATGACTGGAGATGACCCAAGATGAGGCAACTGGGGTTAAGTGACTATCCCAAGGTCACACAGCTAGTGAGTGTCAAGTGTCTGAGGTGAGATTTGAACTCAAGTCCTCCTGACTCCTGCATTGGTGGCTCTATCCACTATACCATCTAGCTCCCCACTTACTCAATAACTAGAGTGAAAATGAAATCCACTGGAAGAACTCAGTCATGGCAATCTTAAAATTTTTAGTATAAACTATGCCAGAAGAAATAGGAAGAAGCAAAGAGAGAAATGTGCAGAGTTGGGTTTTTTATGTTCAAATGTACCAGACACATTATTTAGTGAGATACGGTCATCTTTTAGTGCAGTGTTTATGATACGTATTTTCCATCAAAATAATGGAATCTTGTGCATCAATACTGGTTACAGAGGCTGAAAATGTAGAGAATCTGATAAGGTCTTCCAAATTAAATTTGTTACACGGTGATTTCATTTAAAAGGTGGGAATACATAACTATGTGTAACAACTACAGAGGAAAGCAAGAGTCAGGAAGAAAGAATGGATGAGATTAAAGACTTGAGTACTACACAGAAGTCTCATGCCCTGAACGTCATAAATACTTTATTAAAGAAGAGAATCTGTAGGAACTGGACATAGCACCAAACAGTTTCATAAAAAGATGAAGTTGATTTTGTTGTTTTTTAAAATAGTATTAGAACTAATGGAAGAAGCCACGAGAAAGAACAAAAAGAAAATACAGAGAGAGAGGGAGGGAGGGAGGGAGGGAGGGAGGGGGAGAGAGAGAGAGAGAAGGAGCAAATAGCATGTTTCGGTCTGCATTTAGACTCCGTAGTTCTTTTTCTGGATGTGGACAGCAGTTGTTTTAGCAGACTGCTAAGCAGAGATAAGTCCATCAAAGTTGATCATCACACAATGTTGTTGCTACCGTGGACAACACTATCCTGGTTCTGCTCACTTAACTCAGCCTTAGTACTTACTCACCTAAGTCTTTCTGGGTTTGTCTGAAATCTGCCTGCTCATCATTTTTTATAGAACAACAGTGTTCCATTACATTTGTATATCACAACTTGTTTAGCCATTCCCCATTTGATGGGCATCTCCTCAATTTCCAATTCTTCACTACCACAAAAAGAGCTGCTATAAATACTTTTGTACACATGCATCTTTCCCCCTTTTTTAGGATCCCTTTAGGATACAGGCCTAGTAGTGGTACTGCTAGATCAAAGGGTATGTACAGTTTGTCTTTTGTCTTCCAAATCGCTCTCCAGAATGGTTGAAATCACTTCACAATTCCATCAACAATGCATTAGTGTTCCAATTTCCCCACATCTTCTCCAATACCCATCATTTTCCCTTTCTGTCTTATTAGTCAAACTGCAGGTATAAGGTGATACCACAGAATTGTTTCAATTTGCATTTCTCTAATCAATAGCGATTTAGAGTGTTTTTTCATATGGTTATAGATAGCTTTGGCTACAAAGACTTTGTACAAAAACTTCTCAATTTAATGTAATCAGAATCATCTATTTTTATCTCATTTGATCAAAATTCTTCCCTTCTCCATAGATCTGACAGGTAAACTATTCCTTGCTCTCCTATTTATATATGATACCATCCTTAATGTCTACATCACATACCCATTTTGACCTTATCTTAGCATATAGTGTAAGATGTTGGTCTACGCCTAGTTACTGACATACTATCTTCCAGTTTTCCCAATAATTTTTGTCAAATAAGGAATTCTTATCCCAGAAGTTGGAATCTTTGGGTTTATCAAACAGTAGACAGTTATAGTCACTGACTACTGTATCTTGTGTACCTAATCTATTCCACTGATTCACCACCCTATTTCTTAGCCAGTACCAAATAGTTTTGATGATTGCCAAACTTAGAATATAGATATATATATATATGAGCAAAACTTATGTGAATCAGCTATTTATGTACAGACAGACTACAAACTTATCAAGGCAACGATCAGAATTAGTCAAAGGCTAAAAGAAAGATTCATGAGGAGAAAAAAAAGCAATTGAAACAACTCAATCCTGAAGTATTTCAAAAGAAATTGAGATCTGAGATCACTACTTTCATATACAACAACCCTCGTTTTCTGCTCTACTATGTATAAAGGAATGTCTACTTTGTTTGATGTTTAAGTTCAGAAAAAAAAGAAATACATTTTAAAAACTTAGGGGAAAAAAGTAATAGTTATCTCCTTAGGTTACCTTAGAAGTAGAAAAGCTTGTAGCTAGCTCCCTAGGAGCACAAAAGACCCTACAGAATGCCAGCATCATGAGTTTATATTCTCACCTCAAAGTAAAAAGTACACTGTTTCTGTATCATGTTGGATGCCCGGACTGCTGTGGCTTACCTAGGTTACAAAATGTTTGATGCTAAACAAAAACGTGGTAAGAAAGACAGCCCTACCTGCACTTGAAACAGAAGACTTGAGAGGGAAAGCCCTATATTGCTACGACTACAGGTCCAAAAAGTTCCCTTCTGCAATGGGGCCAACACAAAACACCACAAAGAAAATGGGGACAATGTGGAACCAAAGGTCATTAAGACAAAAGGAGAGTTAAGGCTGACTAGTGTGGAGCACAGACCAGCGCAAAGCAGGAGGGACAGGACTGAGGCCGCAACTGGCAGCAGTTCCCAGATTCCTCAACCCACAACAGCCACAGACAGCTTCAAAGGTCAGTGGGAGGTCTCAAACAGCTGCCATTTTCAGAGTCTTCCACCTAGAGACTCTGGGGGAAGTGAAGGGCTGATCTAATCTCAGCCCTGAGTGGCAGCCCTGGGAGACTTCCCTCTAAAGCCCCTGGGGGAATTGAGCCACTGATCTGATTCTCAGCCCTGAGCTCTACCCAGGAGGGAGGAGGAGCACTGGCAGTGGAGCTGGAGGCTGTTGTGGGAAGGAAATTCAATTGCAGATTCTGAGTAGAAAAGTTTTTGGCTGCTCCCAGAGCAGCGTGCAGATCAGGAGAAGACTAAACACCTCTTCCTTGATTGTGCCATCTTGGAGGAACTGAGAACTTACAGGTCCCCAGAATACACCCTCCACTTGACAAAGGTCTCAAAAGTCAAGTAACTGGCAGGGAAAATGCCCCAAAAAGGGAGAAGAAAAAAGGTAATAGAAAGTTACTTTCTTGGTAAACAGGAATTTTCTTTCACTCTTTTGGATGAGGAAGAACACAGCATAACATCAGAAGAAGTCAAGGCTTCTGCATCCAAAACCTCCAAAATAAATATGCAATGCTCTCAGGACATGGAAGCGCTCAAAAAGGATTTTGAAAATTAAGAGAGGTGGAGGAAAAATTGGGAAGAGAAATGAGAGCAATGAAAGAAAATCATGAAAAACAAGTCCACAGCTTGCTAAAGGAGACCCAAAAAATGCTGAAGAAAATAACACCTTTAAAAATAGACTAACTCAACTGGTGAAAGAGGCCCAAAAAGCCAATGAAGAGAGAATGTTTTAAAAAGAATGCTTTAAAAATGAGATTCAAAAGCTCAGTGAAGAAAATAGTTCTTTAAAAATTAGAATGGAACAGATGAAAGCAAATGACTTTATGGGAAACAAAGAAATTGCAAAATAAAATAAAAGAATGAAAAAATATAAGATAATGTGAAATATCTCACTGGAAAAACTGACCTGGAAAATAAATCCAGGAGAGACAATTTAAAAATTATAGGGCTACCTGAAATCCATGATCAAAAAAAGAACCTAGACATCATCTTTCAAGATATTATCAAGGAAAACTGCCCTGATATTCTAGAATCAGAGGACAAAATAAATCCTGAAAGAATCCACCGATCACTGCCTAAAAGAGATCCAAAAAGAGAAACTCCTAGGAATATTGTAGCCAAATTCCAGAGTTCCCAGGTTAAGGAGAAAATATTGCAAGCAGCCAGAAAAAAACAATTCGAGTATTGTGTAAATACAGTAAGGATAACATAGGATCTGGCAGCTTCTATATTAAGGGAGTGAAGGACCTGAAATATGACACTCCAGCAGTCAAAGGAAATGGAATTAAAATTTGCTATCCAGCAAAACAGAGTATAATACTTCAAGGAAAAAAATGACCATTCAATGATATAGAGGACTTTGAAGCATTCTTGATGAAAAAGACCAGAGATGAATAGAAAATTTAACTTTCAAACACAAGAATCAAGAGAAGTATGAAAAGGTAAACAGGAAAGAGAAATCATAAAGGGCTTTCTAAAGTTGAACTTTTTACATGTTTACGACTTTACATGGAAAGATAATATTTGTAACTCTTGAGACTTTTTTCAGTACACACACACACACACACACACACACACACACACACACACATACACCAGAGTGAGCTTGAATAAGGGATGATACCCAAAAACATAAAATAAAATTGAGGGGTGAGAGAGGAATATATTTGGAAGACAGAGGGAGAAATGGAATAGGGTAAACTATCACACATAAAGGAGGCAGGAAAAAGCTTCTTCAGTGGAGGAGAAAAGGGAAGATGTGAGAGGGAAAAAGAGAAGCTTATTCTCTTCACATTTGGCTTGTGAGAATGACATGCTCACTCAATTTGGTATGAAAGTATATCTTGCACTACAGAAGGGCAGGGGAGAAGAGGACAAGTGGGGTGAGGGGATGATAGAATGGGGGGCAAATGGGAGAAGGGAGTAATCAGAAGTAAATACTTTTAGGGAGGGACAAGGTCACAAGAGAGAATAGAAAAAAACAGGGGGCAGGATAGGATGGAGGGAAATATAATTCATCTTACACAACATGATTATTATGGAAGTCTTTTGCAAAACTACACTTATACAGCCTATATTGAATTGCTTGCCTTCTCAGTGAGGATGGGTGGGGAGGGAGGAAGGGAGAGAAGTTGGAGTTCAAAGTATTAGGAATGAATGTTGAGAAATAAGAAATACAGGAAATGGGGTACATAGCAACCTATCTTGCCCTACAAGAAAAGAGAGAAGGGGATAAAGGTGTGATGGAAAGGAGGGCAGATTGGGGGAAGGGGCAATCAGAATGGAAGATGTTATGGGGTGGGGGAAGGGAGGCACGGGGAGAAAATTTGGAACTCAAAATTTTGTGGAAATGAATATCAAAAACTAAAAACAAACAAAAAAAAAGCCAAAAAAAGAGTTAAGTGGCAGATGGCATAGACTGACTTGTTGCTGATTACTTAAAAAAGCAATGAATACCATTTCTGTCAGATTTCCTTTAACTGGGAGCTTTGTATGGGTAAAGCTTTAATTTTTGTGCCCTCTGCCTTAACAGCTAAAACCCCATGGTAATATGTATGGGTAAAGAGTTCTCCTAGTCTGTGGATCATTCTTCTACTTTGTAAGGATAGCTTCTTTAAATTTAAAGTAATTATGAGAAATCATTAGATCTGAATGTTGACATTCACATATTAAATTATTTTTATAAAGTAACTGATAACTAAAAATGAGTAATGGACAACAAGAAATGACATCAACACCCATCGTAAAAATTTTCTCCAGTTAACTACTACAAATCAACAGGGAGCCCAAAAAGCCCCTTCACAACAAGCACTTACTTGCCGAACCAAAGGAAACTAAAGCCAAAATAGCCCAAATCAGCATCCATTTAGGATATAAAATCATTTGTAAAATCTTATGATGAGGAATGATAAAAAATTCTGAGCAATACACACCATAAAACAAAGATGCAATGGAGAATAAAGCCAGTTTAAAGAAAGCTTGGCAAGAGATGCAAGTAAGTAAGGTTACCCCAAGGGCATTTAAAGTCGCAAATGGAAGAAGTACAACAAACAGAATAAAGACAGAGATTTTAAAGAACATACTGTTTTCAACAACATCATCCCTCTTGGTACTAAAGAGAACAGAGACAGGAAAAGCAACTGGACTGACCCGCGTGTAAACAGAGGTGATCTGGGCTAAGGCAACAACTGTGAGAACACTGTGTGATCAATTCACAATATGCCAAAAGGAGGGACAGATACTGAAAGTAGGGGATAAATCTCAGACCTTAATGATATAAGATACAGTAATCAATAAAACATCACTAACTTCCTCAACACCTATATGCTGACTTTTCTATCTATACAAAATAGTTGAGATTTACTTAAACATATTCTGAGACCAGGGAATTTGGAGCAGGCTTTCACAACAGATACTCTACAACAGATCACATGTTTTCTCTTAGGTATCTAAAAGATGAAGCAGAAGTAATATGTCTATTTATTTCTGTTTATTATGAAAAACATTTATAAAATATATTTACTTCTGCAAAAATTCTTCTCCACCATGGTATCTCCTATCCAAATATGAAAACAATTTGAAAAGTAACAGAAATAACTTTGTTCAACAACCTTGCTGATAATTAACTGCAAGTGAGACATAAAACAATAAATGTATGCTTGCCAATGCTAATTGCCACTGTGATGGAGAAGATTCAGTGCAGAAGCCACATTCACCAGAAGTTCGCCAGAGGAAGGACATGGTGATGTCTTCCAAGATTCTATTCTAAGATAATAAAACGATGGTTGCATGAACCAAACCCCTGAAGAGCCTCTTAGAAAAATAGCACTGCCTCTTCAAAGACTTCGGCCTAATCATTCACAAAAGAAAAACAAGCAGATGAAAAATGTGTGTGGCCTTGAATATGATACACAGTTACACACCTCACAAAGAGCTTGTCCATTATTGACAATACAACTGAATGAGTTGGGATTCCAAGAGGAAGAAAGGAAAAATTATAAAGCAACTTTAATGACCTCAAGCTTCTCCTGGAAACAGACTCCTTTTTAATTCCAATATTCTACCAGAGTATGTTGTATGCCTGTGGGAATGGCTATCCCTATGATGTCAAGATAAAGAGAAGAATAAGTCCAATGTGTTAGGTGGACACTTTGTCAAAGTTATGAGAAGATAAAGAAAAGAGCATCATAGAATGGATAGTTTACACTTTATATCCTTCGAAGATCCTACATCCAAACCAAGGAGACCACAGATGCATTTGAGCATTTGAAACTAAACTCACTACAGACCTTCTGCTAGTTCTTCCTCACAGTATGAAGGCGATCTTGTCTGAGATTTCTGAAGGCTTTGTCAGCAGTCCACAGCTCTAGCGGGTTCTACAAAGCCAGAAGGGATTTGAGTATGGGCTCAATGATAGAATATGTGCCTAAAGTCCAAGAACCAACCAAACTAAGTGGAGAGAAGATCATCTCTGAAGACCCTGTGAAGACTCCAGGGGTGATGAATATATAGTCACAGTAATTCCCAAAATCTCTCATTCAAGGCATGGGATGGTTGCTATCTGTGACACAAGAAAAAGAATCCACACAAATTAAATAAAAGAACCATTAAAGCAAGGTCATGGAGGTCTTTTCATCTCTAAATCTATGATTCCAAGTATCTGGAAGTATAAAAAAGGAAAATGTGACATGTTCTGCTTGACTGGGGGGAGGGGGGACTAGAAGTAGCAGACAGAAGATGAAGACAGAAGTCAGCTTGATATACAGACCATCTTCCTGACAATCAAAATTTTCCCAAAGTGAAATAGGATAATATCTGCCCCACCACCCCAAGGCACCCTTGCCTGAAGTCTTCAAAGCAAAGGTAGAATGACAATTTTTCAAGTATGATTACCGACTCTGGAATCAGATAACACGTAAATGCCACCTCAGCTTCTGTGGCCCTTTCTAGATGTAGATCTATGATTCTATGATCAGAGGAATTAAATTGTTATTAACCCAACAGTTAAAAACGCTCTAAGACAAATTTTGATACTAGGAAATTCAGTTAGCTATGTGTCAGGACTGTGGGGTGGAAGGTATCATCAAATAGTATTAACTTATGCCTTAGTAAATGTGAAACTTCAAACCTATTGATCTTTAATAATAGAATAATGGCATGCATTCTGAAGCTATGACAGATAAGACAATAAATGGAGCTTTCTTCCACTGTATTTCTTACAACAATTTAATTCATTTTCAAAAAGGTTGAACTGAAATATATCAATTTTTAAAAAAATGAAACCGTTTGAATAGTTGCTGATAAATGATTTATGAAATCTACTATATCAATCAATTACTTAGGACCTGTTTTTCCTAGAATAACCATTTATTCATTGATAACACTCTAAAATCATGAAGGGATAATCATAAAGAGAACTATGATAAAGACAATGCTCAAAAGTTCTGGGAATTTGAATTTAAGCAATTTGCCAATTCTGTCTCAATTTATAAAGGTGAGATAAGATAAAACTCACACTTATATAATGCATTGTAAACTCAAAAACTGATATGTAAATGTGAGCTATTGTTCTCTCTTTTTTATAAAATGGGGAATGAGAAGGGAAAGTGATAGAAGGTTCTTTAGAAGACTAAAACAAATAATCCGAAAATTATTCGAAAATACAGAACTTTGACATCAAGAGCTGCCAGTCAACCACCTTGACATAATCCATGAGACAGTTTCAATGTTACAGTTTAGAAAGTAAAAAGACCTCTGGGAAATTCTTAAATAATTTTCTACTTAAATGGGGTAGTGAAGTCCCTTTTCAAGGGAAGTCAGATTCTTCTTAATTGAATGCTAGAGGAAAAAGTCACATTAATGGTATACTAGGCAGACTCACCTGAAAGTTCTCAGATGTTTTGCATTCACAATGTCAGGAATTTCTGAAAGAGGAACATACGTGTATATCACATAAAATGTTCTAAAACATAAATTTCGTATCTTCATAAATACAACACACTGATCATCAGAATAAAGAAGAAAAAATATAAAATAACCTTGATATGGAAATGAATTATCTTCAACTCAAAGGGGTTATGCTTTTGAAGTAAAGAACAAATTGCAACCGCTAAATTAAATGTAATGTATCAAGGTAAATTGTAAATGATTATCATTAAATGATATGGAGGAAGGCAGATAACAAATTAAGCAGAAATTTGAAATGATAAACTCTTAAAAAGGACAAGCTCTGGTGAAAGTGAATAAATCTATTCCAAATCATCTAATTATAATAGTGTATACATAACAGTGTAATTATGTAATTATGTAAATTAGAAGAATATTCCCCTATTTAACCTTTATGAAAAGTCACATATTTGCTTTATTCTTTTAAGTTTTTCAAACATGCTACCCAAAACAAAAATTACAAAGGCATGGGGGTCTTGCAAGTATAATTTAAGCAGCAAATATATTAACCCAAGATTCACTGTATCATTACTGGAATTTGCATTAATTCTCCTAATATTTTATCTTTATAGATTGAGTGCTAGAAGCTATTTTTTTACTTAAAACATGTAAAATCTTACATCTTCAAAGCACAGTTAAGAGCAGGACAGAAAATTTGCATAAAATAACATATGTACCTCAGAAGTCAAAACAGTTTACTATCAATCTTTTTTCAACAACTCATGAATTAGACTAGATTAAATATAATCTGTCCCATGCTAAAAAAAAAAAAAGTGGGTCCCATGTTAAAAAAAAAAAATGAAATAAGAAGAGTTATACCAAGCCAAAGGTGATGTCCTAGATCCTACTAATTCCAATCAGTTATCCAAAATTAGTAAATATTAGTTTAGCAAGTACCTTGTATGCGCAATATTCTGTGTTAGATACTAAAAGATGTATAAAGATAAATGGAGTTTTGCCCCTGCCCTCAATAAACTTATCTAATCTAGAAGTTTACACTGGAAATTTAGATTAGAAGGCACTTTCATATAGCATCTTTTGAAACTCCCCAAAAGGACGGAGTCAGTGAAGCAACAGACTTGGCATCCTTTTAAAGAATAAAGAAACAAGTTGATAGCTATTAATCAATTTGCCCAAGGTTCCCCAGCACCTTAGCAGGAGGAGTAGGGCTCAAACTCAGGTCTTTTTACTCATACCTCTCTATTCTTTCTACCATTGTATAATATCTTTAAGGTTTCTATCAATAAATGTCAGTTTCATTAATGTTAAAGTCAAAGATGATTTTGTGAAAGACAATCCTGATTTTCTTGTACTAGACAAATAACAAGACTTGGGCTGCTTTAAGGCATCATTTAATATTCTTATCTGAGCCTCCAATGTCAAAAGTAAAGCTATAATGAAGTACATTAAAAATTTCAAAATACTTTCCTCCAAACAGTCCCACTAGTTAGTCACAAGACTTGGGTTCAAACTCCTGCTCTGTTGCTTATTTCTAACTCCACACTTTGGGGCAAGTTGCTATTCCTCTCTCAGACTGTTTACTGATCTATTAAATTAAAAAAAAAAGGATATACAAATAAATGACCTCTTATGTCCCTTCCAGCTTTATAACCTATAAGAAGCAAATGATAAAGAGTTAGAAGGAGGAAGACAAATAAATACAAGGAATGAAAATCTTATCACTGTAGTTCTGACAAATAAAACATGTACAAACTAAAAAGAAATGACAAACATTTCATTGCAAAGTATAAAGCTATAATCCATTACTTATTTTCAATATTTTTAATTTAAATGTGATTGAATTCAAAACTATTTATAAAGTACCTATACTATGTGCCAAGCATTGGGACTATTAATTCAAAAATGAAACAGTCCTAGTCCTAAAGCTAGAATTTAGTGGGAGAGTTCAACATGTGAAAAGATAATTAGATTTTTAAAAAACATAGCACATGAGCTGAGTCTGGAAAGCAACGAGGGCTTCCAAGAAGTGTAACCTCAGTCTCCTCATCGGTAAAATGTGAGTATTAACAACATCTACCTTCCAGGTGGATAAAATGAGATAAAATGCTTAAAGCATTTCATAAAGTTCTACATAAATCATTAATGGTTATTGTTATTATATACTGTGAGTCTTACACTAATCATTCCTCAACAGTCACCAAAGAGTAGTGGATGGACTACAAATTTGCCACTTGATCACAAACAAACCTTCACTCAAACCCTGTAGTACATTTAATCCTCCTTCAAAGATACTCTCACATCCTACATAGTGGCTAGTGAAAAAACTTTTTCTTCTCTCTTCAAGCTCCCCTATATTACCACTTCCCTATCCATTATTTACAAGCGGACCCTCCCCACTATTCACTAAGAATTCTATTCTGAGACTCTCAGTACAAGATCTCAAATTATATTAACAAAGCAGTAATCATCAAATGATTTGGTACTGGTTAAAAAAATAGAGATTAATCAGTGAAACAGATCCAGTACCCTCAAAGAAGGTGGAAAAAGTCATAACCCAAATAAAACCAATAAACAATAAACTCAAAGACTCCAGCCACTGGGATAAGGACTCACTAATCAACAAATACTGCTGGGAAAATTGGAAAAGTAGTCTAACGGAAATAGACCAACACTTCACACCATATAACAAGATAATATAGAAACTGATACATGATTTAGATATCAAGGGTGACATGATTAAATTAGAGGCCCAAGGAAGAAATTACTTTTCAGATCTATGGATAGGGAACAATTCCTAACTAAATAAGGGATGGGAATATTACACAAGGTAAAATGAACAAAAGACTTAAAAAAATAATATGACTGTAGTTTGCAGGGCTGAAGCTGACACAGGTTTCAGTTTAATGAATATAATTTGTATGAGGCTAAGAATTAGTTTCATAGTAGGTCATGTGGCAGATTTAATGAGATTAAATTTATGAGGAAAAGGACAGATTGAAATGCAACTCCATCTGTCAAATCATGGTTGAATTTACAACCATAAGCAAAAATCAACAAATCTTGAGAATCAATTATTCATAAAAAATTCACAATAAACACTATTTTACTGTCCATAAATTGTTACAGACCTTTTTTACATCAACAAAATTTATAAAAAGCAAATGTGTGTATCACACACACACATACACACACTTTTTCTTTCAGACAGTCGGTTGTCTAACATTTACTAGCATATCTCTCTGACTTGTCATTTCCTTGCTAAGTTCTGGTCAGGTTCGTAACCAGATGAGCTAGAGGGTATAAAATTTCTCAATGAACTCATGAGGAATGTCCTATACTAAGTTCTAAAGGGCTTAGGACATGTGTTGATGGAAGGAATATCAATTACAATAAAATCACACATCCTTGACATATCGAAGCAAATTTATTAAATCTTATAGGAACACAGGGACTCTTTAAGTTATCTCAGGGATGGGGAATCTGAAGCCTCAAGGGCTCACATGGCCTTCTAGGTCCTTGGGTGTATCCTTTTGACTGAGTCCAAGTTTTACAGAACAAATCCTTTTATTAAGAGGATTTGTTCAATGAAGTTTGGATTCAGTTAAGGGGCCACACTTGAGGGCCTAGAGGGCCACATGTGGCCAAAGCCACAGGTTCCCCAACCCTGGGATATCTAGTTTAACCCTATCAACATTACAGATGAGAAAACTTGAGGCTCCGAAAGTCAAGTAACAATATCTATATTTCCAAAATTCCTTTAAAAAAAATGTCTGTTCAAGCCCTAACAAATTATATCTATATAAAATTTCTTCTAAATGGTTTCTAGAAGTAAAGGTAAAATTCAGCAGTTTATTTTGAGTTCCTCTAACTTTTAACATACATAAATGTTGTATACATATGCATGCACACAACTCTCTTCATATATATATATCTTATTTAGTGAGAAAAAGGGACATAATTAGTAATATTCCCAATATTAAGTCTGAATAACTTTTCTGGATCATTTGCTAAAATACTTAGTAAAATACTTAGCAATAGGAAAGTGTTGTCAGATAGTAATTCTATCAACCTATGGCCTTGATGGTCATATTAGCCTCCTAACTGCTGGAAAGCTCCTTTTGTGAAACTAAGTTTTTTTTTTTATGAAAGTTATAGCAATCACAAATTTAACATGAAAATATGTCAATAATAACATCCCAACAATCAATTTGTATCTTTCTTATTGATTAAGGCTTTCTACAATGGAATGAGATCAACCTGATAAAGGCCAAATGCATTTTATAGCCAGTAGCACTATTCTTCCCTCTTCAGCAGGTACACAGACCACCAGTCATCCTTACTCAATTAAAAACTGCAAACAATTTTTCCATTGGTTGTGAAATTAACATTAACATTAAAATCATTCATTTCTGCCAAATTTTCCTCAGAATTATTTTCATAGAAGGGCAGGGAATAGTAATAGCCAGCATTCAAATAGCACTTATTACCACCTCCATCATATAGAAGAGAAAACAGAGAAATGAAGTGATGTGTTCATTGTTACAAAGCAAACAAATGTCTAAGGTGAGATCTGAACTCAAGTAATCCTAAAACTGCATCACTAAGAGAAGGAATTAAACATCTTAGAGTTTAAAGTAGCAATTTTATCGTAAGTGTAATACTGTCAAAGATTATTACATTATGGGGTGGACTTTCTCATATAACATGAGGTTATAGATATACATACATACATATACATATAAATACCTGTATGTATGAAACATGGTAAGGCTACCAATAGGATCCAATGAGATATGTGAAAACACCACAAAAATTTCAGCTATAATAGTGTAACAAAAATCTTAAAAGACAAGTAGGAATGGCAAATTTAATCAGCATCATTTTACACTTCCCTTGGGAATGACCAAGATTCATTAGCATTAGCTACTTCTTTAGTTCTTTCTTTAATCTACAGACACTAAAGACAATTGTGTTTGCACTTTACATTGCTGTATTTGCAACAAGAATTCAGAAAAATACAACTTCCATCATGTGAAAATATTAATCAACAGAGTTTCTTTATAATTTAATTCTTATAATTTAAGTTAATAAACTGTTATCCTTCTCAGATAAACACAAACCAAAGCAAGTTACAATGTATACACATACATACACCACACAAACATACATATGTTAATCTTTCCTTCTTAAAACCTGTTTCCAGCACACAGAACACATGGAATACCAAGTTTTGAGCACTGGAAGGGCCCTTTTCAGATCAAGCTCAAGTCACTCTGATGAGGAATTCTAACAAGTCATTGTCCAATTTCTGCCAGGGACAATGAAATTTATCCTACCTGAGGTAATTACCAAAAGTAATCCCTCCTCTTTCAAACGACAATGAATTTCAAATATGTGAGGGGCTACTATGTTCACCTCCCAGATCTTCTCTCAGCAATAGATTTTGTTTTAGTGAGGCTCTCACTACCTCTCATCACCCTTATTGCATGCTGATTTCATGACAAGACTGTTAATATCCTTCCTAGAACGTGAAACACAGAACTAAAAATATTATTTAAAACGTGGAGTAAGTGGAACATAGAACTAGAGCCAGCCCATTTCAAATATAATTCTTCTCGTAATAAAATGTCAGATCCCATGAGCTTTTTAAAATTGCACCATTATACCGTCGACTCATATTTAGTTTTTTCCATGGCCTTTTGTCTATTCACTTTCCCTTCTCCCCTTCTTACTCCCATCCTATACTTTTACAAGTAATTTTTTGTGAAGTATAAGAAGTTCACATTCAACAGTTACATTTTTGTTAGTAGCTTCATTCACTGTTATGCCCTATTGGGATCTTTTCCAACATAATGTTTTTATCAGGCATTGTTAGCCATCCCCCTCAATGGTATGTCTTTCATAAATTTGAAAAAGAATCAACTACTATCCAATTCAGAGCAAGTAGAAAAAGGGATAGAGCCTCTGAGACCACTAGAGAGCTCCATATAGGCTGACAATAATTAATCATATCCCTAAATTAATAGGTGTACTCAGAACTATCATCTAACCCATGATAAGAGACTATTAAATGTCTTGATGAAATTCTAGCATATTATATCTATCAGTCTTGTAGCCCTGGCATAAGAGGAAATGAAGTTATCTTAGCATGATTTATTATTGCCAGCTTGGATCATAAGGATTACCACTTCCCCCAAGTGTTCTCACAAATCTTCCTCCAGCCTTTGATAAGCCTTCTACTAATCTGCTAAAAATACTACAGTTTTCAAACTGTCACAATATTTGGCTATCTCCACAACACTGACATCACTTTCACCCTCCATGATTTTTCAAACATCATATACACACTCACGGATACACCCAAGGTCCTAGAAGGCCGGTTCCCCATCCCTGTACTACACTCTCTCTCCTCAAGCTTCTGCGAATCTTAAAGCCCTTTCTCAGACTTGAAAAAGCTGTCACACCTGCTGCCTCTACTTCTTCTCTCAACCCTAACCCTGATGAAATTTCCGCTTCCACCCTCAGTATTTAACTGTTCTCTAAAGACACCGACAGTTCATTTTCTTCCGTACTCATCTCTCTGACCTGTCTGCTACATTTGCCACTACTAACTAACTTCTCAATGCTGTCTGTCCTCTGATTTTTGGGACCTCCCTTCTCCTAGTTCTCTTTCTGCTTGTCCAAACTATTCTGCTCAAGGGGTGCTGGAAACCTCGAAATTCAAGGGCGCAAGGCTTGGATCTGCCTCGAATTTGACCCAAGCCTTCTTTGAATCAGAGGCAAGGTTTACTGTATTGCTAATTCAAGCAGGCCAGATTTTAAGCATCTGAGCATTTGGTAGAGAAGATAGACTGCTTTTTTTGGGGGGGAGGGGAGGGGGGCAAGGATGTGGGAAGATTTGGATGTGATCAAGCAGTGGCCAGTAACCTGGGGTTTTCTTCTTCTGTCCTTCTCAGACTCTTGCTTGGTAACTTCGTTAGCTCCCCAGAGTTCTACTATAATTTTTTTGTAGATGACTCAATCTTCTATCACCAATTGCCTATAAACCATTTCAAATCTAGGACACATCTTAACCCAACTAAACTGTTTACAATTCCCTCCCAAACTCTCTCCTCTTCCAAGCAGGTTTAAGGGTAACAGATCTGGGCATAGATATTTGATAGGATTAAGGGTGGGAAATAGCCAGAGGCAATCTAGAGGTAACAGACAATGGAGGGCTAGGCCAGGTTAACATATCTGGGCAAGAAAAGCCAAATCAAGTGGGAAGATTCAAGGAGAGTTCAAGGGGGTTCCAGAACCTGTATCCCATCAACTCAAGCCAATGAGGAGCCACAGGCTGGGCGGTGGAGGGGGAAGCTGCCATAAGTCAAGTGATATGGTAAGACTTGCATCTTCCTGTGCTAAACTGTACAGTTCGTCTGCCAATAATACACTAACGTGCAAAGCATTTCTTCCTGGTCATGGATGTAAATATAAAAATTCTTCTGTGGGCTTCAAACTGAAGGTGATTGTGCTCACTGAACAGCATGGAAGCAGGGCTGCAGAAAGTTTTCAGTGAGTGAAAAGTTGGTGTGAGACTGGTGGGAACTAAAAGACAAGTTATACTGGCACAAATTGGGGGCAGAAGAAAGCTTCACATAATGGTCCCACCCTACTTTTTTTGCAAAAAGGCATAAAATCTGCAAGATTACGTGGTGAGATATGATATGGGTTTTTCAGGCTCTGAGATTAGTTCTCTGCCATTACAACATATTGCCCCTTACTACGTCAATGTAAGACACTGCAATCCACACTCTAAAAAGCAGTATACACAACACTGAGAAAGATGCAGTTAGACTGCTACTGACGAGGTACAGGCTCTGGGAAACGCCCTTGAATTCTCCTTGAATCTTCCCACTAAATCAGGCATTTGATTGAGACCATAAATCTTTCATTATTATCACTGCTATGCTCAAATCTCAGTTACCTCCAGAGAATGCCTCTGGCTACTTCCCACCCTGGAACCTATCAAAATCCCACTTCCGGGAGAGCCTAGTGATCCTTACAGAGGAAAACCTGCTGTAGGAGGGAGATGAAGTAACCAAGGACACCAAAATTTGGGACATTATTCCATTTTCTAGCCCAGGGAACAGGGGAAGGGGGACCCCAGTTCATTTCAGTATTTCACTGACCAGCCTACTTGAATCTGGTAGTCTCCTAATGAGGCTTTATGTATTCCTTAAAATAATGGGCTTCTCATTGACCACTATTCCAATTTCATCTACCACCTCAGGAAATAGGCACCCAAATTCATTGGGAAAAAAAAGGCAAGGGCCATGCATTCCTCATCGATGTGAATCACTGAAAAATATAATCTTCCTAAAGCACAGGTCTGACCATGTGAGAGTCAGAGTCAACAAGCATTTATTAAATACTGACTATGTGCCAGGTTCTGGACTAAGCAATGGAGACACAAAGAAAGATATGGAACAGTGCCTGCCCTTAAGGAGCTCACAATTACAGTTGGGAAGGTGCAAAAGGGAAGAGGTGAGGTTACCTGGCATGGGGGCCTGATCAATTCCTGTGGTTAAGGTGGGAAATGATCTGAGGAAGTGAGAGTTTCACAACTGATTTCACCTTGGGGAACGAGGAGTTTCTGCAGATCACGGTATACAAGAAAACAGCCAAGGCACTTCCCCATCCAAAAAGTATTCAGTGGCTCCCTACTATCTCTGTGAGAAATACTAACCCCTCAGCCTCCACAATGTAGATTCCAGACCACTTATTTGAACTTATTTCATTACAAACTGTCCTACTCTCTGTCTGGCTTCTATAGCTCCTACCTAAAACCTCTTAACTTCCTTCAAAGCTCAGGTAATACTTCCTACTCAGTATTTCTTGATCTCTATTTCCTGTTTCCTGTTCTCTTACTCTTTTAAGATTATACTTTATTCAGTGTGCACCCCATTGTATTCCCCCAGTTAAAATGTTAACTCTTTGAGAGTAGGGACTGTTTTTTGTCTTCTATCTCCAGTGTCTTACACAGAACTTCACAACTAATCATTTTTTTAAAAACTGAATTGAATTAAATGTTAATCCATCTGCAGATAGAATGAAGCTGGTTAGGCTGAGGTTAAATCTAGTGCAGCAAAATGTAACTGGAAATAAAATTTTAGCATCTCCCTCCCATTTTTTTTAAGAACTACTAGATGGGCAAGATGTGATCTTTTCTCTCCACATTAATTTTTTCTAATAGGTGACACATTATACTACCTCCCTCCCAATACCCAGAAAATAAATCACTAATCAAATTAGCCTTCAATTAACTCAAGTTAAAGATGGATGGTGTATAATAGGAACCCTCCATTTTTGAGGATGGATATTAATATTCCAACACAAAGGGAACTATAATGATGTGTTGGGACTTAGAGTAGCCCAAATCCCCTACAAATAACTTACTGACATTCTCTCTAAGAATGCACCAGAATTGGAAGGAATAGGTTGATTTCCAAATACTCTCTGCTGCTCTCCTTAGTCAGCTAGCAAAGAGAAACACCTAGAAGTTCCTCCTACAAGAAAGACCACCAGAATTCTGCAGAAGCTCTAAGCAGACAAGCCTGGGTAGGACAAGACACGCAATCAAGAGAGAGCAGAAGGCAGGACCAGAACAGTACCCAGACAGCATATCAGGCAGCATTCCCTCCCCTGACCCTGCACAGGAGACAGGATCAGATCAGTGTCCAGACCACTCATGCTCAAGCCACAGCAAAAAGAAAGACCGAGGCAGCCCATGTGATCTTGGATGAGGGTTGCTTTCAGTACAGTCAACAACATATGGTTAAGGTCTGTCAGTCTCACAGCTAATGATGGAATCAAACTTCAGATTTGGACTTGTGTAAGGAAAACAAGAAAGATAAGGAGCCAAGGCCAAAACCTAAGATGAACCGTAAGAAAACTGAGCTAAAACTCAGAAATTCCTACAAAAATTGTTTTTAAAGAAAGGAACCAGAGCTTACTTAGTATTAGCATCCCTATAAAAAGAATACTGTCTCACCCCAAGGAAACAAAAAATCTATTTAGTTGTGAAAATGGGTAACAGCTGTAAGCAAAAAAAAAATTAACTCAAACTCTACAATATGAACAAAACTCAAAAGGAAAAAAAGCAGCCTATGGAAAATGGAATAAGTTAAATTAAAACTCCATAAACTGAACCAAGACAGAAAAATTACTATAGATGGACGCACCTATGCCGTAGCCTTCGTAGAGTTTCTGCTCACGTTCTACCGTCTGTTTGATGACTGTTTCTCGAGAAAAGTGCCTCCTTCCCTGTCTGCCTTTGATGCTGTTCTGTAACTCAATCTGTTCCAGTTCACTGTCGAACCGATGGAAATAACTTTAAGAAAAAGAAACAGAAAAGAACTGGAGTTGTGAGATTTCCATTATTCTGCAAAGGAACTCATGCTCAGCATTCCTTGTCCAGTTAGATTTAACCTGCAATGTTGATTTAATACTTGACACTTAAATCACCACAGATGGCTGAGCTTGGAATTAGAAGAACTAGGTTGGAGGCCAAATTCTGCCAATAACTTCCTGGGTTTAACCTTTAAGGGCTTCTAATTCCACGTTTGTGAAATGAGGCACCTACGCTTCCTCTAAGGCTTCTTCCAGATCTAACATTTTAGGAAAAGAAATAATCATAACCCATGTATATATATAAAATGGCTTACAATTTTACAATGTTCTTCACATATGTTAATTCATTTGATCTGCCTAGTGAGGGTTAGTATTAGTATCCCCATATTGCAGATAGGGAAATCAAAGCTCAATAAAATAAAATCACTTGATTCTAGTTACAAAGGCATTACAGTTGCAGAGTCCTGACAGACCCGGGTACTGAAAGCTATAAAGAGAGAGGCCACAAGCAGCCAAGAATAAAACATTAGTCTTCATTTGATCACTTAACTGATTCCACTGCTAGTTATCAGGTGACAAGATTTGGGAGCAATTGGAAGAAAGTACTTGAACTTGAAGTCAATGAGATTGCCCCAAATGCAGAAAGAGAAGGCCAAGGAGAGAGTTCTGGAGAATGAAAGAGCAGTCTAGTGAACTAGAGAAGAACAACTGGGAAAGTCAAGGAAAATTATGACCCATGAGAAAGGCAGGTCTCACATTTCAAAAGCTCCAAGCAGAAAGACTAAGGAAAATTTTTTTGACTTGGTAGTTAAGAGATCATTAGTAGCCTTTGGAGTGGAGGGGCTGGAAGCTGGACTTTAAAGGACAATTGGGTAATAAATAATTGGGGATGACAAGGAAGCAGAGGAAAAGGGGGGCAAAGGATGGTCGAGATTACCAACGGAGCAAAGGGAGGTCAGCATATGGCAATTGACTAGAACAGGTAGGAAGAAATTGGGAGGCAAATTAAGTATTAAAGAATAAGTACAGTGAGAGGAAGAAGGGTATCAGATAGGGAGAAAAGTAGGGAAAATAAGAGTCACTGAAGCACTCGCAAAGGAACAGAACTGAAGGAAGGCCAGAAAGAATTAAAAATAAGCAGAACTTTGAAAGTTACATGCTGAATTTATTCTAAAAGAAAAATCAAGTCACATATAATGGAGAGCTGGAGTTTCACACACAATCCCTCTTTTCTATGCTTTTATGCATATGGAAATGCCAATTTTAGTGTTTAAGTTCACATACACACACACATTTTTTAAAAAAATAGGTTTTGGTGAAGAGATGAAAGGGAAGGAAAGCTTTACTCCAAAAAGGGAATTTCCATGTGGAGGTAACTTTAGTCAGTAGAAGCTGAATCTCATGAAATCGGAGGCCAGAATTGGAGAAAACATCAACATGAATACTAAAGTCACCAAGTTTGAGGACAAGGCATGAGTGGCAGACCAAGACTACTTGTAACCATTTTAGAACAGAGAAGGAACATGGAAACTAGAAGATCACAGCAAAACAAATATAAACTGAATAACAGACTAGAGTGAATCTCTGTGGAGGAGGGCTTGCAGAACAAAGCTATCAGAGGAAGGCTCTGGCAGTGACGCTGGAGAACAAGGATTAGGCCAACCCTTTCCCTTGGCCTGTCCACAGTAGAAGGAGTAATCTGGATCTCAGAGTACCGTATCTTCCAAAGAGACAGACTTTCATGATCACAAGAAGATTAAAAAGTGTGAAAATAAATATTTAAGATGAAAGAAAATTTGCTAAAGATCAAGTAATATTGTAGAACAGAGGTATCAAATCACATGGTCCACAATACTCCCAAATGCTGTTGAAATAGATAAAAATGTAATTGGGAAAAAGTTACAAAATAAATAAAAATACAATAAAACATAGATAACATTACATTTTAAAACCTAGTCAATATGAGGCCCTCAGGGATCCTTATCTACAGACCTGTGGCCTTCTTTTCTACTTGTGTTGCAGTTGCCCTTTTAGAGAGGCATACATCAGAGGGCAAAGGAGGAAAGAAGTGTGCGACAATATTGGGTTTGGTGGCGAAAAAAACAAGAGGAAAGGTAGTAGAGAAAATAAGAAATGATTCAATCACTGACATGAGAGAGCAGTAAGAACGAATTTTTTCGGTAGAGGTACCAGTTGGTTAGGAACTCTCTATCCTTCCAAGAGTCTGTGATGACTATGGGCAACACTGCTATGGTCATTCCCTCTCCAAATATGGAAGAGTGGGAAGTGGTGGAGGGACAGGGAGCTGAGGTCAAGAACTGGACTGAACTCAGATGTGGTAACAGCACAGGAGTCATGTCCGAAGACTTCTGGCAGATAGTGTCCTCCCAAAAGATACTCTACATATGAAACATATATCTGGCTCCATAATAGGCCTAGTTTTTTAGTCCTCCTAGCAGTCAGTCTGGGACACATTTTTGCTTCTGGTGCCAAAACGTTCCGCTTCCTGGCATGGCATCTGAGACTTGACCAGGGTGGCACTAGGTCCTTGCCTCAGGTCCCAGACTTTCTAGTGTTAGGTATGGTGTCTGTGGCCTTTCTGGTGTAAGCACTAGGGTTTTCCTTGAGTTCCCATGCTAATAAAGTCCTTCAATGGCAGGAATCATTTCTTCCCCATACATTATTGATGGGAGGTAGGAGAGTAAAAATGAATACAGAAACAGGTCCAACTTCTAAAATATATTAAGGGTTTTCCCCTTCTGCCCTCTCCACTCAATGGTGTAGCCAAGTTCTTACCTCTCTATTAGTTTACAAGCATCTTTCTTTGTATACTCTCTTTTGTGAGGATCAAGGTGACTTTGAAACCACTGCAGTTTCTCACCTGCAAGGAAAAGTAATAAATTCCTGAAACGACACCAGCCAAATAATTACAAGTTTCTCAAATAAGCCATTAAAAACTTCAATATTACATTTAATACTACATTAGATCCACTTCAGTGTTAAATAAGTCTCAGAGCAGACTAATGAAACTAATTTTGCAAAAACAACTTGTATCCTGTATTTCTTATCCGATAAAGAGGCAAAGAAAATGTAGATAAGTTTTAAGCAGCTAGGACAGAAATGAGAGGCCAAAACACATGATTTTAAAAATGTCTGTGTATGATTTGTAGTCAACACCAAACAGATGACAAATACCATGAAGTGCTCCATCTGAGCACAATATCAAAGCACACCACTAATTTCTGGTTTAAGAATGAATGTAACAAGACTAAATGAGAAGTAGGTGGCAGACACAGAGAGGATACTATGTCCACATCAGCATCAGCACGTAGTGGGTTATGTTGGCTTCTCAGAGGTTCCTGACCAGGTGAGATCTTCTTATCCCCCTCCTTCCTCAACGATGCCTCCCATTTCTATCTTTCAAACTAAAACTGACCAGAAAGTAAAATACAGGAGACAGCTGTAGTGTTTGAGATACCAAAGCAGAATGGAATTATAAGATGGATTTTTATGATCAGGAATGAATGAATGAAGCATTAAGAGTTTACCATATGCCAAGCACTAGCCATACAAACAGAAAATTTAAGACAGTCGTTGCTCTCCAGGAGCTCACACTCTAATGGTAAGGCAACAAAATATGGAAGGTTTTAGCTGCAAGTCAAATGAAAAAATCCCATGGTCCTTAGGAAGCAGCAGCAAAACAAGTATTACTGCCTCTTCTTTCAGATTCTGACACTGAACCATTAGACAACACACATGACTTTGGTGACAGAATCTTTCTTCTCTGAATCTTTAGGAGTTGTAGGTGGAACAGTAACTGGAGAAGCAGGTGCCTGGTCGCATCTACACAGGAGTTGCTACCCAGGATGATGTCTGAGGGCCCTATGCTGGAAGTATCACCATGCCTAAAGTTCTTGGGCTCAGGGTCCTGGTTGCCTCCATTAGGATAAGAAAGGAGATGTTGGCCCAGGTGGCTGTGCTAGGCTGCTTACCTTCCCTGTGTGTGGTAATTCTTTGACAGTTATTGGATGATAGCAACAAGACCAATGGTCTGGGAGGTGCTGCTGTTCCCAGATCTCCTCTGATTATCTGACTACTGGTGAGAGTTGAACAGCAGCTATCACTGATGGTGATGAGCTATGGTCTCTGGGATATGGACTCCTCAGTCCCAGAAAAAAACCTCAGATGACCAAGGTGCTCTAAAGGTGAAAAGAAAAGCTCTCTCATACCACGAAGTGTTGACTGATGCCTATGACTCCCACATGTATCTCGGCAACCTCCAACAAAAGCTATGCAATGTGGGGGCAACCAAAATGGAAATCAAGCTTTGTTTGCAAAATCCATGCTGGATGATGTCAGCCATGACATATTCCATGAGTTACTTGAAGGGTTTCTCCTAGATGAACAAATGAACAATTCAGCTTTCATGGCTCAGGAGATACTTCATGCTTGGCAGAAAAATTACCTCTGCCTAGAGCCAATAGTCTGTTGGGAAACAAGAACATGAGTATCATGGATATCTCCTTTTTTAGGGCATAAGGGAGACCCAGAATTCTCACATTTATTGATGGCACTAATATACCCATGTTAAAAATCTTGGCAATATTCTGTTGTTCTTGTTTGGTCGTGTCTGACTGTTTTCCATTTCCTTCACCAGCTCATTTACAGATGAGAAAACTGAGGCAAACAGGGTTAAAGGGTCACAGAGTAAGAAAGGCTTTGAACTCAAATTCCTCAGAACCCTGAGGACTTGAACCTGGGTCTTTCTGACTTTCTGACTGTGCCCTGTCCACAATGCCATTTAGCTTCCTTTTCACAACAAATGATGTGTGACAGCTACAGAAATGGAGGATCTGCAGTTTCTCTGGCACCATAAAGACAACACAAGCCTGATAAGAGTTGGGCAACATGTCTATATGATCCAAAGAGCCACTGGCTTCCCAATACAGGTGTCAGGTCTCTGCAAACCTCAAGTGGACATATATGAGTTATGTTCTGCTTTGAAAGGCCTGATGGTTCTCACTGATGGCAAGATCACTCCCTTCTCCCTGGAAAGTCATACAGATGAGAAGACAGCCTTGGTCTTCACTGATAGGGCAGACCAGGATCTACACCCTAATCTTTCCCCACCTGCGGAGTGCTGCAGAACACTGGTTTCGACTTTTATACCCCACGAGGCTGCAGTAGGATTAGTGTCTAATAATTTGTGCCCTAATATTTTCACTAAAGACCCACTCTGAACTCCTCCAAAGCCTGTTTTCCCTGGCCTATTCACACCAGGTGTGTCTTCCCAAGTTAGAAGTCTGGCTACCACAGGAGACAGGACAGATACCCCTATCAGGGTATATGAAGTTTGGTCAATAAATTCACATATACTTCAGAGGAGGAGGGGAGAGCGGGAAGAAAGAATGAATCTGACAGCTGTTTTTATTCTCTATCTATCTTGCATGTCAGATCCTTATCACTAATATTGGAAACAAAGATTTCCCCAATTAACCGTTTCCCTTCTTATTCTATTTACAATTAATTTATTCACACACAAAAAGCACACACAATTTCATGTAATCAAAATTTTCTATTTATCTTTCATGATTGCCTCTATATCTTGTTTGGTTAAGAATTCTCCCAAAGTTGTGAAAAGTACCTGAGGTAGCTCTCTTCTAATTTTATTATAGCATGACCTTTCATAATTTTTGCAACAACTACCTCTGACAAGGATCTTTATAATCAAGATGTAGGGGAATTAAATAGTTTTCAAAATAAAAACCATAAATTGTTAATAACTGTGAGAAAAACCAAGAAAAGAAATACAAATTCAAACAATTCTGAAGCTTCACCTTACAGTAAACTGGGAAAAACTGGCTATTTTCATTGGCTGCTCCCCATGTCTGGAATTCTCTTCCTCCATACTGTCTACCTCCTAGCTTTTCTGGCTTCCTGCAAGTCTTAGCTAAAGTCTTATCTTCTAAAAGAAGTCTTTGCCAGTGTTTTTTAATCTTAGCACCTTTCCTCTGAGATGACCTCTCACATATACTGTATACATTCTATTTATACATAGTTGCCTGAAAGTTGTCTCCAGTTCCTTCTGAATTCCCTGAAAATGGGGAATGTTACTTATCGCTGTTTCTTTTGGGGGATCCCCAGCACTTAGAACTGTGGATAAAACACAGTAGATGCTTAATTAATCCTTGTTGACTATGATCCACAGCACCCTACCATTGGACATAGATCACCAAGGCAGAAAGAATGGACTCATCATACACACCAAAATATCCAGAGTGGCACTTTTTATAACAGCAAACAAGCCATACAGCCAGGTAGCACAGTGAAGAACCCTGAGCCTGGTATCAGGAAGACATGAGGTTCAAACCTTCAGTCACTAAACAGGAGTGTGACCCTGGGCAAATCACTTTACCTCTCCCTGCCTCGGTTTCCTCAACTGTAAAATGGTAGTAATAACAGTCCCTACCTCACAGGACTGCTGTAAAGTTCAAGTGAGAGTATTTGTACAGTACTTAACACACGACCTGGCAGATGTAATAAATGGTACTTAATCCCCAGGCCCCTCCAATAACCACGACAAAAAAACTGAAAATAAAAGGAGATGCCTATTTACTGGGGAATGGCTAAACCAACTGGAGGATATGAATACAAAAGACTATTACTATATAGTAAGAAACAATATGAAAAAATTCTAGAAAACCATGTAATGTGAAGTAGAGAGAATCACAAAGCAATACATAAAATGATTACACCAATGTAAATAAATAACACCTCCCCACCCCCAAAAGAAACTAATGCCATATTATCATAACGATCAAGTTGGACCTCAAGGAGAACATGTCTCTTCCTTCAGGGCAATACAGGTGTGGAAAACCACATAGACTTTCAGGGCATGTGCTGGCTGGTTTGATGAACTACCTTTCTGTCCCTCTTTCTACTTTATTCTTCATTAAACAGAATGGCTCAACGGGTTGGAAATTTAAGGTGATGTAAAAACAAAGAGATCAATTTTTTTTAAAGGAAACAGAGACTGACAATCAGGATAAACTTATCTATTTTAGATCTCTCAGAGGTTTCCAAAGGTGCTTTCACAGCGCCTATGTAATGAAATCATGTCAATTTACAAATAAAAACAATTTTAGCAGAACAAAGCTAAAAATTCTTCAATAAGATTTCATTTGAAAGATTTACTTAAGCAGTTCACTTTGATAAAATGTTATCTTTCTAAATTATAAGGAAGGTACATTTGCAATTTGCATATTTTATAAATTATCTCTAAATTTAGTCTGAACACTAAATAAAGCAATCCACTTACCTATAATGTTTAGACGCAAAGCCTTCTCATTCTTCAACCTTAGGATGAAAAAAAGTGTTAGAAAACCTTCAAGCAATTTTTAAAAATCAATTAAGAACTAGTATAAAAAATTGCACAAAGGGGGGCCCCCTTTCAAAGCTCATTTTTATAGGAAATTAGATTAGTTATATTCAACCACATCACCACTTAAAGCATTTCCTGTATTTCAAATCACTGAACCATGAAGTCTTATTACTTGCTGCTTAGATCCTTGACATTTAAATGAAACCTACAGGAATGAAAACTGTTAGGAGTGAAGCTACTCATCAAATGGATTAAGACAGAAGTTAATTATCTTACAACAAAATAGGCACAATTAATGTGTATATTGGAAATGTAACACATTAAACTGATAATGCTAACTAGTATTAAATTCAACAAACATTTATTAAGTACCTAATATATAAAAGGATCTGTGCTTAGTGTTGGAGATACAATGATTTAAAATGACGATCCATGCCGTTAGAGTTCACATCACATTGGGGGATACACCTCAAAGTCTAATACAAATACAAGGATGAATATTATGGAAAACAGAGAGATGTTGATGAAGTGCTCAAGGGACATGTGAGGAAGGACATAATATGTTTCCTTTGGGGGAATGGAATCAGAGAAAATGGAGATGATATGAGCCTAGATAAAAAAGAAAAGAGATTCTAAACGACCAAGATAAGATGTGAGGACATGCCAGGCAGGCGGGGTGGCCTGTATAATGCATGGAGGCAAGAATTGGCATGGTGAGTTCAAGAACAGTTAGGAATCAAGTTTAGCTAAAAGGCAGAGTGAATGATAACAATGTGAAATAGAAGTGAAGGACAGGTTGCAGGCTGTCAAGAACCTAACATACCCAAACTAAAGGGTTTCTATTTTTTTTAGAGATAAGTAGAGATGATAGTGCGAGGAGCAAGATATGGGATAGTGAGCAGCTCTAACATTCCTTCTAATCAAAACTGATGGTCCTATGGCAACAATGAGTTAGAAAAGACAGAAGGTTCAAGATCATGAGAAGTTCAGAACTCAAAATCCTACAGGTACAGCTTGTGGGGTACCCTTGTGGCTGGGCAAGGATAGAATGGCAGTTGCAGAGTAACTGTCAGAGTTGAAGAGTAACATTAACTGGGAAGATTTAATAAATAGGAAAATTAAGTCCCCAAATATAAGGGTATATGTTGAGATTGTAAGAAGATGAGGATGTGGCCCAGGTATTCAACTTGCAAAAGGGAGAACAGTGACTGTGAGGTAAGTGGATGGTAGGAATCAAGACCGAGAAAGCCGAACATTTCAGAGAACTCTCGGTTACTAAGTTGTTATCTAGAGTGGAGAAAGGAGTATCTGACCCCAGCGGAAGAGAATACTGGAGAGAAAGAACCTCTGGCATGGGGGAGGGTGACAAGGGATGAGGAGTCTTCAGGAAGAAACTAGATTTTAGCCAGTATCACAAGACAGGTGAAGTAGGTACATTAGGAGTTTTCACTTCCTGCCACAATAAAGAAGTCATAATGACCTAGTGTGCCACTGCCATTGTTTAATCAATTCATGTGAATGTTAATTTTAAATATTAAACAAACGCAGTCAGTTTTCAGTCTTGTCACTCTTTGTGATCCCATCTGGAGTGTTCTTTGCAAAGGTATTAGAGTACTTTGCCATTTCCCTCTCCAGCTCATTTTTATAGATGAGGAACACAGGCAAATAGGATTAAGTGACTTGCCCAGAGTCACATACAGCTAGTAAGTATCTGAGGCCAGATGTGAACTTATGAAGATAAGTTTTCCTTGCTCCAGGCTTGGCAATCTATCCACTGTACCACCAAGCTACCCATTTAAAATACAGGTACTTTCCATATGGCATGCATTCTTTTGGAAGGATAACAGCAAAAATTGTACAAAACTACAAAAAAATATGTATAGAAAAAACAGCCCAAGTAAGTAAATTTCCTAATTGTGGCTACTCCAACATTTAAGCATTGGGCATGTTCAGTGAATGACCAATCTAGAAAAGTTAGCTTCAGAATGACATATATACATAATAATATGAGGTAGTCAGCCCCTCCTGCAAAATCACGTCACAATCTAAATAGATACACCAACAATTCTGGTACTAGAAAATGCCTAAATAGATCATTTTAAAGAACAAATGTTTTAAAATACGCTTTTAAATGCAGAGGCAAACTATCATGCTTCTCAAAATACAACATGGGTCTCTAAATTTTTAAGCATTACGTTTGCTTTTTCTCTCGCTTTTCTACATTGTTTTTTTCCTCCACAATGAGTCATCCTCACCTGGTGTCTAGAGTTCTTTGCTATGTGCCCTGCATGACAAGCAAGAGATGACAGTGCATGGCAACAAGATGTTGCCATGGTGAGGATGTCAAAGAAATGAAGTCAAAATTAAACAGTACATTATAGTCTCTTTCTTGCTGCTTATAAATATTACAGTTGGGGTAAATTAATCCAACATATCTTACAATTTCCCTTTAATTTTGGCAAAAGCAGAATTTATATGTAGTTTTACCTAAATGCAGGAAGATTATTTAATGTTTGTACACCTTTTAGGAATACATACGCAATTTCTTTTATGTTTCAACATTGCTGGTCTCTAGTAAGAGCATCCTACATAACCACAGCTCAAAATAAATCAGGTGCAATGGTACATAAAAGGTCTTATTTATCCCCTGACATGGTGATGGGATAAAACATACTTAAAATTATGTCATTTCCATGACCTTTCTTTCAATAAATACCCTTAGAGTTATTGTAAGGGGCCCAGGGTTCAACCATTAAGGGGGGGAAAAAAAGAAAATTAGATGTCCTCTTGGGGATCCTTCCAGAATTTTTAACATTCAAGCAGCATTTGTTCAGATGAACCACCTTATTTCTGCTAACTACAAAGGAAGTCATCAGTTACTGTTTCCCAGCAGCCCAAGTATTCTAGGTTGTCTGAAGCTGTTTCTGTGTGTCCTTCATGTATGCTTTTGTTTCAATATCTTGCCATCATCCACAATGTTCTCATTGCAGGGAGAATGAAACTCATTAGATCACTGCTCTGTCATTTAATATTTTTAATTTTTTTATCTTTTGTTTTTACATCACTTTTCTTTTCTAACTATCCTTCTCCCTTTACTCTCTCCCAAAGAACCATTACGTATAATAAAGAGGAGAAAAGGAAAAAAAAATCAGCAAAATTAACATCAAAAAAGTCTAATGTTGCATGCAGTGTTCCATGGCTATGGTCTTCCCATTTCTGCAAGAGCATGTAGATGCATTCCTCTACTATCTGGTCATTATAATTTTACAGCACTCGGTTTTAATTGTTGTCAGTTTTTCCCATTTACATTGTTACCTTCAGTTTCCCTGGTTTTGCTTACCTCTCTTTGCATCAGTTCATTTAAGTCTTTCCTTGTTCCTCTCTAGTCATCATTTCTTATCTCTAGTCATCATTTTTACCGTACAGTCATATTTGACTACATTTGTTTAACCACAAATTTCCACAATTTGTTTAACCATTCTTCAACTGATGGCTATCTATTATATTTCCAGGTTTTTGCTATTATAACTATTTTGGTGTTACAGGATCCTCTCCAGTTCAAAATATATGGCCATTTTAATCATTCTTTGCACAATTCCAAACAGATTTCCAAAATGGTTGGACTAATTCACAGTTCGAACAATAACACTAACTTTATATAAACATGGGTTATAGTAACAGATCAAATTGCTTATTAATAATAATAGCATTTACATGCAAAAAACTATGAGGTCTGAAAAGCATTTTAAAGTGCTCTCATTTGATCCATACACAAACCCTAGGTTTTTTTTTTTTTATTGCCACTTTATAGTTGAGGAAACTAAGCCCAACATACCAACCACAATCCTAAATAAGTCCCATGAATTATTTGAATCAACCAATGAACATTAATTAAATGGCAATAATTTGGCAGTATTACTGCTGTGGGTATAAAAATAAACTAAACAGCCGCTGCCCTAAAGAATTTACATTCTGTTAAGGGAGACAACATGTACATAAATAAGTATGTGAAAGATAAATACAAAATAACTTTGAAGGGAAGGATACTAACAAATAAAGGAATCTACAAGGTGGCATCTGAGCTGAATTTTGAAGGAAATAAAGAATTTCTAAGAAGCAAAAGTGAGGCTAGAATTCATTCCAGGCATGGGGAACAGCCTGTGCTCAAGCCTGTTTACTTTTTTCCTAAAAATCTAGTGGTTTTTATCAAAGGGACTAATAAAAAGCACAACATTAATCTGTTCAAAGTTTACTTAAGGGACAGAATATAGTCAAAGCATGCCTTAATGCAAAATGAAGCATGATGTCACTCTTTTTATTTTATTTTTAATTTATGGTATAAAACAAGCATTTCCATAATATAGTATAATAATAAAAAAAAAGATTGCACACGAAACTGCAACTCTATTATGTACAATTTGCTATTTCTTTTAAATATATAATAATGTTATCATGTAACTTTCTTCCTTTCTCTCCCCTTGCCCCCCTCCCCTCCCTAGACATGGCTACAGAAATATGTATACATATGTAAAAGCATTCTATACATACTTCTATTTAGCAGTTCTTTCTCTGGATGCAGATAACATCTTTCTTCCTATGTCCTTGTAGCTAATTTAGGTACTTATAACAGTCAAAATAACTTAGTCACTCAAAGTTGTTCTTAAAACAATGTTGTTGTTACCGTACACAAGGTTCTCTTGATTCTGCCCATTTCACTCTTCATTATTTCATGCCAGTCTATTCATGTTTTTCTAAGATCATGGGGTTCATCATTTCTTATACTATTCCATCACAATCATATACCACAGCTTGTTCAGTCATTCCTCAACTGATATGCATCCTTGCAATTTTTATTTCTTTGCCATCACAAAGAGAACTGCTATAAATATTTTAGAATATATGGGTTCTTTTCTTTTTTTACTAATTATCTTTAGAAACAGACCTAGTAGTCTTCATGCTTACTATTTCCATAGTGAAATGTTTAAGGTCTCTTACAAAATCACTAATTCAAGAAAACATTATTTAAAAATGCAATCTAGTATCTGAATATAGGAATTTTATGATGTTCACAAGCAATTTTATTAACTTCAAGAAAAAGGGGAAAAAAAGTAAAAATCTTACTATACTCAATTCCATGGCATCTTAATAGTTTCCACAACTAGTAAAAACTAATTTAATTAAAGATAAATGAACTGGCTATTGGTACTAATGCATTACAGGACAAATGACTTTTTCATAAAGGACAAATAACAAGCATCAGGTATCAAAAAGAACCTCTACATTGTGAATTTGTGGCTCTGGAAGTCACTATTAAAGTACAGCTATTCTGATGTCATTCTCACGTCAATATCCATGCCTCCCCATCACTTACAAAATAAAATCCAAATTTCTTCAACATGACATTCAAGACTCTCTAGGAACTGAACTAACCTAATGAGAGCATCATCTCCCATAATACCTCTTCCACTACTGTCAATCCTTAACACCTGCCCTCATCACCTCACATCTGGACTACTGCAGAAGTTTGTTGGTTGGTCTGCCTACCAAAATCTGTCGATATTCCAGTATACCCTCAGATGACAAAATGTTCTTCCAAAAGTACAAGTTGGATCATGTAACTGTTCTCCCTCCACTCCCACTTAATAAAATCCAGTAGCTCCCTATCACATATAGGACCAACTATAAAACCTTCTATTTTGTAAAGTTCTCTATAACCTGTCTTCCCCCATATTTCCATTCTTCTTATGTTCAAGGGCTCCATCCTCTCCCTCCCACTTGCAACCTCAAATATTTCACAATCCAGTAGCACTAGCCTCCTTGCTATTTCAGTGTTGATACTGAGCATTTCCATTAAGGGATCATCAGTGAATACTTTCCATCCTCATCTCTGCCTCCTGCTTCCATGGTTTCCGTCAAATTCCAGCTAAAATAATTCCACCTTTTATAAAAAGCCTTTCTTCCAGTGCCTTTCCTCTGTTAATTCCAATTATCTTATACATAGTAAAGTACAGGTTGTCTTGTATTAAATTGTGAGCTCCTTGAAAACAGACTGTCTTACCTTTCTTTGTATCTCCAGCATTTAGCACAATCCCCGACATATAGGAGGTACTTAATAAAACAATTTTTTATGTTTTTTTCTAAATAATAATAATTTTGCCAAATATCCCTTTCTCTCCTCCCTCCCAGACAGCTATCACTCTAAACAAATAGTATTTTATTTAAAGACAAAGTTAAGAAAAAGAGGGCAGAAAAATCAATAAAACCTATCAATACATTTAAAAAGCCTGAAAATAGGTGTGATGTGCAATACCTGTGAACCTCCCTTCCTCTGCAAAGGGGTAGGTTAGGATTATTCTCCTATCTTTTCTTTAGGGTCACGCTTGATCTTTATAATTCTGCAACATTCACTTCTGATTTTGTTTTGTAGTTCTTTCCATTTACATTGTTGCAGTCAGAGGTAGATACTTAATAAATGTTTCTTGATGGACTGTGGTTTCATATTTTCATAACTCTATCTGGATCCCCTTTCCACCTGTACCTATCAAAATCTTATCCACACTTCAAAGTTTAACTAAAAAGTCATTTTTTTCCCTATTTAGCATTCTCTAAAATCCTAGCTGAAATAGTGTGAGTGAGTGAGAGTGTGTGTGTGTGTGTGTGTGTGTGTGTGTGTCTGTGTTACACTTAGGTTTATATCACACTATTCACTTTTGGCCATCTCCCTTACCAAACTGCAAGCTTTTTGAGGGGGCTGGAATCAGTTATGGTCATCTTCAATTGCCAGCTGTGGGCAGCACTTAGTAAATCATTTCTCTTTTATTTCCAGTATCTAGACCAGTGAATTTATATATAATAGGTGCTAAAAAATGTCATCAAAATGTTTCTTACATGAATTAAGATCCTACTGAGAATTGTTCTATAGCATGAATTAGTTAAAATAACATATCCACAGGTCAACAATGGATGAGGTACTGCATATAAGGTCTAGTTTTGCATTATCTACTCAAATTTAAAAAAAAAAAAGGCATCTACTATTTCCAGCTAGATCATTCATTTTAACTGGCACCAGGTACAGATACCAAGTAAATAGGGATTTGTGTTCTAATACAAATCAGCTGTGTAACTTTGGACACGTTCCTCAACTTCTTTGTATCTTTCTTTCATCTGTAAAATAAGGGAACTAGAAGCATATTTTAAGTACAAAATTAACTACATCATACAAATTAAGCCCAACTGAAAAACCTGTCAATTCAAGAACATAATATTCTATTTAATCTTTTCACTTAAAAGAACTTGACAAATTACATTGAAATATTATATTTTAAAAGAATCTGATAAATTAGCACACTAATTCTGCAGCATACTAATATATATATGAAAAAACTTTTTAGAAAAATTTTGCACTCAAGGGACAAGAGCCTATGTATGCTTTCAGGAGGCAAACTGACTTTTAAAATTTGAAAGTAAGGTTATTCAACATATCCCTGCTTCTTAAAGTTGAAAAAAAATATTTAATATGCTGATATGAGTAAATATATATTTATTATTGAGTCATCACATCCTTTAAATTATTTTAGGTAAAACCATCAACTTTTGAAGATACAAATGGCTACAAGGAAACCTTTTTCTTAAAAAAAGCTTTTGCTTCAATAGTTCTTAGTCAAAAATGTATTTCAATAAGCTCCTATGAAACAGAGTTTATATATAAGATGCTACAGTATCTCTCACTTCATTAAAGCCTGAATCATCGTCTCCCCTCTCCCATCTCCAAGAGAAAAGACTAAAACCCTGTCTTACCTCATTTGTCTATTTCTGATGACACTGTTCTCTTGTTAGTCTCATAATTCTGAAGGCCTCTTTGACTCATTCCTCCCCCACATTCCCCACAACTAAAAGCTTGTTAAGTCATATCAATTCAACCTTTGTCAGGCTTCACATTCATCTCTTCCTCCTTTCCACTCACCATTACAAGCACCTTAGTTCAGATCCTCGTTTTTTGACATGTCCCTAAATTATCTGACACGAGCAACAGACAAGGCTGAAATTGTAGGCAAGCACTAAGCTCTGGGATCCATGAGCACTCAGAGCCTAAAGGGAAAGGACAGATTTTCTTCAAAAGAGAAATAAGGTACAAGCTAAATATCCATTCGAGGTGTCTATATTCATTTAATCACATTCTATAGTACATCCCTTGGAAAACCTAACAATTAGAGCTTTGTTCATCATTTAAAATGTTATTTAAAGATTTCTTCATTATTTTGCCTGTTATTTAAAAAGGAACTGGACCATTTGCTATCTCAGGAATACCTCTGCAAAACTCCTAGGGTTGCTGTGAGGCTCACAGCAGATACTATATACAAAAGCTTTGCAACTTTTAAGCACATTAAAGAAGTCAATTATTGTTCCTACTCATCTACTGGCAGCTACTAAATTTGCAAGTGGAGTGCACAGTAAGGAACTGTTAGCCTTCATAGGGTTGGTCTTATAAACCCAAACAACATCATAATCTAAGTTTAATATCTGGTTGAAATGACACCCACCCTAATCCTAAAAGAAAGGTAAAAGACCGTCCCTGCCTTCAAAGATCTCACAATACAATATGGAAGACAACATGAAAACAATTAAGTAAAAACAAGCTACATACAGAAAAAATAGGAGTATAAAATGACACTATAATTAAAAAGGGATTGGGAAAGGCTTCCTTTAGAGAATGACATTTTATGGGATATTTGAAGGAAGCCAGGAGATAGATGAGGAGGGACAGCATTCCGGGCATGGGGGGAAAGCCAGGGAAAAATCAATGCCCAGAGCCAAGACATGGAGTGTCTTGAACAACAAGAACACAAACACGTGCACGTGTGTGTGTGTGCACGCGCACGTAAAAGACTGTCCATTTAATTCTAGAGGCAATAGGTAATCACAGGAGTGTGAGCAGGGAAGTGACAGCTGAACACTAGGAAAAACACTTAAGTTGCTGAGTGGGGAAGGACTGAGGCAGGCACCCCCACTCCCAGGAGGCTATTGCATCAGTCCAAGTGTGAGGTAATAAGGGTCTGCACCAGTGTAGGGGCAGTGTCAGAAGAGAAAAGGGAACATACTTGAGAGATGTTACAAAGTGAAAATGACAGGCCTTGACAACAGAAAACAACAATTTGAAGTTAAGAGGTCCTTGAATTCTTATTTGGCTACTTGCTACCCATACAAACTTGAGGAAGGTACTGGGTCTCAATTTGTAAAAAGAAGAGGTCTGTATGACCCCCAAGGTTCCTTCTGGCTCTAAAATCTGAATCTATAATGCTATTATACTACAAGTAACTATAACCTTAAGAAAAACAATACACAACCTTGCTTCTGTGAATTCTCTAATATCATGTGGCTTTAGTTAGGACATGATCCATAGGTACCAGGAAATAAAGGCAGATTTTCATATACTAATAATTTCATGCTTGGATCTGTTTTATGAGAGCAGATGGTTACTGTCTTGTTTACATTTATCTGCAGCAGGTTAAAAAAATAGGCAAGAAAATGAAAACTCCCAAAATGAAGATGCTGCACAATTCCCCAAATTCCCTTTCCTCTTATTTCTGGCTCATCTTTAGGCTCAACTCACTGCCAAACTGCAGTGCCAGGTGGTGAGATTAGATGGACTAACTCCAATGGGCTGCCCATTTCAGATTCTCCCAATGACACTAGATGGTTATGAATTGCATGGAATGGAGTTGAGAAAATGAAAATTTTAGGGAACCAAAAAGGGAATAGAAAAATGCACAAAACATTAAGTAAGCCCAAGGAGATTAACGATTAAGACATGTATCATAAAGTGACATGAGAGAATCAAAACTACATGATCAGAAATGAAGTAGGTCAGTTCTGGACTGAGAATCTGAGATAAATAACACAATCCAAATAGTGTATGTTGCTAAGGCTTGAAATATTTAAAAGATCCAAGGGAAGGCCTCCAATTTTTTATACATAGTAAGAATTTAATAAAATGCTTATTTAAGTGAGGAGGTACTCTAAGAGGGATTTAGAAAAGTATAGGGACAAAAGTTACACAGAATAATTTCAATCTCTATCAGTGGAAGTAGTCATACCAATATGAGAATATGGCTAAAATACAAAAAATCAAATCCACCGAATTTGTATTTATTTGCACATAATTAATTTCACCAGAAGAGTTAGCATTTTACAATTTCTGTCACATAAATCAGTTTCCAAATTGGCAAACAGGAATGTCTGAATAGAAAATTGTACCATTTTAAAATAAATCACTGTTATATCAATCTTTTAATGCACGTCCAAGCATCAATAACAAAGTACAAGTTGATTCAGAAGTTTACAAAGCAGTATTTAACTACACAAAAGAACAAATATTTACTAACCTATTATGTGCAAGTTACTCTCACACATTTAAAACAGCTACTTTCCTTGATTTTTTGCTCTATTTCCACAACACCCAACGTTTCCTTAAGTGCTGTTATGCTATTTTCAAACTGCCCTTAAGTTGCTCCATTAGAACAAATCGTTCAGTACTAAGACATTTATCGAACATTTTATTTTTCTGTAAAGATGGTCAAAGGCCTCCTAAGTGCCTGGATCTTTTTCTATGTATCCATTTCATTTCTTTTCTATATAACTCTATAGAATTGTGAAAATCATTATAATTCCAGCAACATCTTAGAAAAAATAATTCTATTTCAAATACGCATTCATGAACCCAAATAAATTGGTAAAACACGTTTAAAACCTTAAGGGATTGGGGAAAATGGACTTGGAACTAACTAGTTTTCTAACATATGAAGATTTTTATTTAAGAATACGATATCTAAGTTGTGCTATAGCAATTATTTCAAATTATATTCCATTATAAATAAGTCAAACTATAGTTCTTAATTAACTGAGGTTTTATTGAATTTATCATATCCTTTAACAAAAATCCTTAGCTTTAAAAAAATTTGGTAAGACAATATGTTTCCATTTCCCATTAACTTCATTACAAAGGCAGGATGTGTCTTCTTTATCTGATCCCTCACTCCACTAGTACTCTGACCCAATCAATTGTACCAATAGTAGCCAAACTGACAAACTAATTATCACATGTACAAAAGGTCACTAGGTGTGGGCTGATCTTTTCAGTCCTAAAGGAATACAGAACAATGAATTTTTATGTGACTTGTATTAAATGTGTTCATCCTTCATTGCCGAAGAAGACCATGCCATCAGAGAAATGATGAAATGATTTGCACTTACTTTGCTTTGAATGAGGGAGGGCTGTGCAGGTCACCAGCCTCACTTCTCCTCCAGAGCCACCTGAATCCAGTGACCAGATATTCATCAGGATGACTGGAGATGACCCGGGATGAGGCAATTGGGGTTAAGTGACTTGCCCAAGATCACACAGCTAGTGAGTGTCAAGTGTCTGAGGTGAGATTTGAACTCAGGTCCTCCTGACTCCTGCACTGGTGCTCTATCCACTGCATACCTAGTTGCCCCACACATTCAATAAATAGGCAAAAGATGCTACCATTTGTTTTACAGTTATACTCAAAGAACCATGGACTCTTTCAAATATCCTACATGCTTGTCTCCATTAAAATGTGAGCTCCTTGACAGCAGGATGCATCATGCCCACTGGTACCCCTACTGCTTTGCATATACACTTAAGACATCAGTTTTCAACCACTGTGTCCCACTAAGGGCAAACATTTTGGTTCATGCTACAACCTTTAGACCAAATATGGGGATCACAGTCGGGATTCTAAAGTTTCAGTCCTAAATATGAACTTAATGATAGTTTAATCTAAGAGTTTCATTTGAAATCTGACACTTAACAACTGAATCTGTACAATTTCACCTCTTTGCTGAAGACCTTAAAGAAACTCACTGTTCTCCATAGGTGATTAAATACTTTTCCTCTATGAATTACAAAACCAATAAAGAGAGACTTACTTTTCCTTCCTTTCTTGTTTGTGAGCTTCTCGATTAAGTTGAGCTGCTTTTCTGCTATAAGGATGTACAACTTTCTTCTGTTGTCCTGAACTCTTCCCCTTCAGTGATTTTGGCTAAAAAAAAAAAATATATGTATATATATATATATATATATATATATATATATATATATATACACATATATATATGTGTATATGTGTATATATATATATATATATACACACATACACACATATATGAGGGTACATAACAGTGAGATTCATTAATAAATCCTAAGGTGTGGCATCTCAAGGAAGGATGGAAAAATTTGAGTACAACTCTCACCTTTGACAGAAAATATAACTGCACAAGCCATCCCCCCAGGCATCAAGTTGCAGGGTAGCAGCTGATATCCACTGTTAGAGGGAGTTTGGAGAAGAGGTCAGAGCCAAGATGGAAGAGTAAGAGGTCCTACTCACCTAAACTCTAAGACAAACCTCCTTCAGATAGCTCTAAAAGGAGAATCTGAACAAATTTTAGAGTGGTAGAATCCAACAGGGGACAGAATGTGGCAGATTACCAACCCGGGATAGATTAGAAGGTCAACGGGAAGGATCAGTTGCACAGGGCTGGAGGAGTGAGCAGCACACAGGCTCTATCAGCATGGACCCCACCATAGCAAAGTCGAGCAGTCTGAAGCAGCAGCAGTGCGAATCCTCAAACTATCAGCTCAGGACAGGAGTTCAGTGGAAAGGAATGAGAGAGGACTGCAGAACTCCAGGTAACTGCAGCAACTGCTGTTGAGATTATCAACCCACAGATTAAATATCTGTAAGTCACCTACTAGAACTTCCAGAAGCCAAGATGGAGAAGTGATCTGTAAATGCTATCTCCCTCCCCTTTTTGACCTTGAAAAAAGCAGAGAATACTTCCCCAGGAAAAATCCTTTAACAGTCTCTTAACCCATGAGGCTAGGAAAATGACAAAGAGAGGTATCTCTTGCTGTGGCTGAAGGTAACCAGTGCAGGACCACAGCTGTCCCAGACAACCCCACCTCAGTGAACCAGGAAGAGATCCTGAGTCCCAGGAGAGAAGAGCCCACAATTGACAACACCAGGATGCCAGGCATGCCTTAGCACCCCAGGGGAATTGGGAAGACACTAGCACAGATGGGGTTCACCAACCATTGAGCCTGCCTATACTATAGCTCACCAGCAGAGACCTCCTATGGCCAGACCACCCCTCTCCAACACTTGACACAGCTAGCTCCAGGGTAACTCCGAGGAACCCAGGAAGACTTCACCTGGCCTCTGCTTTGGCACACCAGTCAGATCAGCAACAGGTAAGCTGCAGCATTTTAGCATCTAGCTGAAAGAACCAGAGGTCACAACACACACAGTCTCTAGTTCTAAGCATAAGAACCATAGGACAGAGACCCCTGTGACCCAGAAGCAGAGATCCACTTTAAAAGCCAGGAAAAGGGTGATAATCATGAGCAAGAAGCAAACCAGCAAAGACCATCTTTCTGTGGAGTCAAGGAGTAAAACACAAATACCAAAGAGGTCAGCATTGAGACTGTACTCCCATCTGAAACTTCAGAAGGGAATGTGAACTGGTCTCAAGCCCAAAGAGCATTCCTGGAAGAGCTGAAGGATTTTAAAAGTCAAATTAGAGAAGTACAAGAAAAACTATCAATGAATTTAAAAACATGAAAAAAGAATTCACTGAAGAGAACAGTTCCATAAAAAGGAAAATTGGACAAATAGAAAAGGAAGTACAAAAACTAACTGGAGAAAAGAACTCCTTAAAAGGAACACATGGGCAAATGGAAAAGAAGATGCAAAAGTTAACTGAAGAAAGCAATTTATTAAAACTTAGAATTGGGCAAGTAGAAGCTTATGACTCTATGAAACATCAAGAATCAGTTAAACAGAATCTGAAGGATGAAAAAACAGAAGAAAATAAAAAATATCTCATTGCAAAAACAACTAACCTCGAAAACAGATCCAGGAAAGAAAATCTAAGAATTATTGGTCCACCAGAAAGCCATATTGAAAAAAAGAGCATGGACAATATCTTCGAAGAAATCATCAAAGAAAATTGCTCAGAGGTCCTTGATCAAGAGGGCAAAATAGTAATCAAAAGAATTCACCATTCACCTCCTGAAAGGGATTCCAAATTGAAAACACCATGGAATATCATTGTCAAATTCCAAAACTACCAAGGGAAGGAGAAAAAACTGCAGGAAGCCAAAAGAAAAAATTAAAATACCTGGGGATTTTCAATTTGTTCTTTTTCTGGCTTTTTCAGCTGCATGCCCATTCACTGATCTCCTCTTTCTCTATTTTATTCAGGTAGGCATTCAAGGATGTAAAACTTCCCCCAAGACCTGCTTTTGCAGTATCCCATAAGTTTTGGTAGGTTGTCTCGTTATTGTCATTCTCTTGAATGAAGTTGTTGGTTGTTTCTATGATTTGTTGATTAACCCACACATTCCTTAGGATTAGATTATTTAGTTTCCTATGAATTTTTGGTCTATCTTTCCACGGTCTTTTATTACATATAATTTTTATTGCATTATGATCTGAGAAGGATGCATTGACCATCTGCCTTTCTGCCCTGGATTGTGAGGTTTTTAATGTCCTAATCCATGGTCAATTTTTATATATGTGCCATGTACCACTGAGAAAAAGATATATCCCTTTCTACCTCCATTCAGTTTTCTCCAGAGATCTATCATATCTACCTTATCCAAAATTTTATTCATCTCCTTAACTTCTTTTTGTTTATTTTAAGGTTAGGTTTATCAAGTTCAGAGAGGGAGAGGTTGAGGTTCCCCACTAGTACAGTTTTGCTATCTATTTCTTTAACTCCCTTAACTTCTCCTCTAAGAATTTGGATGCTATACCACTTGGAGCATATAGATTTAGTAATGATATTGCTTCATTGTTTATGGTGCCTTTTAGCAGGATATAGTTTCCTTCCTTAACTCTTTTGATTAGATCTATTTCTGCTTTTGTTTTGCCTGAGATTAGGATTGCTATCCTTGCTTTTTTTACATTAGCTGAAGCACAAGATATTCTGCTCCAACCTTTTACCTTAATCCTGTGTGTATCCCCCGTTTTCAAATGTGTTTCTTGTAAACAACATATTGCTGGATTATGGCTTTTAATTCATTCTGCTATCCATCTCTATTTTATGGGAGAGTTCATCCCATTCACATTCACAGTTATGATTTCTATCTGTATCTCCATCCTTTCCCCCATTTATGCTTTTAATTTTCCCTTCTCCCTTCCCCTCCACAACACTTTTAATTTTTTCCCTCCCACAGTTATTTCCTTCCTTCTTTCAACCCCCCCTTTCTTTTACTCCCCTTTACCCTTACTACTTCTTCGTTACCTTTTAGCCTCCCCTCCTCTTTCTTTCCCCCTTCCCCTCCTACTGCCTAAAAAGCTAGTTAGATGTATATACTTAAGTTTGTTGCTCCCTCCTTGAATCAAATCAGATGAGAAAACCTCTCAAACAATGCTCATCTCCCTCCCATCCTTCCCTCTACTGTAATATAACTTTGTACATCTTCCTGTGATGTAATTTACCTTTTTCTGCTTCTTCCTTTTCACATCTCCTGATAAAATCCCTTCACATGCTTAAATCACATTTTTATCATATTATTTACTTTATACTTGCTCCCTCTATCTATGTATATCCCTTTTATATTTCATAATAGATATACAATTATCAACATTATTAACAAGTATCATCTTCCCTTATAGGGAGGCAGTTTGCCCAAACTGAGTAACAAGGTTTCCTTTTTCCCTGTTTACCTTTTATGCCTCTCTTGAGACCTGCGTTTGAAGATCAAATTTTCTATTGAGTTCTGAACTTTTTATCAGGAAGGTCTGGAAATCCCTTATGTCACTGAATGTCCATCTCTTTGCCTGAAATGTTATGTTGAATTTTGCTGGGTAATTGATCCTTGGTTGTAGTCCCAGCTTCTTTGCCTTACGGAATATCATATTCCAATTCCTTTGATCTTTTAATGTAGAAGCTGAAAGGTCCTGTGTGATCATGACTGTAGCTCCTTGTATCTGAATGGTTTCTTTCTAGCTGCCTGCAATATTTTCTACTTCACTTGATAGTTCTGGAATTTGGCAACAATATTTCTTGGTGTTTTTAGTTTGGGATTCCTTTCGGGAGGTGAATGGTGGAATTTTTCGATGACTATTTTGCCTTCTGGATCTAGCATTTCTGAGCAGTTTTCCTTGATTATTTCTTGGAAGATACTGTCCGTGTTTTTTTTTTCCATCATGGCTTTCCAATAAGTCAATAATTCTTATGTTTTCTCTCCTGGATCTATTTTCCAGGACAGTTTATGATCAGGTAGGATGCATATCAGGAAGGCAGAGCTGGTTCAACATTAGGAAAACTATTAGCATTATTGATCATATCAACAACAATCCTAAAAGAAACTACATGATTATCTCAATAGATGCAGAAAAAGCTTTTGAAAAAATACAACATACATTCCTATTAAAAGCACTGGAGAGCATAGGAATAAATAGAACTTTCCATATATTAATAAGCAGTATCTACCTAAAACCTTCAGCAAGCATTATATGCAATGGAGATAAGCAAGATGCATTTCCAATAAGATCAGAGGTGAAACAAGGATATCCACTATCACCACTATTATTCAAATTGGTACTAGAAATGTTAGCCGGAGCAATAAGAGAAGAAAAAGAAATTGAAGAAATTAAAAGAGGCAAAGAGGAAACTAAGTCATCACTCTTTGTAGATGACATGATGATATACTTAGAGAATCCTAGGGAATCAAGTAAAAACCTACTTGAAATAATAAACAACCTTGGCAAAGTTGCAGGTTACAAAATAAACCCATATAAATCACCCATATTTCTATGTATTTCTAACAAAGCCCCAAAGCAAGAGATAGAAAGCGAAATTTCATTTAAATTTATGATAGATACTATAAAATGTCTGGGTGTCTACTAGCCAAAAGAAACCCAGAGTCCATATGAACTCAATTATTAAACACTTTTTGCACAAATAAAGTCAGATCTAAGTGGAAAAACATCAGTTGCTTATGGGTAGGACAAGCCAATATAGTAAAAATGACAATTCTACCTAAATTAATTTACATATTTAGTGCCATACCAATCAAACTATCAGATAATTATTTTCTAGAGCTGGAAAATTCATCTGGAAGAACAAAAGGTCCAGAATATCAAGGGAACTAATGAAAAAAAATGTTAGGGAAGGTGGCCTAGCTCTACCAGATCTCAAATTGTATTATAAAGCAGCAATTATCAAAACCACTTGGTACTGGCTAGGAAACGGAAGGGTAGACCAAAGAAATAGGCTAGGTACTCAAGACACAGTAGTTAATGAATACAGCAATCTACTGTTTGATAAATCCAAGGACCCCAGCTTCTGGGATAAGAACACACTGACAAAAATTGCTGGGGAAACTGAATAACAGTTTGGCAGAAACTGGGTATGGACCAATGCCTGACACTGTACACAAAAATAAAGTCCAAATGGATACATGATCCATATATAAAGACTGATACTATAAACAAATTAGGGGAACAAAGAACAGCATATTTGTCAAATTTATGGAGAATGAAGAAATATTTGACCAAACAAGAGATAGGGAACATTATGAAGTGCAAAATAGATCACTTTGATTATATTAAATTGAAAAGTTTTTGCACAAACCCAATGCAACCAAGATTAGGAGGGAAGCAGAAAACTGAGAAAAATATTTTTGCAACTAGTGTCTATGACAAAGGCCTCACTTGTAAAATATAAAGAGAGCTGAATCAAATTTACAAGAACACAACTCATTCCCCAATTGACAAATGGTCAAAGGAAATGAACAAGGTGTTTTCAGAGGAAGAAATTACAATTACCTATAGTCATATGAAAAAATGCTCTATATAGCTATTGATTAGAGAGATGCAAATCAAAACAACTCTTAGGTACCACATCACACCTATCAGATTGGCTAATACGACAGAACAGGAAGATGATAAATGTTAAAGAAGATGTGGGAGAGCTGGAACAGTAATTCATTGTTGGTGGAGCTGTGAACTGATTGAACCATTCTGGAGAGCATTTTGGAACTATGCCCAAAGAGCTATAAAAATCTATATACCCTTTGACCCAGCAATATTGCTTCTGGGACTCTATCCTAAAGAGATCATAGAAATGGGAAAGAGTTCCAAATGTACAAAAATATTTACAGTAGTTCTCTTTGTCGTGGCCAAGAACTGGAAACCAAAGGGATGCCCATCAATTGGGGAATGTCTGAACAAGTTGTGGTATAAGAATGTAATGAAATACTATTGTGCTATGAGAAATGCACATTCAGAGAAGCCTGGAAAGACTTATATGAACTGATGCTGACTGAAAAGAGCAGAAACCAAAAGAACTTTGCATACAGCAACAACCAGAGTGTGTGAGGAATTTTTCTGGTAGACTTAGTCCTTCAGAGCAATGCAAAATTCCCAATGAACTGGAGGCAAAATGCCTTCCACATCCAGAAGAACTATAGAATTGGATCAACAGAATGAAGCGGACCATTTACTTTTGTATTATGTTTTGTTTTATTTTTTGTTTTCTCCTATTCATTTTAATTCTTCTATGCAACATGAATAAGATGAGAAGGTATTTAATAAGAATGAATGTGTAGAACCTATGTAAATAAGATTGTACTCTGTCTCAGGGAGGGAGAAGGGAGGGAGGGGGGAAAATCTAAAATATATGAAAGTGATTATAGAAAACTGAAAACAAATAAAACAATTTTTAAAAAAAGAGGGAGTATCCTCCTCATGATTTCCTTACCAGTGAAATCACAGGCTGTCTCTTTCAAACTCTACCCACACCCCTCCATAAAAGAAAGTAAATGAACCAGACATCTAGATCTACATTAATGATGGCTTTCCTACAGATATATTCTGTAGAGCCTATATAGATAGTACCTAATTTTAAAATGCCCAGTAGACTAGTAGTGGCAAATTAAAAGGGGATTGTTATAGAAAGTGCTGATGAAAGAAAGGAAAAGGAAAAGTTGGTAGCCTGAGACCAAGGAATGACCAAAATACAATAAAGAGCAGGTACAGGATTATTTAGAACTACCCAGTGACATGCCTCAACAGGACTTAAGAGCATTACTATATTACAGAACAAAGGCAGTGTGTGGGGAAATAGGGTTTATTGAAAAAAGCCATTTACATGGAATCTGGAAAGCCCTAGGTTCAGATCCTAGCTTTCTGCTTTACTCTAGGACCACAAACAACACATTAAAGCTCTTTGGGCTTCAGTTTCCTTACCTACAAAATGATAGTGTCTGTATTATTTACGATGAAGCTCATCTCATCTTAAGAGTGCTGGCCTGGATGTCACAAAGACATTGAAGTCCTTTCTTGGACACATTCTGGCTGTGTGGCCCTGGGTAAGACATAAATTCTCACTGCTCCAGTCAACTCTATAATACTATAATTTGCAGATAACGTACTGACCTGCATCAGTACTGGGAGTTTCCTCATTTTGGAGCTCCCTATACCAGTGAAATCACAAGTCTAGTCCCTAGCCTATGTACACATTCCATAGGTAGTTGTGAGAAAAATGCTTTATAAACCTTATCGGGAAAAATTTATTTTTTTAAAATAGGTCATGTGATGACATACACGTGGCAGATTTTTCATAACTATTGATAACGTACCTGTGGTACAATCTTGGGAAAATTCAGTAATTTCAGATTACTAAAAACTTAAGACACCTACTATGCCTGTTAAAAGGAGCTAGGTAGTACAACGGATAGAGCATTGGGCCCCAAGTTACTGCCATAAGCAATGATATGAACATAATGGCCCTAAGATATCTTGGATATACAAGCACCAAATGGACATCTTAATGGACAGGAGACAAGTAGTTACTGATCGAGGAGTTGTTTTTAAATCAGCAATGTGAATTCAGATAATGCAAAAGGACAAAAACCAAAAACAACATCAAATAAAAATAACAATATGATACACAATTAAAACACCTATAACCTTATCTACTTTTTAAACAAGCTACAGATTTGGAGAAAAAATTAGAAATGGATAGAGGAACAGAAATTTCCTGTGGAAGTTTAACCAATATTAAGGAACCAACAAAAGTATCCAAAGAAGCCTAAAATCCACCTCCGTGAACAAATAATTGTTCTTGTCAAAGAGATATAAGGGTGGGCAAAGGCAACAGTCAGTTGTTTAAGAAGTAAGCTCCACATGGCCAATTATAATTCTACAAAACCTCCTGACAGAAGCAATGAACATTGTACAAGCAGAAAGACATCTACAGTTCTTGAATGTGGGCAATATAAGAATTTGTTTTGCCTGACCATATTGGTTACAAGGGCTCTGTTTTCTTTTCTTATTAAACAGAGATGAGGGAGTAGTATTGTGGGCAACAGAAGTTCTGTTTCCACAGTTCTGAGTGACCTGGGCCATGACTTAGCACAATCACAGAAGGTCAAACTACTGCACATGTTGATGAAGAAAAGCCTATCAGAGGAGATCATGAAGTCACATGGCCAGGAGAAAGTGGCCCCTGACGTTCTGAGTTCAAAATTCTATAAGAATTCTGCCTCATCCTGACTTTTCTGTACATTTCCAGTAACCATGCTGGAAGCTACCCAAACACAAAAGGACTTCCCTCCTCTGAACTCCAGTTTAAATAAATTTTCCTTGATACCTTTTTTGTGTGTCAAGATCATCTCTAACAGTACGGAAGATGGAGAAAAGAAATGATCATTGAAAACTAAGATGGGAAATAAAAACTATCTCCCATGTTACTATCATAAAAGGCTTAAAAAAAAAACGCAAGGAGTAGAAGCTGGAATGAGCAGCAATGGAAGAAAGGCTAGGTGGCATTTAAGAAGAGAATTAGAATGTGTATATGTAAACTTTTACTAGCTGCCATTTAAAGACCTCTCCATTATGGTTCCCACTTGGAACCACCGTTCCCAGACTACACTATGGTTTGCAGCCTTATTTCACAGAACTTCTCCTTTGTACAGTCTGTTCTAGCCTTCATCTAGTCCAGGCTGTACTTTAGTCCTGGAAGGCACTACTTCTTCATTTCTGCCTATGGAGGATTCAATTTTTCTATGTAACACTGACTGTATCATCAGCTATATCACAGTATACTCATCTGTGCTCAGGCTGTTTTGCCCATTAGCAAAACAAGTTCCTTGAGGACAAGAACTATTTTGTTACTCATCTTTTAGCTCCAGCGCCTAAAAAGGTACCTTACACTGAGCAATTGTTCAATAAAGAGTTATTGAACTAAAATGCACAAAAAGAGTGAAAATATAAGAATCAGAAGTAAAGGAAAACTTGAAATCAAATCATGCAGTAAAAGGGTTTTCTTCAGAAAGATATAAGATCTCTTCCATGATATTAAGCACCATGGACACAAGGAAAAGAGATTCCATCATCACTAGTAAGAAAAATCTCTATAAAGTGTCATGTTTAAACTAAAGCTAAAAATCTTTGTAACCAAAATTTTTTCTACTAGTCTATCAAAAACTAAATAACAAAAAAGATCTTTAAAAATAATTAATGATAATACAGTAACCTTAGAGTTACTGTCCTCATTCTTAAATAAGAGAGTCTTAGTAAGAATAAACTCTAAAATTTATTACAAAGCAGGTCAATACAGTTGGAACTTCCATTTTGACTCAACTACGCTTGAGATTCCTTTTAATAATTCATTTATAAAAAGGTAGCCTCAAGGCAGTATATAAATTTATCATGAAGATGGCAAATATGTAATAAAGTTTAGTAAAGTTGAAAGCACTTTTTCTTCCTTTTTAGTATGATATTAAAATGAGAAGTAGGAAATGCTTCAGCAACAGAGAGCTGAAATAAAATGCTAGAGGTAAAATGTTAATCAATCCATCAAGCTGGCAGTCTCATAACAGGAAGTGAGTCATCCACATCAGTGATTCTCAAGGTTTGTTCCAAAAGGCTGGTCCAAATGTAAGCATTATTTTTTTAAGTATTTTCCATTGCAGATTTAAATGCACATTAAAAATGACTATCTAAAAAGATATAAATACAATAATGGTTATTTTCCTAGATAAAAACCTAATTTTTATTTGTTTTGTTTATTTGGCAAGGTGTCAAATAAAAGCAGATTCTATCAGGGGAAAAGTATTTTTAAAAACAAGTCATGTGATGTCATATGTGTTAGAGATTTTTCATAACTGTTGGTAATATATCTGTGGTACAGTCTTTGGGAAAATTCAACAATTTCAGATTACTAAAAACTGAAGACACCTACTATATCTGTTAAAGGGAACTAGGTGGTACAATGAATAGAGCACTACACCTAGAGTCAGAATGATCTGAGCTCAAGTTTGGCCTCAGATACTTCCTAGCTGTATCATCCTGGGCAAGTCACTGAACTTCTCTTTGCCTCAATTTCCTCATTTCTAAAATGGGCACCTTGCTCCCAGGGGAGGATCAAGTGAGATCATAATTTTAAAGTGTTTAGCAGAGTGTAAACACACTGGCATAGGAAGCACCATATGAAAGTCAGCTATTAGCTACACTGAAAGCCATGAACAATCAGGGGCAAAATAAATCCACTAGAAATGACTCATCATCTCCCCTTCTCTACCCACGCCACCTCCTCAATGTATAGTTAATTTACACTTAACCTTTGGTATTTCAATGTTTCACATCTATTAATACTATAAAACCTGCTAATTTAAGAGGGAGAAGTGATACTTTTGACAAAATCACAGATCCTTATAGGTATTTAAATATCTAGATGAATGAATGATAGGTCAAATGAATCAGAAAATGTTGGGAAGAGACAAGGGATTTCCTCTGTATTCCCTTAAGAAAGGACACACAAATTATCATAAATGGATTATATCCTTATCACTAGAATAATAAGAAAGTGGTTTTGAAAAGCAACTGTATGACATTCTGCCTGCTCAAAAATTGCCCTTAGTTTATACTAGGGAAATGTAGCAAGATGAAACCTAAGTTCTCCTGTGATTTTGAACACTCAGCCAAATCTCTGCATTAAAGGATTACTTATACATATATCGCAAGGGATGAATTGAAAATTATTAATGCTCTTTGCAAAACCAGTCAAATAAACACCCACCCAGACAATCGTGCTTCTTAACTGCCAAATGATAATGAATAACAAAAGCAAATGGAAATTTCAGGCTAGTTATTAAAAATTGATGACAAAATATGCACTCTGCCTTATTTTTAAACTTTTTACTTTAAATAGATATTTGTGTAGATTTATGCAAATCTAGGGGCTGTCTTCTAAAACTGTTAAGAGTCTTGTGGGTGCCACATATTAAGAAAGATATGGTAAGCTAAGGAAGAGCAACCATAATGGTGAAGTAACTTTGCATTCATGCCAAACAAGAAATGATTGAAGGAACTAAGAATACTTGGCCTGGAAAAAAGAAAACTAAGAGGAGAATGGAAGTTGTCTTCAAAAGTTTTGAAGAGCTATCCGTATTCCACTAGTTCTGTTTGGCGCCAAGGTGCAGAAGTAGGAGCAATAAGTAGACGTTATAGAAGCAGACTTCAGTTCCATTTAAAGACAAAGTTTCAAGCAGAACCCTCCAAAGCAGAATGGCTGCCCTTGGACTAAAAATCCCCACTCAAGAGAGGTCTTCGAGCAGAGTCAGAACGACTATCTACTGGTATACCCCTAGTCCTGAAGCCCACTGGTAAGGGCCTCTCTCCTCATTAGTGGACATGAACGACCTGCGTGAGAGGCAGGGCAGAGCTGGCAAGGAGAGCGCTTGAGTTCTTCAGTACAAAGGCACACTCTTCAAGCTTTGAGTTGCTTCATGTGCTTCTGGCTTTCAGCTTCGAAAGGGAAGGTGGATGAAACCAACCCACTTCAGGTTTGAGGAAAGAACTCTGAGAAGACGTGAGAAGAGCTGGTGGTCACCATCAAGTCCCTAGTTCAGCTTGCTATAGTAGAGACTTTGAGGAGTTTCCCCTTGGATGACATCTATGACTCCCTCTCTTGGCTGCAGAGCTGTCTTGTTCCCAATGGGAGAACTCCTTTACTCTCTATTGTCTATAGGGTATATACTCCAGTATTTTATCTACTCTGATTTCTATTTTGTTATTTATTTGGAGAAATGGTTAGGGGGAGAAGAGGCTAGACTCCCTTCAATCTCACAGCAACAACCTCCCCAGCCCTCAAAACACACGGGGCTCACTATATATGGGGTCTCACTGCACTGGATATGTTGTTATAGGCATATTTTTTCAGGAATGGGTTGGGTCACATGAAGAGTGGGCACTGACCAGAAGCTGAATATGGCCCAAGACCTATTTACTATGGCCTGAAAGTTAAGAATGGCTTTTACATTTTTAAATACATTAAGATTTTATTTTAAAATGTTGTTTTAAAATGTTACTTTACAACGTTAGAGCTGTTGTGCTGACCTCATTGTTGTATGCCTGTGAAACATGGACAGTCCACCAGCGCCATGCCAGGAAACTGAATCGCTTCCATCTGAACTGTCTTAGGAGGATTCTGAGGATCACCTGGCAGGATAAGGTACCAGACACTGAAGTCTTTGCTTGAGCTGAACTGCCAAGCATTCAAACTATGCTTCAGAGAGCACAACTCTGATGGGCTGACCATGGTGTTCGAATGCACAATATACCCTAGCCAAAAAGACTTTTATGGAGAACTCACATGAGGCAGGTGATCACATGGTGGTCATAAGAAGAGATACAAGGACATTTTCAAGAAGTCTGGATTTGACAGTGCGACATGGGAGACACTGGCACAGGACCGCTCAGCATGGCGTCCCCATGTCAGAAAGAGTGCTGCGCTCTATGAGCAGAGCAGAATTGGATACGTGAATGAGAAGCATTCACTCCAAATATTCACATGGACTACCTGTGCCCAACCTGTGGCAGAGCATTCCAAGCTTGTATTGGTCTGATCAGCCACAGTGACACACTGAAACTTCACTTTATCCTGGTGATGTCATTTCGGTCCAAACAACCGCCTCTAAAATGTAAATGTCGTTGTTAGCTACCAGGCCCAAATGAACACGTAGGGTTCTGTAACTAGCCTTGAATAAAGATGCAAGACTTGCACAATATTATTAGACCCCACAGAAAAAGAAGCCGGAGATTTTGAACTTTCATTATTAACATTTCTTTTTAATTCTCTAACCACAGATAACAATACAAATGTTTTAAATTTCATTCTATGCCCACTCAGTGGAAGTCAACAAAACTTGTGGACAGAGGCCTGCCTTGGGGTCAGAAAACTTAGGTTCAAGTCCTGCATTTAACACATATTGAGTAACCAAGAGGATTTGCAAATCATTTAACCTCTTAAGATACTGAAGAGTTGCTTACCTGCATTCATGGAAGGAGTTTAAAAAAAAAATGAAATCAATGGTTCAGACTCTGCCCCCATCAAAAAAAAATACCTCTTACTACTGACACAACAGATTCATGAATGTTGCGCATATGATAGCATTTCTACCAAGAACAGGACACCAAACCTCATGATCAGACCCGAATATGTACCAAGGAAAGAATACTAATCTCTGGAGAGTCTCAATAAAAAAGCCGAGATAATTATTTTTCTAGAGTCATTTTTGACAGAGCAATACAAAGAAATACTGTGTAGGCTACATAACTGATACAAGCCCCACAAGTGTAAATCATATTTACTGCAATGACCAAAAGAAGTTTCTCTACTGTGAAGATCAAAGGCATTTTACCTAAAGATCCTCATTTTCCCAGAGAAATATCTGTTTTCATAACTTTTGAAAAATTCTGGATTTCTATTACTAATGTAATATGTTCCTGAGAGTGCTGAACTTGCTAAGTCTTAATCTGGTTTTCATTAGGTACCTGTACTTTCCAAGTAACAAAACCCTATGATTCAAGTCAATGTGACAAAACAAGTCTATTTCCACTTATTTCTTGTCTCCAGAGGAAACCGATTTTCTGTCACATGGACTTGGCTCTGAAAAAAGAATGCGCTGATAAGATATCTAAGCACTTAGAAGAACAATAACTTTGTAAGGTTCCTGCAACAGATACTGTCCTTTTCAGTGACAATTATGTTGCTAAAAAAACAGCAAGGAAGAGGCAAGTATCTTCTTAAAGCAGATTCAATGAAATTCATCACAAAGAATTCCATCAAGACACAAAACTCAATCAAGAAAAGAGCACTCTAACCAGCAGGAAGGCATAAGTTAGATCTCCCTTGCCGTTACCAATACACAAGATAGATAGAGTCAGTTTCCAGTTTCCAAATAGGCCATGTTCCAAAAATTAATCTGTTAGTGAGATGGCTATTGAGAGCTGAGAAACCTACTACTTCCCAAAAATCAATGCTTTAAATGGTGGTTAGATTCATTCATGGATTAGTCTGCAAAAGCTGATTTAACTCATAATGTGTGGAACTAACTGTTGCTGTGCTAAAGGAGCTAGACCAAACTCTAGGTCCTTGTAAGAATGGCCATGTGATCCAGGAAGACTGGGAAAATATGTTATGTTAGTAACCCTAATTGGGCCCTCACTTGTACAAGGCAATCCTTTTATTTATCTCTCATTGACTTCACTGTGGCAGGGCAGAGACCTGGTCTCTAGGCCAGGGAGATATGCACTTCTGCCAGGGACACAATCCTGGGTATATGATATAGGCATATCACTTAGACTTTCAGTACTCTGAGGCCAAAGGTTTCATACCTTGGCAGTGGTCAGAAACTAGACTAAAATGTAACTGCAAAATGTTTAGCAGACTGAATAAAAACACCATATAAATAACGTTAATTTGCTGTTTTCTAAGTCACTATATGGCCCTGGAGGGATGTTTCTATTTGAGTTTAATGCCACTGCTCTAAGGCAACTCTTAAAGACTCTAAATAGCAAGCAAAGGTTGCAATCTGAATTAGAAGGTTAGTCCTCATCCAGGAGTTCTCTATGGCAATAAAATCATAGGTAACAGTCCTAATCCCTATCCCACTGACTTCACATTCCCATTCCCAAAAGAGACTGTTCCAAAACTTCTATCTTTTCCTCAAATCTCCCAACTCAACTTTCCTCTTCTCTCTCAAAGGACCTCATCTCCTGCAGAGATTAAGGTTATCCATCATTAACTCCCTCACTTTCCTCCTCCAAGCCTCAAATCTGCTGTTTTCATTCATGATCTTTTCCTCTGCTCCAGTCTCAAGAGGATTAGTTTTCTCCTTGTTAAAACCAATCTCTCCAATTACATCTTTGAACTCATCTCCTGTTTCTCTTCTTACCCAATGAACCACTCCTCCCAGGTCTCCTCTGTTGGTTAATAAATTCTTGTTGACTGACTGACTGGTTAATCATCACCCTCCCACCCCTAAGTGTGGGTGTCCCCCAAGGCTCTGTTCTAAGTTGCCTTCTCTTTCTTCATTTTCTCCTTTAGTGATTTCATCCATTCTCATCAGTTCAATTATCACACCTCTGCAAATGACTCACTTCTCTTACCTATCCCCCCTCCCCCCCACATACACAAACTAATCTTCTGCATTTCATACTGCCTACTGAACAGCCATCCCAACTAACATCCCACCAACACCACAAATTCAACATGTCCAAAACCAAGTTCATCTTCTTCTATACTAAACCTGACCTTCCTCCAATTTTCAATTTTTTTTGATCACACTCAAGCCTAAAACTTTGCATGTTATGGTAATGAAGAAGATGGACAAATCAGAAATGACCTTGGATTCCCTGTCCTAATGATCATCTGTCATCCCTTTCTTTCCACTAACAAAGTCATTCTCCTAGTTCAAGCCCTCATTATCTCTAAGCTAAACTACTATAATAGCTTCCTAACCCAATTTCCCTGCCTCCAGTCTCTCCCTGCTTCAATCCATCTGTCACACAGCTGTCAAAATGATCTTTTAAATGCATGTCTGACCATGTCACTTCCCTGTTCTGAAACCTTCAGTAGGTCCCCTATGGCTGCCAGCATATCATACACACTCTGCAGCTCAGCAAGATAGGCCCTGCCCAGGCTGGTTACAAACTGCCCTTCTGGATCTGATGTATGCTATTTCCCTTCTGATTCAGCCAAATTTAACCACTAATTATTCTCCAAACTGAATCTTCCACCTCTCTCCTCCTCCTCTGTGTTTCCATGCAGGTTGTTCCCCACAACAAGAATGCACTTCCTTTTCATCTATGCCTTACTTTCTCCATTGAGCTTTTTCTGATTCCCCCTGATAAAAAGTTCTCTTCCTCAAATTTTCCTTGAGTACTTGGTAGTTTTTATTAATCACTCTCAGGTTTGCTAGAATGCAGAGCATCCTAAAGGAGTGTTGTATAAAATAAGTCTGGAAAAACACCTTGCAGTTAATTTTTCCTCCTCAACTCAACTATCTGAGAAAAGATTATGGTTTTGCTATCCTGATTCCCAGGGCAGCAAACAGGGAATGACAATAGCTGTAATCTCAGGTGTTTGTGTGTCAGGTGGCAATGCCAGCACATGAAATAAAAAGCAAATATTCTGAAGTAGGAAGCTACCTCAAGGGATAACCAGAAACCTGAGGGCTACTTCTCCTGAGTCACTGAGCTGTCATGGGCTTTTTTTTTTTTTTAAATCAAGCTGAGACAACTACTAATCACAGAAATATCAGAGGAATCCAGAAAAAGCCATCCTCAGGAACAAATAAACACCCTATCACTCTGAGATAATGCAACAGACGTAAGGCACTCAGTGCAAAATGTCAAATAAAACCAAGTTCTCAAGATAAGATGAAATAGCCTCCTGGGGCCTGAGACACACAGGAGCCTGCGCTGCACAATCTCCACCAGAGGTCTTGAACTTCTGGAAGTCAGAAGGACATGACAGAGACTCAGAACTCCAGCCTGGGAGCCAAGTCTAGGGTCCACACACGGTATTCTCAGGGCCTTGGAGATCAGATCACCAGATAGCTATTCCCCATTGCCTCCCTGATGTTTCAAATATAACTATTATGAGACTCTGATTCTAATACCATGCTCCCTTTGAGGGTGGAAGACCCAGCCCGTATGTAGGCTTACCTCAGTGGTATGTCCTAAGTATTTCTTTCTCTCACTCTGCAACTCCCACCAGTTGAATTATCACCTCTATGAGGATGAATTCCAAATTTACATTTTCAGTCCCTACCTCTCTCCTGAGCTCCCCCCAGTACAGTATTGAGTCTTGCCTCCACCTCTTAGAATGTCAGCACCTTCCAAAGTTTAATTAATTTGACATTGAGGTCTTTCCTGATTAGTCCAGCTATTAGTGCTTCCCACCAACTACTTTATAATTATTTTGGATACATTTGCTTACCTACATCCATGTTGCATCCCCTCAGAAGAATGTAAAGCTCCTTGAGGCAGGGGCAGTTTGTCATTTTTCTCAGTTTGTCCGTTATCTTCAATCTAATAGGCACTAATAAACAAATGCTTATTGAACTGCTTAATTTCTCCATACCATAGCTAGCAAATTCCCACTACCTCCTCTCTTAAATCCTGCAAATTAAGATGAAAAATTCCCTCTCTCCTACCATCTATTCCAATCCTATTCTTCCTGCTCTAACACACTTTGCCCTCTGGAATCACATTCTCTAATAAACTTCCTTTTGTTCTTTATCTACCACTGAGAATCTGTACACAGTACTTTCTCAGAGCTTAAATGGCTACTAATTGATTTCTTCACCTCACACTCCTTGAAAACTGACTCCCCTAATGGGCTCCCCATTTTGAAATCTACCATCCTAGAGATTAAATGGCCACCACACTTGCCTGGTAGTTGATGTTCTTTCTCTCACACCCTCTTCGGTTCTCCACTGCCCCTTCCACTAACACCACTTAACAATCTCTCTTCTTTTGAGTGTTACTTAAAAAGTCTTTCATTCCATCCAGATTCTGGCTACAGCAATTTACCAGTCCTCAGGTCATTCTCTCACCTTTCCAAAGAAGTTCAGGACCCTACTCTCACTCTGCTTCTCCACTTCAATGCATGCCCTGGTTCACAGGAACTTCAGTATACAGGCAGATGCTCCTCAAATATTCTGGCCTCTCATATCATCAATCCCAACTCTCTTGACCTGCATCTTCACTCAATTTCAGCCTGACATAGGGACAAACATGCCCTTCCCTGACCTTACCATCACCCATTAAAATTCTCCTCATGACTCAGAGCCCTGGAATCTCTCTCTTGAAAGACAGAAAGTTATGACCACCAACCCTCCCATCACTCACTGAATCTCCTTTTTCCCAAACCTAGTGTCCATCCTGACTGTGACCCCTCTTTCCCCTTAAGTCCCCATGTACTTGCTCACCTCTGCTCTCAGTTCTCTCCTGCTTCCTGGCCTTACTTTCCCTCCTTCTGCAGTCCCAATCCTATGGTTATAATTATTTCTACTCGACGCTCTCCTCTCTTGATTCTCTTGCTACCTTTTCCTACTGCTCTTCATATTTTGCCAAAACACAACCCTGGGTTTTCCCTACCATGTGCCTGCTCTGCTCCTACTCTCCTATTGCTGGAAGTCAAACACCTGGGAAGTCAAACATCTGTGGACATCTGTTTCCAATACTAACATATGCTTCCTAATCTCAGCTGGTTTCTCAGGGTGCCACAGAAATCCTTTTGCTCTTCTCTAATTGACTTTCTGTGATAGTCACAACAGATACTGTTTCAAACCCAGTCACTTTTCCTCAATTCAATTTGCTAAATCCTGATCCTTAGGGATATAAAGCAGAGACAAAAAAAACCGTCTTCAGGGTGTCAACATTCTATAATCTCAATCCACATATAGTAACTCCCTCTAGATTTAAGGAGAACCTCAAGTTCTACTATACCAAAAACACTGAGGTCATTCACAATGAATTTGTCTTCTCTCTCCTGACAATTCAAAACCACTCCATATTTACCTAGCTTTCTCACCTCCTCTGTTCCCATCTCAATTTAGCTTTAAAGTTCTTTATAACCAGGCTTCAATCCATCTTTGTTATCTTACTGTGTATTACTCCCCCTTCACACCCTGATCTAACCAAACTGGTCTTCTGTTGTTCACACACTCTAATTCTATGCCATTTATACTGGTCATACTGTGTACAATACACTGGATTGTATTCTCAACTCATGTAGAATTCTACTTCACAGAATCCTTTCTGACTCACCTCAAGCACCACCTATATTAACTATTTCCTGAGCCCCCAAACTGCTAGCACCCTAAATACCCCTTGTATCTATTCCTTTATTTAACATTTAGATGTGTCCTATATATACTCTATGCACTTGTCTCCCATTAGAACCAACCAACAAACATTTATTAAGTGCCACTGACAGCCTGCTGGACAATCGGGATAAAAATAGTAAGAATGAAGCAACAGAAAGAAGTGACATGGAGGAAAAAACAAGCACACAAGATGATGGCAGTTTTAACGGCATGAAGACTTTTGGGTACACCATGTGTAAATAGAGTCAACTAGCATTTACTAAGTCTCTTTCCTTCTCCTTCATGTACACTGAACACAAACACCTTAGGTGTAGCTCCCAGTAAACCACAAGCTTCTTGAGGACAAATACAGCTTATCAGCTTTGTATTCCCAGTACCTGGCACAATGCTTGCTCATGTTACTTTATAAATACTGAAATGAAAGGATACTTTCTCCAACGAGGTCTCCTCTACCCACTGTAAAAACTATGTCTTCAAGAGAAAAACAGTGAGAACAGAAACCCTAATTTCTCTGGTGATCAGAAGTGAGGTACATGTAAAAAAATCATGACTGCTAGCTCCCCTTGGATGATGACAGTAGTAAGTCTATTCTTGTTCAAACCAGAGAAAGAGTCCCCAAAGGTCCTTTCTCTTCAGCTCCATGGACCAACAGAAAAACCTCAATTTGAAGTATGGTTTCAATTCCAGCTCTAAAACTTACTGCCTCGTAAGGACTCAAGCAGGTACCTTTACCAGTGTGTGCCTCAGTGAATGGAAAGTGAACTAGATGAACTCCAGCTTCATAATTCTCTATTGACAGTGACATACCCAAGGCTAAAGAAAAGTCAGGATGAGAAGTCGGATTTTCACGATTCTCAGCACTTTTCCATCTCTTTAAGGGCACTCCACAAATGTGGCTTTAACCCTGGGGTTAAATATGTCATACATATAGGTGCTCACCTATTTCAATATCTCAACACAGTGCCAGGCACTGTGCCAGCTGCTGGAGGCATAAAGGTAAAGATTCAAGTCCCTTCCCTTAAAGACTTCACATTCTTTTTGTCAAACACGCAGCTAATCTGTCAAATAATATAATAAAGGATTCTGGGGATCCAGAGCAAGGAAGCAGTGGCAGCCATTTAGACTGTTATTCTAAAGATGGGAAAATGGAGTCCCTGAGGGGAGGATATTAGTAGATAAGTTGTCACTCAACCTTTACTTTGATCTTGGTAACAATACAGATAAATTTTCTCCATTTCACACATGAGGAAAGAGGTTAAAAGGCACAAGGCCCATTAGTTACAGACCTGGGTTGGAATTCTAACCCAGGCTTCTCCAGCATTCCCACAGAGTGTGACTGGTACCACATCACAAAGCCATAATGCATGGAATCTGGCACTCACATGGTTAGGATGAAGATGGGTTGGAACCTCAGGGGGTAGAGGAAAGGAAAAGTATCCAGTAAGCACCGTGCGAAAGCACTTCACTTAACCCTCCCAAGAAGCCTGTGAAATGTTCCCATTTCACTTTTGAGGAAACTGAGGAACACAGGGGTTCACTGACCCGCCCAGGTACCCCCAGTTAGCCTGGGGCGGGATTTGACTCCAGTCCCAGCGCTCTAGAGGCAGACGGCGAAGGGGAGCCCCTGAAGTCAGAGGACTGGTACTTGCCGGCCGCCCACTAACGTGGACCCGTCTCCTCACAGGCACCACGAGGCCAGCAGCAGCCTCCACGTGCCAGGGCTGTCAGGAGGAGAAGGGCAGCACCGGGCAGCGCTGGGCCCACGCAGGGGCTGCCTCAGTGTGTGCCGCTCAGTCACCGGGGCCCATCGGGGCTTTCCTAGCGAATGCCTTCCCTGGGGTCCCAGGCCCAGCGGGGCTCCCTCCCACACGCCCGGCACGAGCCGCCGGCCTCACCCCAGACCGCCGGACGGGGCTCGGGTTCACGCTCTGTTCTGTCTCTCCCCCGTCGGTACCGGACCCGGCCCGGCTCGGCACAAGTAAACTGGGTCTCTGCGGCGGCCGGGAACCCCGGGGGTCTTCCCCTCCCGCACCTCTTCCTTCTCTGAAAGAGGCCATGGTTGGCCCAGCCTGAGGGGCGCCGAGAACCGTCAGACCTCCGCCGTGGGGAGGGGGAGGGGAGCGGAGCGGGCCTCGGGCGCCCGCGGCCCGGCCCGGCCCGCTCTGGTCCGGTCCGCTCCGCTCCCGTCCGCTCCCGCCCGGCCCGGCCCGGCCCGCTCCCAGGGCGCCACGCGGCGAGCGCGTCTGCGGACCCTCCTAGGCTGACTCCGTGAGCCGGGGCCCAGGCTGAGGCCGGAAGGCGGCCCGGGCCCGGGCCGGGGCAAGGCGGGGCCGCCGGCCCTTCTGCGGGGCGGGGCTGGGCGGCCTTCCGAGACCTCCGAGGGGGACCAGGGGATGTCAAAGGTCGAGGCAGCCGGCGGCCTTCGGGGGCCCGCAGGCTCCCTTCCCCCTCCTCCCACCCCGCGCTCGCTCACCATGGTCACGTGGGGGTCGCTCCAAGCCTCTCCCACGGCTCGTGCGGGCCCCCGAGCAGCCCCAAA
>CM053772.1:145859349-145910649 GCA_028658325.1 Potorous gilbertii
TTCTGCGGGGCGGGGCTGGGCGGCCTTCCGAGACCTCCGAGGGGGACCAGGGGATGTCAAAGGTCGAGGCAGCCGGCGGCCTTCGGGGGCCCGCAGGCTCCCTTCCCCCTCCTCCCACCCCGCGCTCGCTCACCATGGTCACGTGGGGGTCGCTCCAAGCCTCTCCCACGGCTCGTGCGGGCCCCCGAGCAGCCCCAAAGTTCGGGAACCACGTGCGCGGGGAGGCGTGCCGGAAGACACCGGCGGAAGAGTGCGGGGGGCACCGGAAGGGGATGCTGGGGCACCTCCTAAAACGTCCGTCGGCCTCTGGGGAGAGCCGGAAGCGCTCCCACCGCCGCTAGAGGCCGGAAACACGCAGGGCGGCCGGAAGGGCTCTTCCGGTTTTATTTCCCGCCCCCTCAGGGGCCCGCCGACCGCTGACTGTGGTTCCGGGGACGGACGGACCCCGCTTAAGTGGGTGTTAAAGGAGGAAGACGCGAGAAGGGGGAAGAAGAAGCAAACCCCGCGGAGTCGCGGCGTCCAGGAAAGCCCTCGGCCGGAACCACCGACCCGCAGCTCGGGCCGAGCGCCGAGCGCTCCCTCTATTGGCTCCGTGTGACGTCGAGGAAACGGAACCGGACGGCGAGTCACGTGATCGGATGGAGGCGGCCGCCGCCCTGGGCCGGACCTGAACCTGCGCCTTCCCGGCTTCGGCGGAGGCGCCCCCTGCTGCGCCTCGTCCGGCCCAGAGCCCCCGCCCCCCTCGGGCCTTTGTCCTCGGGGCTGCCGGGAACTGAACAGCCTCCAGAGCTCCGGGGTCCGCAGCGCAGCACCCGGGACACCCGAGGCCCCTCCGCGCGCGCGCGTGTGTGTGTACGTACGTGTGTATGAAGAAACGTGTGTGTGTACGTGTGTGTCTCTGTGTGTCTGTGTGTGTGTGAAGAAACGTGTGTGTATGTGTGTGTGTACGTGTGTGTGTGTGAAGAAACGTGTGTGTATGTGTGTGTAGAACCAGAGGCAAAGAGAAGCTTGAAAGAATCCATTGGCGACCCCTTCAAAGAGCCCCAAAATGAACAGTTCCGGACAGGTCACAGCAAAGAAGAAAATGCTGCAAGTATCTAGAAATAAGCAGTTGAGTTAACAAGGCCACACAACATCTGGAAGTTTCTACAAAAAGTGAGGCAACAGTATGGAATACAACATTCCAAGAAGTCAAAGATACGGACTTACAGCTACTAACAACTTACCCTCCAAAGCTGAGTATCTTCCTATAGAAGATAAAGAAAATAATCCTCTAATGAAATAGAGGACTTGCAAGCATTTCTGATAAAAAATACAGAGATGAATAGAAACTTTGAAATACCAGCGTAGGAGTCAGGAGGAATCTAGAAACTCAGATTTGTTTAACCAGTGAAGAGATTTATGATGATGTAGGGTTAAATTTTAATAGAGAAGAAACTTGATGTCTTCCAATGTTATTGAGAAAATTAAATGAGGAAAAAGCCGAGGCCCGGGGCAAATTAGCTTTGTTTGGAGGGCTTAAAAAGTGGAAAGAGAAGGAATGATACAAGAATACGCTATGTGGAAAGGAAGAAAGGATTGGAATTTTCTATTTCTTATCTTTGGGGGCTGTGAAGCAGAGAGAATGAGTGTAGAGTAAGCATTAGATAAACTTTTGGCTCAAATGGACAAAGGAAGCTATAACTTACAGAGTTGGTGTAGAAATACTTCAAATTCAACTCACATGGGAATAGGGAAGGTTAAGGGGGAAGATACTACTGGGGACAGAATAGTCACAAGCAAAACAGACTTCTTTATTCTCCTGCCCCCCCCCACTCCCCATTCACTTAATAATGCTTTTATTCCCCAATTACGCATATAGTTTTCAACATTCAGTTTTGTAAGATTTTTGAAGGGTAGCATAGTATAGAGAAGGAGGGGGTGAAGAAACACTATTAGTTGGGTAACTTCCTATAGGAGGTAGTTCTTGAGTTGATGTTTAAAAGAATCTAGGAATTCTAGGAGGAGAAAGTGAAGATGAAATGATTTCAAGGCAAAGCATAGAGAAAGAATGTTGTGTACAAGGAACAAGTAGGATGGTTTGCCTAAGTCTAGTAGGGCATAAAAAAGACTTATGTGTAGTGATTCTGGGTAGGTTAGTTGGAGCTACTTTTGTATAGGGTTCTAAATGCCAAACAGGAGCCATGCATCTGAAAGGTTGGAATGATGGTTGTGATCTTGATTCATATAGTTAAATTAGGAAGAGAATAGAAGAGTTAGGAAATGGAGTAGGTTTTAGAGGAAAAGATAGTAATTCTGTTTCCGATATGTTGAAAAACTCTGGGGCATTAAGTTCAAAATGTCCAACGGACAATGTTATGGTAGATATAAAACTAGGTGTATCAGCCTGGAAGTTCTCTACATAAAAATGCTAATTGGAATACTTGTGCTTATGAGATTACCCAGGGTGGAGGAGGAGAGGGGTAAAGGGAGGATAGAAAGGAGACAGAATGATCTTGGAGTACAGCCAAAGTTGAGTTGTACTAATCATAGATCACTTTAAATATGTTAATTTCTGCTCAGACTGTGTGGTTACATCAGCACTCTGCCCGATCTGAGCTATAATTTAAGATTCTCCTATAAAGAAGGCCACTTTGAGAGTTTACTATTCAGAATCTTTCAGAGCAAAGTTTATAATTGCTCACCAGGTGATCTTTATTAGTCACATGACAGCAAAATTCCTTTGTTTTGTGATATGAAAAAGGTCAATAGAAAGATTCCTCAAGAAACTTCAGCATTTTCAATAGTATTTCTAATTGGTTCTAAGTTCAAGATAAAATTCAGCTCCTGATGTGGTATGTCAGTAATCTGAAACATAATATCCCTAAGATTTTTTCATAGTGTCTGTTACTCAAGTTATTGTCTATAATACATTAATCATGATTAAAACCTAATCCATCCAGTGTTTCTTGACAGTGTTTTAAGTTTAGCTGTAAATGTTCAATATGGCTCAAGGATAAATTTCCATCAATCAGTCGTGGAAGTGATGCAGATCTATCCCAAGAACGATAGATTACTTAACATCACTAGACACTAGTGTCCAGGGTATTTACGTCATACCATTAGAACAGAACAGCTGTAAGAAGTTGTCATCAGATTCTCCCACAGTCAGTGTCATTTCATCCTGCCCCTTTAGTGTAACTGCACCCTCATGTACTTTCAGTAAGCAGAGTTAATAGATTCTTGACCCAGGAACCTTCACAGATGTCATAGAATTGCTGTTTTTTGGACCTATTGAAGTGTTTGTCAATCAGGTCTGATAATTTCTCCTCTCTTACTCTAGTGATTGTCAAGGATCTCTAGCCTCAAGCATACATTCTCTTTGTTATTTAAATAATCTGGGCTTTACTGTCTTTCTATTCTTATACATTACTCCCCTTCCATACACTCTACTATCTAGCCATATGGCCTTGCTGTTGCTTACCTACTACCCTACATCTCCTAACTGCTTGCCTTTGCACTGTCTATCCCTCATGTCTGGAATCTACTCATCTTTGATTCTTGGAATCCCCAATTTCCTTTAAAGCTTGGCTCATGCACCAACTTCTCCATGAAGCTTTGGGTGATTCCCCCAGCTTCTAGGGCCCTCCTGCCCCAAACTATTACTTGGCATGTATTCTGTAGTATAGGCAGCTAGGTGGTGCAGTAGATAGAGTGCTGGACTGAGAGTCAGGAAGATTCATCTTCATGAGTTCAGATATTTAATAGCTATGTAACCTGGGGTATGTATGTCCTTTCTTCTCTTTCCACATAGGGTATCACACCGTTACCAACAGATGCTCTGCCCAAAGGGAATGTAAATTTTAATCTCTGAAATACATTTTTTTTTCCTCTTAAAGATCAGCCTTAACCCCCAGACCAAGCCCTACTGAGTCACTGTGTAAGCCCTTAATAATTGTTTCTGTTTTGGCCAGAGACCCTGAGGTTCTTCCCCTCCCAGATCTATTTTTTTAATGAGGTCATTCTTTGCCTCAGTCAAATTTAGACCTGTTAAATACCTTAGCTTGAAAAGGCCAAGGTCCTCCACTGCATTCTGGGTCATCTCCAGTTGTCCTTATCCATATCTAGCCACTGGACCCTGATGGTTCTAGAGGAGAGAGTGAACCCTCCCTCACTTAAATCCAGTTCACTTGCATGTCATGGTATTGCCTTCCTGATGTCATGGTCCTCTTTGAGAAAGAAAGACAAACTACGTCCTTCTCAACTCCCTTGGTGTCCTCTGCCTTCTGATTTGAGGACTGGAGGGTGGAGCACTACACTTCTTCCGGAGTCTTCCTTTGTAGGTGGTTGGGATCTGAACTTTGTGGCTGACTCTTACTTTCTATCAACAGCTCTGCTTGACTGGCACCAGGTACTCTCTGGTTCCCCTTTCATCATCACCACCACCACCTCCTTTTTCCAACTTCCTTTTGTGTATTGTCTTACCCAGTAGGTTCTAAGCTCCTTGAGGTCAAGGGCTGTCTTTCTTTGTCTTATTTGTATTCCACATGCTTAGCATGGTGCCTTGCACATAGTAGGCTCTTAATAAATGTTTATTATTTTGGGGAATGGTTTCAGGAAAACATGGTAAGACCTATGTGAACTGAGGCTCTTAATAAATGTTTATTATTTTGGGGAATGGTTTCAGAAAAACATGGTAAGACCTATGTGAACTGATGAAAAGTGAAATGAGAAGAACTAAAAGATCATTGTGCACAGTAGCAGCAGTGGTGGAATGGTAATCGACTGTAAAAAAAACTTGGCTACTCTGATCAGTACAATGACCCAAGACAGCTCCAAAGAACTCATGATTTAAAAAAGCAGTCCACCTCCAGAGAGATAACTGATGGACTTTGAATGCAAATTGAAGTACAGTTTTCTCATTTTCTTTGTTTTTTCTGCTTTTTTTCAATATGGCTAGTATGGAAAGATGTTTTACGTGATTTCACACGCATAATTGATATCATTTTGCTTGCCTTCTCAGTAGGTGGGCGGTAGGTGGGTGGGAGGGAGAGAATTTGGAATTCAAAATTTAAAAAGAAAAGAATGTTTAAAATAAATCATAAATATAATTTAAAAAACACAGCTTCTTGTGCTATACTTCTGTATAAGGTGGAGAGATATGGGCTAAATGACATTTCAGCTGGGTGGATTTGCAATATACTGTCAGCTTGAAGGGATGTCTCTTGTGGAGTGCTGAGGTAATCATTCTTAGCCTATGATGTTCAACTTCTTAATTAACAGAATGAAAGCATAGATATCATGCTTGCCAAATTTGCATGTAACCTGAAGCAGGGAAAGCTAGCTAACATTTAGAGGGAAGCTGGATGGCAGTCAGGATCCAAAAAAATCTTAACAGATTAACAGAAAATCTTAATATGTAGAATTGTAACAAGTATGACTTTACAGCCAGAAAAGCTAATGGAATCTAAGAAAGACTTGGTGTGCAGAAGGAAAGCAATGATGGTCCCACTGTTAATTTATATTTGAAATATTGTGCATAGTTCAGATTTCTACCTTTTAGGAAAGCTATCAAACTGGAAGGCACCATAATTATGTAAATAGGAAGATAAAGGGGCTGGAGATTATGCCAAAGGATGATTAACTGAAGGAACTGAATGCATTTAGCTTGTAGAAGAGAAGACTAGAGAGGGTAGGAGAGGGGTGGTATGATAGTTTTCAGATATTTTATAGGCTTACATATGACCTTTTTTTTTTAAAAGTTAATAACTTTTGAGTTTGTTTTTCTTTTTAATTTTATGGAATAAAATGAGCATTTCTATAACAGTATAATAAAAAATGAGGATTGTACATTGAACTGAACATCTATTATATGCAACTTGCTATGCCTTTTAAACATATCATAAAGTTGTGTTAAATGTATTTTTTTCTTTTAAATAGACCCTTTCTTCTTGACTCAGAAAGCAGAGTAGAAACTTCAGACAGGTCAATTTAGATATGATATAAAGAATAACTTCTTAAGCATTGGAACCGGCAGAGCAGTAGGTTCTTCCTCAGAAGAGGTCTGCAAGCCAAGACTGAATGATGACCGGCTAGCTAGATAAATTGTCCCTGAGGACTTTTCCAACCCTGATTTGGTGGTATTTATATGGTTGGCTTTGATTCATAGGTTAACATGGCTACCTAGGGATCAGAGGTCATGGCCTTGTATTTGGAATATTGACATGGTCTTTTGCTGAAACTGTATTTGGACCCTGACAATGCACTTCTTCTCTTAGTATATATAGCCTTTTAAGATCCAGAGTTATTTCCCTCTCATGATAATGCTTTTTATCATCCCAAGCTCCTCCCTAAAGCAAAAGAAAAACGAAATTTAAATACCAATTTATTATATACCACATAATGTGACTGTCAAGTTCCTGAAAAGTCAAAGTTGTGAATCATCCAAAGGATAATGGAAAGCTGTATGGTGAACATGAATAGGCTATGAGATGAATGAAGAATTGCATATGAGAAGCAGTATCACGAATAATACCAAAAAGAAAATGTGTTAGCCTGAGTGTTAGCAAGAGTGTAGTATAATTAGAAGAAAGGAAGAAAATAAGTATCTATGAAGTGCTTACTATGTGCCAGGCACTATGCTAAGCCCTCTACAAATATTATCTTATTTAACTCATACAACAACTTTGAGAGATAATGCTATTATTTGTTTTTGTTCAGTTGTGTCTGAAACTTGGTGACCCCATTTGACATTTTCTTGGCAAAAATACTGGAGTGGTTTGCCATTTTCTTCTCCAACTCATTTTACAAATGAGGAAACAGAGACAAGGTTAGGTTAGGTTTTGGTCCAACTACACAGCTGTTAATTATCTAGGCCGGATTTAAACTCAGGTCTTTCTGACTCCCAACCGAGAGCTCTATTCAATACAACATCTAACTGCCTTAGAAATTTCATGTGCCTTGCTGTTAGCCGAGTTACGCCAAGAGACAAAGAGGAAGGGTCCTCAAATTACTGAGTGGACCTCCTTTGGAGAATTTATTGAAAGATATGGATGAGTCACCCAGGTGGAGAATAGGTTGTAATCTATACCACTGAGTATCAGTGAAGTCGCAGGTCTATTGAACTACGATTAGATACAGAGAAAGAGGAAAATAAATTCCCATTTGAATGCATTATTATCTACATGTGACCTTCATCAAGGATGCCCTTAATACACACTAGATTATTCTCCAATATTTCCAACAGAGATGGTGTTTGGGGTTTCAAGGACTCATTTTTCAGAGTCTAGAGGGGTGATCAGCCTCATTCATTCCCCAGCACAGATAGCAGCCCTCTCTAAGTAGATAGTTATGTGTTAAGTCTGCCAGGTGGGCAGCTAGGAACACTTAGGTGGAAGGCTTGGCATCAGGAAAACTCATCTTCCTGAATTCAAATCTGGCCTAAGACACATACTAGTTGTGTGACCCTGGGCAAGTCTTAACTTTGATTGTCTCAGTTTCCTCATCTGTAAAATGAGTTGGAGAAGGAAATGGAAAACTACACCAGTATCTTTGCCAAGAAAACCCCAAATGGGATCACAAAAATTTAGACACAACTGAACAACAACAAATCTGACAGCACATTAGAGAAGTTTAAAGGGTCTACACACAAACTTACATATCCTCCTAGTGGAATTTATTGAAAGATATTTATACAGCCCATTGGGTGGAGAGCAAAAGCTAAAAACACAATTGCTATGTTCTCTCATGTGCTTACAGACTAGAGATGTGTTATTTTCCGGGCTTGAAAAATATGAATATGTCCTATACCAACTGTTGTATCCACAGCATCTAGTGTAGTTCCTGGCACATAGTACTGTAGATAATTAATAAATGTTTGTTGATTGATTCATTGTCAATGGCCACACAAGCACTACATCTACACATCAGGCATGGGATGCCTACAGCACAAAAAGAGCATTTGATTTTCTCTTTATATAGAACAAAGTCCTTTTTATGGCATGTCTTAGTGATGCCTTGTATTTTCCTTACTTCCAAATCTATAACTCAGGGGTTCCAGGACAGTTATCAGATAAGACAAAGGTGGTCAGATTTGGGGTTTGGAATAATCATTTTCATGGAGTCATTGGGTTGGGGTCTGTGAAACATATTGCCAAAGCTAAAGGGCCCTACTTCTCTGAACAGTTGGCCATTATCAACATGGCTATAACTCAGCAGGGAGCAATTGGAACAAAGCAGCATCACAGCTCAAGAATCCAAGAACTACAAGGACAAAATGCTCTATTAAAGTTTTTAACAAGGTCAGTATTGCTATACATACACACAAGTTATTCTAATACAGGCATTTGTTGCTACTTGAAATCATTTCATGAAAAAGACATACAGGAGTTTATTTACCCAATAACTGAAATAATGTAACAGTTTCTGAAAGAATGACTTTGACCAAGCAGAAGATTTAGGGTTTTGTGAAGTGTTATAAATTGGAGTTTCTCACATATTTTAGGTACATTGAGCAGACTTGTGAAAGGGAAACAAGTAGAGGTAAGCTGGAGCCAGCTCAAAAGGGCTATTGAGATCAATTTGTTAAATTTGCAGTGTAAGCCATTTACATTTCAGAAATCAGCAAAGGCTACATAGCAGAACTTGATTTATTATTTTGTTGGTTGAATTAAAGAAGTGACAGAGAAAATGTGGATAATGCAGATTAAACTTAAAAACTATGTCCTGAGTACATTCCCTCTTCATGCTGTTTCTCTTCCCTACCTCTAGCTGGTTGTAAAATATTTACCAGCATACTCTTGGAGCCAAGAAAGGAACCCATTAGGGAAAGGAATAAGCACTTAGATAGTGCCAGCTATGTGCCAGGCACTGTGCTAAGGATTTTAAAAAATATGATCTCATTTGATCCTCCACAACCCTGTGAGAGAGTTACTATTACTACTTCTATTTTACAATTGAGGAATCTAAGGCAAATGGGATTAAATGACTTACCCAGGCTCACAAGTTTCTGAGACCATATTTGAACTGAGGCCCAGTGTTCCATCCACAGTGCCATCAACTGTCTCATTGTAGATGGAAATCAAGCATATGATTCACTGATATTTTCTTGGTTGTCTTTTTTTTTTAGTCAGTTAATCACATTTTTATTAAGCTCTTATTATGTGTCAAACACTGTGCTGATCACTGGGATATAAAATAAGGTAAAAGTCAGTCTCTGCTCTCAAGGAGCTCATGGTCTAATGTAATAGGTCACAATTAATGGTATCCTTGGTGAAAGTCTGAGAAGATAGGCTCTTGCAAATGAAATTCTGAAATCAGATCACATCTTTATAATCATAGTTGACTGAGAAGTACAAAGAATCCCACTGTGCATATTTGTTGGCTACATAAAAATATTTGATTCAGCGGAGTACAACACTACCTTAAAGGCTCTCCATCAATAATATTTTTCCCAATTTCTTATTTTCCCTGAAGGTGTGACAAACTTGGATCCAAGGGTTCAGGAAGATCTGTAGAGGCAATTTCTACTTCTCTGTTCTGTCTAATATCAAGCCCTCTTTCTTAGTACATTCTGTGTATAGTTCATTAGTTGGAATATCATCTATGCTTCCAAAATCTACCTCTACTGTCATTAGAGCACAATTCTTTTATTGTCAGCCTATTCTGACTTTGAATCTACTGGCTATTTACTTTTCTGCCTTGAGGAAATGTATCTTTTCCCCAGTCCCCTAAGTCACTTAACTATGAAGTCTTATCCAGCACCTCCGAAAGATTGTGCCCTATTTCCCCAGTTATTAGAGTCATAACTTGGTGCTTACAAGCAGGAGGAGCCATCTTCACTATTATACTCCTATGGCAAACTGCTAAGGGGGTGTCATAGTATGCATCTGCATTTCCAATTCTTGTGGCAGTCTTCTTTACCTCCTCCTTTATCTCTTATACAGTCCCTAAGTGAATACCAGGTTCTTTCTTCTCTAGACCACATAGAATCAGTAGGATACTGCGTATTGCATCCTTCTATAGCCAAAGCTAACAGATTAGTTATATTGTTACCTCCTTGCATATTGTAATCCTAAAGGCCTTCTGTACAAAAGGATTCTGGCTGATACCTATAATTTTCAAACAAACTATGCCACTTATAGATACTCCTCCAACCCATTGATCACTGATTCTCACCATTGGAGATATTAATGATTCTCCCATCCTTTGGGTGAACCAGCTCAAAATATTTGTGACCTGCTGAGTAAAATCCTCAATTATCTCCCTTAGCACTGTGTTTCCTGTTTGGTTATCTTGTTTTTGCCTTAGTATGGAGTGAGCTTCTGCCTGAGAAATCTCCTTCTACAACATCATTTCATTTTCTATACCCCATTTAGTATGTATGGTAGTCCCTCTTTGAGCTAATTCAGATTAGAATAAGGTTTACTTTACTCCCTTTCACCTCCCCCCTCTTCCCCTCTACTGTAAAAGCTTTTATTGCCTCTTTTACATGAGATAATTTACCCCGTTCTATCTCTCTCTTTCTCCTCCCAGAATATTCCTCTCTCACCCCTTATTTTTATTTTTTTAGATATCATCCCTTCATATTCAATTCACCTGTGCGCTCTCTCTCTCTCTCTCTCTCTCTCTCTCTCTTTCCTCAAACTATCATAATATTGAGAAAGGTCTCATGAGTTACAGATATCATCTGTCCATGTAGGAATGTAAACAGTTCAACTTCAATAAGTCTCTTATAGTTTCTCTTCCCTGTTTACCTTTTCATGCTTCTCTTGATTCTTGTATTTGTAAGTCCTATTTTCTATTCAGCTCTGGTCTTTTCCTTAGGAATGCTTAAAAGTTCTGTATTTTATAGAATTTCCATTTTTCCCCCAGAAGGATTATACTCAGTTTTGCTGGATAGGTGATTCTTGGTTTTAATCCTAGCTCCTTTGACCTCTGAAATATCATATTCCAAGCCCTTCAGTCCCTTAATGTAGAAGCTGCTAGATCTTGTGTTATCCTTATTGTATTTCCACAATACTCAAGTTGTTTTTTCTAGCTGCTTACAATATCTTCTTGATTTGGGAGCTCTGGAATTTGACTACAATATTCCTGGGAGTTTTCCTTTTAGGATCTCTTTCCAGAGACAATGAGTAGATTCTTTCAATTTCTGTTTTACCTTCTGGTTCTAGAAGATCAAAGGAGTTTTTGTTGGTAATTTCTTGAAAGATGATGTGTAGGATCTTTTTATGATCATGGCTTTCAGGTAGTCCCATAATTTTTAAATTGTCTCTCCTGGGTCTATTTTCCAGGTTAGTAGTTTTTCCAATGAGATATTGTCTTCTATTTTTTCATTCTTTTGGTTCTCTTTTATGATTTCTTGATTTCCCACAAAGTCATTAGCTTCCATCTGTTCTATTCTAATTTTGAAGAAATTCTTTTCTTCAGTGAGACTTTGGATCTCCTTTTCCATCTGGCCAATTCTACTTTTTAAGGAGTTATTTTTCCTCCAGTGAATTTGTATACCTCTTTTTCCATATAGCCAATTCTGCTATTTTTTTCAACACATTTTTCTCCTCATTGGCTTTTTATACTTACCATTTGGCCTAGTTTGTTTTTTAAGATATTAGTTTCTTCAATATCTTTTTGTGTCTCCTTTACCAAGCTGTTGACTCATTTTTCATCATTTTCTTGGATCACCCTTGGATCACTCTCATTTCTCTTCCCAATTTTACCTCTACCTCTCTTACTTGATTTTCAGATTCCTTTTCTGAACTCTTCTGTGGCCCAAGTCCAATTCATATTTTTCTTGGAGGCTTTGTTTATAGGACGCTGACTTCGTTATCTCCTTCTGAGTGTGTATTTTGATCATCCTTCTTACCACAGTAACTTTCTATGGTCAGATTTTTTTTCTGTTGTTTGCTCATTTTTCCAACTTATTTCTTGATTTTTAACTCTTTGTTAAAGTAGGGCTCTGCTTCCAGGGTGGAGGGCATGCTGTCCCAAACCTCACGGGTTTTGTTAAGCTCTTTTCAGAGATACTAGAAGTATCTATAAGTACCTGCAAGTTCTCAGTCCTTCCAAGGTGGTCTGATCTAAAGAGAGGTGTGTTTACTACTCTCTTGGCCTATGCTCTGGTCTGTGAACAACAACAAGCACTCTTTTCTGCATTGCAGCTGTGATGAGGGGCCCATAAGCTCTCATGTGCTAGTGCTCATCCTCACCCAGGATGGTGACCCAGAGTCCTGCCCTATAATCTTCTTCTGACCAGTTGTTTCATGGCATTACTATCTGTGCGCTGAGAGTTCTGGAAGCAGCTGCTGCTAATTGATTGGCTGCCAAGGTCTGCTCCTGGTTTGCTATGGCTGGGTCTATGCTGGTGAGGCCTGTGCTCCACTGTCACCTAGGTATGACAGACGTTTCCTGCTAACTTTCTAAGTTGTCTTTGGCTGGAAAATTATTTCATCTCATCCTTTTGTGGATTCTGCTGCTCCAGGAATTGTTTTATGCCATTATTTAAAGGTGTTTACAGAGGTTTTGGGGAGAGATCAGGAAAGTCACTGCCTTTTCTCTGCCATCTTGGCTCTGTCTTTATCTGTTTGAAGATTTTAAAAGTCATTCAAAATATTCCTTTGTTTTATTGCATTATGCTGCATTCTTGGTATTAAGATGCCATTTTAGTTTGGCTGGTTTCATGCTCTCTGCAGCCAAGACTTCATTACAAATTAAGCAAAGAGGTTTTTCCATACCATCATCATTATTAGAAATTAATCCATATTGCAAAAATGATTTGACATATTTTCTTTTTCTTGTCAATTTAGGTATATTACAACCCGGCAGTGAAGACTGTGCCACATTGTCATCAGTATTTTTACTTCTTCTGTCTAAATGTAGTCACTCACCCATAGCCAAAAAAAATTTTGTCCTACAATATAAATAAATATTGCTAATAATTTCTCAAATAAATACTAGCTTTAGTTCATGAAATTACATTTATTTTTGCTTAATGTAAAGAACTGATGTTTGCACTTATATACACATACAGCAGTGACGGTAGACAGATTTTTTAAAGGACTTTTGTCTTTACTTGTAGTCCTTTAAAAACTGAAGTTTCTGTAAAAGAAGATAACAACAATTTTTAAAATTAAACATTCTAACCCAATACAATCCAATATATACTAATTTGATACTTACATGCTGAGAAGTGATGGTAAGAAAATGTTAAAAGTCTTTATTTTCCACAAGTAAACTATTATGTTTATTTATAAGAGCAAAAATCTTCGTATATACAGTAAAAACACTGCAATTCATAACATACAATAGTCTCAGATCTGAGCCAAGGTATTTCTGGCAGCATTCATTGGTATTGTGTGATGTAAAAGCATGCACAATGCAAAGTTCAGAATCAAGACTGCAGTGAAATCACACAGTGCAACATGGGCAAGCACTGCCAGAAACACCTCAGATTAACTATGTATTTGAAAATCAAACATGTAGTTAATCTGAGGTGTTTCAGATTAATACAGATGCATGTTCAGAAAACTTTTACTGCTGCTAAATTTTTTACAAACCCTACATTCAGTTTTGCAACCCCATATGGGATTTCAGCCCACAATTTAAGAAATATTGGAGTAAACAACCTATAGATTTGTTCCATAACTCATGTTAACCCGTAAGCCCATGTTAACAGGGTCTCTGTAATGACTATAGCCTGTGTAATAGTGAGAGTTACATAACAACCAGGCAATCAGAAAGAATTCTGAAGCCCCAAACTTATTGACATGCCAGTGATCCTTTATGAGTGAACTCTAGCAGAATTTGGAGATGCCTGTAGGTGCCAGAAACTACAGAAACAGCTTTGACCAGCTGAAGCATAACCTTGAGCAGCAGCTATAGACTCAAGACCTTCTGAACATCCTGCTCCCTGGCTCGTTTTGTCTGCAGATATCTATCTTCTCTCCTTAACCCAAGGTCCCTGTCTGAAAGCCTTTATAAACTATATTATCTCACCTTTTTCCCATTTCTCTTTGAGCAGCTGAAGATTCTTCCTCCTGTGCTCTTTTGTAAGCTTCTCTCCTTTACAAGTTCTTTTTCTTGACAATAAACAATTTCGTAGTCTGTGATTGTACTCTGTTTCATTTAGGGTCCCTCTTTTTGGATCTAAGGCCTTCCTTTAACAGTACACATCTTGAGCAGTCATTGAGAATGGATGATGAATTGGGCCTAGTACTGAATAAGATGAGGAGAATGGATTGTTTTACATTTGGGAAATTTTCCAATGTTATTAATGATCTCAACCTTCTTGAAGCTAGGCCCCTCAATTTTTAAAATCACTTATTTTATGTGAAGCACTATGCTAAGTGCTGGGGATGCAAAGAGATGACAAAAATAATCCCTTCCCTCAAATAATTTGCATTCTAAGGGGGAGATAATATTAACATAATTACATATAAGATACAGAATTATGGAAGCTACCCTTAGAGAGGAAAGCACTAGCAGTGGAATAGATGAGGAAGAGCCTTCTAAAGGTAGCACTTGCATTAAATCTCAAAAGAGATCCAGGGATTTTAAGAAATGGAAATGAAGATGGAGAATATTTTCAGCATGCTGGACAGCCAGGGCAAAGGCATAGAGTAAAGCAATGGATTGTTGTGAGTGAACAAGTAGGCCAATGCAGCCAAACTGTAGAATATGTGGAAGAGAATAAAAAAGTCTGGAAAATAATTAGGAAAAAGTATTGGAAAATATTTGGAAAAATAAGGATAGTTTATGAAGAGCTTTAAGTGAAAAAAAAAGTATTTTTTGATGTTAGAGGTAATTAGGATCCACTGGATTTCATTGATTGGAGCCAGTGGAGGAAGATAAGAAATTCAAATCCATGCTTTAGGAAAAATCACTTACATGGCAATATGGAGTGGGAGTAGACAGAAATTTGAGATTGGAAGGTCAGTCATAAGGTGATGGCAGTAATCCAGAATGGAGGCAAGAGTAGTGGGTATTTGAATGGAGAGGAAGAAATGCGTATGAAAGATGTTTTAGAGGTCAAAATTATAATATTTGGACGTTTATTGGTTATATTTAGTGAGTAAGAATTGATAGTCAAAGTTGACATTGAGAATGCAAACCTCGCTGATAAAGAAGATTTTGGTTCCCATTACAGAAATAGAGAAATCTGAAATAGAAGAAACTATTGAGGGAAAGATAATAAGTTTTATTTGGGGGATGTTGAGTTTTACATCCAGTTCAAAATATCCAAGAGGTAATTGATGACAATGGGAATGTGGCTTAGCAGAGAGACTTAGAATAGACATATAGTTCTGGAAGTTATTTGCTTAAGGGTCATAGTTGAACCTATGGAAACTGACGAGATAACTAATGAGGTAGAATACAGAGAAAAAAGAATAGGGAACAGGACAAAACCAGGGTTGTGCTGGAGCCATCTCATACCTGATCATTAAATTTTGTCTAATTGTTTGCATCTTAGAAATTGGCAGAGAGATTTACTGTTTTGTTGATTCTCTAGAGCTAAGAAAGTGATGGAGGAAATGGAGAAAATGTTGATAATGCAGATTAAACTTAAAAGTGGCTTGTGCATTTTCAAAAAGCTGGTTGTTAAACATTTATAGCATTTCCCAACGTGGGAGACATTCATGACATAGACATAGCATAAAATGGATGAAGATTGAGCAAAGGAAACTGAAGAGAGGTCAAATAATTAAGAGGAGAACCAAGAGAGGACAATATAAAATTTAACCCAGAAAGGAGAGAATATCTAGAAGGAGAAAGTTTTAGATGCTGCAAAGAGGTTCAAAAAGATGACAACTGAGAAGAGGCCTTTCAAGGTTGGCAATTCAAGATTCATCCGGTGATTCTGTGTATATATATACACACATATATATATGTAAGTCATGGATTACCACAGTAAAATTCTGTAATATCCAAATGGACATGATGGGCAGAAATACGTTATAATATTGAAAAACCCTGCAGAAAAAGAAGAGGAAAGGATAATCAGGGAGGTGTCTGATTGAAGGACGTGGGCTGGTTATATAATCAACAAATAACTGATTGACTATGTTCCATGAGAATATGCAATATCAGATGATCTAAAAAAAGGCCTTGGAGATTTACTTCTACTACTCAATCAGAGTTCTGGTAGCTGTTGTCTACAAACATTCCTTTCCCAAAGAATTTGGTACCAGTTCACAATTTTTTTCTCCTTCTCAACTCTTCCTCCATACTAGGATATTTAACCTCTCAGTTCCTCAACCCACTCCCTTAGCAGGACCTACTTTTCAAGCCTTCCTCAGTCACACCCAAAGGTGGTCATACCTTTGATCTTACCATCATCCACATATATACCCCCTCCATTTTCAAGAATTCTAAAATCCCCTTATCCAATCACAATTTATTGCCTTTCATTTCCTTTCCCTGGCTTCCTTCAAGTTTCAACTAAAATCCCATTTTCTACAGAAAATCTTCCCTAATCTTTCTTAAATGTGGTATCTTCCCTCTCAATTATTTTCTGTTTATCTTGTATATAGCTTGTTTATACATATTTGTTTGCTTGTTGTCTCCCCCATTAGATTGTGAGCTCTTTGAGGGCAAGAACTGTCTTTTCCCATTTTTTTTAATCCCCAAAACTTAGCACAGAGTCTGGAACATAAATATATAATAAATATTTATTGAGTACTGATTTTAGCAAGTTTGGTGGACCTTCATTGGAAATTTGTGGGAGGATGTGGAAAAGAGTTGTATAAAATGGGTAGGCACTGATTGTAATCCTGAGAGTAGCCATATCAGTGAGTTCATAGAAATATCAAAACAATTATTGAAGGAACTGTTTTATTCAAACCATTGTACTAGACCTGAGGGAGATACAGGGATAAACAAGCCAGTTAATTCTTGCCTTCAAGGAGTATAAAAATTTCTAAGTACATGTTGAAAAATGTGTTCTGGCATCATAAAAAGACAAAGGTTAAAAAAATGATACATAAAGTCAAAGCAGTTCAAATAACAATAAATAAGTGAACATCAATCAGCAACATTACTATGGTTGCTTGAGAAGCCAAGAAATCATAGAAGAGAGGAAACCTTTGAGGAAAAAGAATAGAAAACTTCTGCTTGATGATACAGTCACAAGTCCTATACAAGGAAATCATAAGTTTTCTCAAACATTAAAAAGAAAGCTCTTACACTGTTGGTAAAATGAACAAAACCCTTGTCTTCTTTGTCAACTATAAAGCAACAAGGCCAGCCAAGAGCCATGACTGTTGGCTCAAATTTTTCACAATACCATATGAATTGGCATTTTACAGGCTATCACTCAGATACAAACCTGATCCTAACTTTCTTTTTAAAATCACTTTTGAAAAAAATGCGTTACATCTATCTACACTTAAAATTTTTTTATTGATATATTTTTACATCACCTGTGTTTCCCAACATATCCCTTTCCATTATCTTCCTTGAAAGGAGAAAAAATAGTTGAACAAAACTAAACAATATATTGACCAAGTCTGAGATTATATGTAGAGTTGAATCCCATGGTGGTAAGAGGTCACTCCCCCCACTACCATTCCTGCGGGGAAGGAAAGGATAACTCTTTTGGGGGGTCAACTTTGGACATTCAGTTTAAATTGTTTTGTTCTTTCCATTTACATTATTATAGTCATTGTGCAAACCATTTCCCTGTTTTCCTTCTTTCATTTTATATAAGTATGTAGATAATGTTAATAATGCATATTAAACTTTAAAGTATATTGTTTTGTACATCTAGAGAGCTGGTAGTTAAACATTTACCAGTACACTGCTGAATGTATTCTAATTATTTTACATGAGACAATTACTTTACTTTGCAGTGTGGTGCAGACAATTCTCTAAAATTGCAGAGAAGGTGTTGATCCACATTGTCAGAGAAAGTTTCTCCCCAGGATCTTCCTATTGAAATCACAATACAACATTAAAAAAATAGTCTATGCAAGGGCTAGAACTTCCTGAATTGAATGAAAAGGACTCCCCAGATCTGAGCTGCATAACCCTGAGCTTAGGCCAAAAACGTTTGAGAAAAGGTAAGAGGTCAAAGCAGAACAAATGATAATCCAACTATAGGTAGAGTTGCATTGGCAAAGGGCTGCCCCTTCGGAGAGTCTAATCCTTGTACCCATCCAAATGGGTGGTCAGTGAAGGCTAGAGGGAAGGAAGAGCCTCAGGACATGGGTGCCTTGGCAATGGATTTCTGCGTGACTTTAACCCAGCAATGGAGTGGTACAAGCTGACTGGAATTCCAAGGTGAATTGTAAGGCAGTGCTGAAGGGGGAAACACATGCCCTTCCAGATATTGGGGCCCAGCAAAGCCACATTTGCCCTGGTGTAGTTACTGTTCTACTTAAGTACTTGTTCTCAGAGACTGCTTTAATTAGCTGTAATCTCACAATTTATCTCAGATCTATTACTTTGACCTCTTCCTTTCTTAGCCTTAAATATTGTATTTGTATAAATGAAACAACTGCTAAATACTCTGGTGATTTTCTTTTGGTGGGGATATCTAAGCATTTTTACCCTATTATAGGACAGCAAAAAGATTTGTGATTTACTCAGAAGCTTAATTCTTTATTTACATAATGAGGGAGTTGGATTATGTAACTTGACTCCTACCCCAAAGACTTACTTGCTGTATAACCTGGGAAAGTCACTTAATTTCTGAGTCTCAATATCCTCTTCTATAAAATGGGAATAAAGCAGTAATTATCTCAGGGTTCCTGTGAGTATGAGATGGGATAGTGTATGTAAAGTGCTCTATAAACACAATATAAATGATAGCTGTTGTCATAACTTAAAATGTATGATCCAATGAATCAAATAGCAGGACCATAATTAGGAGTTCTTTCCCTTGGGTAAACAAGGGTTTTAGTGCCTTTTATATTGTCCTGAACATGGTGGATATAATGGTTCAATAAATGCTTGAAGAATGAAAGAATGAATGAATGCATATTCCAGATCAGCCCTACCTATAGTTTTGAATTCTTCATTGAGAATAAGAAATCTAGTGGAATATGCATTATAGGAGGGGAAAAATATTCAATATATAGGAAAATATTTTGAATTGTTTATCTAGCAATGATGACTAATTTTAGTTTTCACTGAGTTGTCTACATTTCCTCACAACTTTCTCTTCTTTTTCACTTTTAAGGTAATTCATGACTGTGAAGTAATTCTCTGTATGAAATTATCAGAATGCAGTTCATTTTATAAGCACATATTAGACACTAGTACAAAATTCTGTACAAACAGAAATCATAAGACATGCTTCTTACTTTCATGGAACTCATGGCCTAGTATGGAGGTAAGATGCATGTACAGATAACTATGCTGCTGCTGGAGGGATCAGGAAAAGCTTCCTGAAACAAGTACCACTTGGGGGAGATTTTCAAGGATGGACAAGAATCAAGAGAAGGTGCCAGGAGTGCTCCAGTGTGAGGGATAACAGGAATGAAGGAAAGGAAAGGAAAGGCAAACACCACAAAATGTGTCTGGGGCAGGAACAATAGGGCGTTTATATCAACTTTGTAGGACAATTTCGGTTTGAAGAAGTAGGGAAGAGGCCTTGGTTTAGTTTAGTTGAAAATCAGTTATTTAATTAGCATCAATCATTGCCACCCTTAAGCACTATATAGACTGTTCCTAAGGTGAAAATTTAGCATTTGCTTCTCTGTGTCCTCTATTGAAAATGGTCCTGCCCTATTTTCCTTTGTTCAGTTGAAGGTACAATTACACATCTTTGTGTGTTTATATAAACATCATCTGCAAACAGAAAAAATCATGCACCAACACACCAACACTCCCTCCACTTTGGTCTTGGCTTGTAACTTTTTCAGTATATTATCAGTATGGTAGTTGACACTGTGTTCATCCTCATTGTCGCAGGACAATCTATTCTCTTTACCTTTATAGAGATGGACAATGGAGGCATCCTTGAACTCCTAGGGGATAACTTCCTCTTGCCATGTAACCTGGAAAATTTCAGTCAGTCTTTGTATGAGCAATGGTCCCCCTACCTTGTAAATCCCAGCTGGAATAGAATCAGCACTAGGTGCTTTGCCACATGAAAGGAGTCTAATGGCCCTCAAAACCTCTTCTTCAGTTGGAAATTCAGCTAAGGAGGGATTGACTTCAATATGAGGTAAATAGTCCATGGCCTCAACATCGATTGATGATGGTCTTCTAATCAATGTGGCTCCATCAGCACTGAGTAGTTGTGATGTATCATAGATTTTTGGTCCATAAATAACCTTCAGGGAATCATAAAAGTACTTTGGATTGTTACTATCAGCATAAAACTGAATTTCATCTGCCTTTTTACTGAATCTGGAATCCTGCATCTCTCTAAGCTTTGCTTGTACTTTGCTTTTGATGGAATTAAATGCTGCCTTCTTAGAGGTGGATGAGCTATCTTGCTGGTATATAGCCTATGGAGTTCTCATTTTTCGTTTATCAGCTTCTGAATTTCCCCATCATTTTCATCAAACTAGTCTTGGCATTTGCAAGTGTTCAGATTCAGATGAGAAAATGCAATGCTGTACACCAAATCTCTGAAAGTTACCCACTCCTTTTCTGCTCCACTGTTGCCAACTATATGTTGGCTTAACTTTCCCTCCGAGTTAGCAACAAACTGTTCCCACTCAGAGGAGAGTTCTAATTTGTTGATATTAATTCTTCTGGTAGTCATTTTGCCTTGAGGGCGGCACTTTTGATGAATGAACATATTTAGCTTGGAAAGAATGTCTGTGATCAGTCCAGCACTCTGCACCACACATTGCCTTTGTCACTCTCACATCTTGTCTTCTTTTCTCCTTACAAACACGTGGCCTATTAGATGCCAATGTTTGCTGCAAGAGTGCATCCATGAAATTTTACTGCATTTAGGTAAATGGAAAACAGTGCTGGTGATGAGAAGGTCAGTCTTCAGCACGTCTTCAGCAGAAAATGACCACTGATGTTGCTGTTTCCAACTCCATTCCTCCCTAGGACTCCCTGCCAAGTCTGGTAGTCTAAGTCTACTCTGGCATTAAAATCACCCAGAATTATAAACTTGTCCTTTTTTGGCACATTGATGATAAGGGTCTCTAGGTCTTCATACAATTTTTCTTTGACCTCATCAGGGTTCGTCATAGTGGGAGCATAGGCACTGATGATGTTGACATGGCATTTCCCTGTGAGTGCTAATCGCATTGTCATCATTCACTCCTTTTGGTAGGCATACCAGCTTGCTGACTAGATTAGTTTTGATTGCAAAACTCACCCCAGCTTCATGGCACTCCCCTTCACTTTGCCCACTCCAGAAAAATGTGTATTCATCTCCAACTTGTTAGCTGACTTTCATTTGCCAACCTTGTTTCACTCAGGGATGCTATTTGGATGAAATACCTGTTGAGTTCTCTCGCAACAAGAGCAGTTCGTCTTTCAGGTTTACTGGATTTTGTGTTGTCTATAAGTGAGCACATGTTCCATGTGCCAATGGTGAGTGGAATCATTTTTGCAGATATTTTTGTACATTTTGTACATTTTTTTGTGTTTCAACCACATAGTGGGATTCCCAGCCTGCCATGGTAATCAGGCCAGGGTTGGGTAAACAAACAATGTTTAGGGCATCTTTTGTAACTCCCTTCCTCACACCAGGAGGTAAGCAGTGCTATCCTTGAAAGGCTGCTCAGAAAACCAGGAGGCTGCCGAGGTTCACTGCTGCTTCCAGTGAGAAATGACCCTATGACATGGGCCTCCTGTGTGCAGGGTTGTGACTACAGCTCTCAGTGTATCTGCACCTGCTGCTTCGTCACTTGCCTGTCACCACTGAGGCATAATAGTAAAATAGTATGGGTGATGTCTTTTTATTCGTGTACAAGTTGGATTAAATGAGGCAGAGTTGCATGAAGTCATCAGCCTCACTCTTTCCTCCAGAGTCATCATAGTCCAGTGGCAGGACAGAGTCAAGATGGCTGGTGATGGCTCAGGATGCAGTGGATGACCTTGGTGTCTTTGGTGTCTAACCAAGTTCTAAACACTCCACATCACCTGTTTCAGCTGCCTTCATGGCCATTGGAACAAATTGTTCTCATCCACCCATTCTAACAGAGGAAGTCTTCACATGCTTGGGTTATACACCCCCCAACTCACCAATGGGTTTGAGACCCCTTGGTTACCCTCAACCTGGTTTGGCCTGTCTGCCAAAACAGTTTACGGGGGTCTGACCGCTGTGCACGAAGTTTCTTGGAGCCACAGATGAGAGTTGGGTGGAACAGGTGAACGCCAAAGGTGGAAAGAGCCCTGAAAAGGGCGCAGCAGCCATCACACCAAAGGTACTGGTCCTCCCTGAATACACCCTACACCCCATTTGCAGATGGTTGTGCACTCAATGAATCCTTTGAAACTGAGATGCAACAGAGTATGTATCAATTCTCTGTTGCCTGTGCTAATTTTTGCCTAATAATTAACATCAAGAAAACAGTGCTCCATGAGCCACCACCACACCATCCATATGTGAAACTATTGATTGCAACAAATGGAGAAGTTTTGAATGCTGCAGACAAGTTCACTTACCTTAGTAGTGTACTTTCCAGGGATGTACACATTGACAATTATGTTGATGCATGCATTGCCAAAGCTCACTCAGTGTTTGGGAGGCTCCAAAGAAAAGTTTGGGAGAGAAGAGGTATTAGACCGACGACCAAACTGAAGATCTGCTGACTTATTTGTTGTATGCCTATGAAACATGGACAGTCTACCAGCACCATGCCAAGAAACTAAATTGCTTCCATTTGAACTATCTTAAGAAGATTCTGAGGATCACCCGGCAGGATAAGGTATGTGTTCATCTTTCATTGCCGAAGAAGACCAGGCAGGATAAGGTACCAGACACTAAGCCCTTCCTCAAACTGAACTGCCAAGCATTCAAACTATGTGTCAGAGAATGCAACTCCAGTGGGCTGGCCACATTGTTCAAATGCAAAATGTACACTTGCCAAAAAGACTATTTTATGGAGAACTCACATGCGGCAGGCGATCACATGGTGGCCAGAAGTGATACAAGGACACTCTCAAGGTCTCTTTCAAGAACTTTCGATTTGACTGTGCAACAGAACCACTCAGCATGGCATGCCCACATCAGAAAGGGTTCTGTGCTTTATGAGCAAAGCAGAATTGAGACAGCACAAAGTAAACATAGGATGTGCAAATTTGCAGTATCCACCCCAAATATTCATGTGGACTATCTGTGTCCAACCTGTGGCAGAGTATTCCAAGGTCATATTGGTCTGATCAACTACAAGTGAACTTCACTTTATCATGGTGATATCATTTTGGTCCTCTTCTAAAATGAAGGACAATGACCAGCCTACCAACTATATAAACATATACATATATATGTACCTAGACACACACACACACACACACATACACACACACATATATATATATATATGTATATATATATGTATCTCATTACTATACATGGATAATGATTTTGGCTCAGAGTTTAATTGGATTTTCATTGGGAATTTGTGCAATGTTTTTAAATTATACCAAGCCTTGGTTCAAAACAAAGGTATATTTAAAAACATATATTCTTCCAGTAATGGTGTATGGCTATGAATCATGCAAGATCACAATCTCTAAAGAAATAGAACTGAGAATTACAAAAAAAAAAATAAGGCATTGGGGATGCCATAATAAATAGAGCAGGGTACAATACATTACAACTGAAGACTATTGCAGGAGAAATGTCAGTAAGGCTATTATTAGAGAACTGGATGAGTGAAAGGAAAAGATGATGATGACAGCCCATAGTTATCATCCATTGGAATTTCCCATGCAGTGATACTGTTTCAGTCTTCATCATGCCCAAACAACTTTTTATCTTTCACGATCGTACCAGTCCTGGAACTAACACCTTATGAGTGTCCTCTGCCCCTGGAACCCCTTTGACTGGATGGCAGAGAGCTCTTCCCCAATCCTTCCATTTAAGGAAGATTCTCAGGCCACCCATCTCTTCATTTTTGTCCTAGTTGGACTCCTTTGGTCTTCTCCATCACAACCTAGTGCTAGGTATCTTCCGTTTCTCCACCTTGTCATTTTCTTTTTGGGTGTTAGTTCCTCCAATTAGAGTATAAGTTCCTTAAAAGCATTTCTTTCTCATATTAGTATCCTCAGCACTTGACATAGTGCCTGGTACATAGTAGGCCCTCTAAATGTTTATTGACTAGCTGGCATCCATGAAAAAATCAAGAAAATAAGAGGAAGACATTCAATACCTAATGAAAGATCTTTAAGGAAACAAAGACAAAAGTCACAAAGGATATGCAGACAGATATGCAGATATAGACAGGTTGCAATTATGGGGGTAATGCTCCCACCAATGAAGTCACAAAACCCCGAAAGTGGCCATTTTGTCTAAATCTTTGCGCTAGGATTGATGAAGGTACAAAAATAAATAAGCCAGTTAGTTCTTGATCTCAGGAAGTTTATAGTCTCTATAAGTACTTACTGGCTTCATCAAATAAGTGCTCAGTGGAAAAGTGAAAATAAGACAACTATGGCCTCCCTACCCTGTACAATAGCCAACAAACTATGTGATTATAGATTTAGAGCTGGAAAGAACCTTAGAGACCTTGTACCCCAACTGCATCATTTTACAAATGAGGAAACTGAGGCCCAGAGAAGTTATCAATATGATTAACATAGGAAATAATCATGCATTCATGAAAATAGAAAGGCAGAATATGGAAGCATGGAAAGAAACAAAGTATTTCTCATTCTTTTTTCATTTATTCAGTACCTGACATATCTCATTTGCGAATTTTGTGATATCTGGTGGTTTAATTTTATGAAAGCAGTCCTCAATCGGACATAATAGGGAGTTGGCTGTGTTTATATTAACTGCTTTCCTAAAAATAACTCTGTGGACTACCTCAGTATATTGCTGAAATATTTTCCCCACTCTGGTTCCCATCTTATCCTTTGCTTCCAGTCTCAACACAATCTGTTGTCACTTTGGTTGAAAACAAAACAAACAAAACCTTTTACATTGGATTATTGAAACACGCCACACTGTTATTCTTCTTTGATCTACTTATTGTACTGAAGTACTTTTCAAAGGGAGGGGGGAAATGCCAAGTAAAATATCAATAAATATTCTTCTGAAATGTAATTTAAGAAGCAATAAATATAAAGCTCTAAGCGTACAACCGGTCCATGGATTCCCAGATTCTTATAATTGTATTTTCCTCTTGTTCTTTTGATATTTCATGATGCCTATTGCTACATACTACTACCACCAAAAAAGAAAGGAAAGAAGGAAGAAAGAAAGAAAGAAGAAACCTTGGGTCTTGATAATAAAATTCTCATTGACTGTGAATGACAGAATAAACTGACATATGATTGAAATTGAATATTATGGCACCACACAAAATGACAAATTTGAAAGATCAAAAAAATATGGAATGACTTTTGTGAACTAAAGTAAAGTGAAGAAAGAAGAATGAGAAGAACATGCAGAGTAACTAAAATGATGAAAATAAAATCAACACTGAAGAGGAACTAAACTCAGAACTAATGATGAAATGTACCTTCTACTTAGTAAGGGGAGGAGGGGGAAGAGACTATGGATGCCAGACACTGTATATATTGATAGATGCAGTTGCTGTGTAGATTAATTTTGTTTAATTTTTTTTTATTACAAAAGTCATTTTGGGCAGGTGCAAATTGGGAAACAATTGTGGTTTAAAAAAGCAAAAGGAATAAATAAAACTTTTAAAAATGAAAGTACTGAACCACATATACCTATATAAAACTGAAATTAGTTAAATTTATGTTGGGGAGATAGGAGGATTTAGAATTTCATGATTGCCCTACAAAATTATATGAGCCACCCTTTGAGAGTTACAGGTCTAAATGCTCCACAACAGAAACACTGCTATAAGCAGAATTTCTCTGACCATAACATTTGGTCAAATCCATCAACATCTTTCCATCTCTATAGGACAATTAACAGAAACCCAGCAGCTCTGGTTGCTCAGAGCATGATTTTGTGTTGATCTTTCAGGATAATTTGGATAGAATGAAAGGTAATTTGGAACCCTTCAATATGTGTTCTCTTATCAGTCGCATCATGATAGCTGCGATAGGAATACTAGTGAATATTATCTCATAGTTACCTTCCTAGAACCCCCTAATTTAGAAGTATTCCTTTATTAATGTATGGCTTAGAAGCTGATGTAAAGAATTTCCATTCTTCTTAAGAATTTCATATCTTTTAACTCAACAGATTACATTTTAAATGACATCATCTATTTTAAATATCTGTTCAATTGTTTTTGGCAGCATGTAATTTGTCTCCATGGATCTTCGATGTGCTTAATAGAACCATATGGATTCAGTAGTGTCAATCAATGCTATTAAACATTTAACAGCAGAGTGCTGTGAAACTGTTTTAGGCTGAGCCTGATTCAGGCCAGTCCACTGGTAGTTTAGATTCAATATTGGAAGAAAATGAGACACTTGTGGGACATGGATTCCACAGTTAAGAAAAGTAGATTTATTTACCCCTAGCCAGTGAAAGCTACTAAAAAATGGCCACTGAGGACCCCTCAGGTTTATTCAGTCCAATCTGTCCATTATGACCAGTCAAGCCACAAAGATATTTAGTGTTCCTTAGTGTGGTTTTGTACTTAGATGATAAGGAAGTGATGTCTACATCCTGAGACCTTCAGTCCTCTGAGCCAACAAGGTCTCAAGGATGGTCTCAAAACTAACCTAACTTACACGGGGGCAGCAGTTGGGATATTGCTCCTGCCATACTCTGTGCCTTGGTGGTAAGGTTCTTAACATGGTCTAGAGGATATTTCCCCACTTAAATGACCTTAGGGCTACTAGTGGTGTTAGGACTAATCTTTGATATTCCAGAAACCTGTTACTGTCAGCACTATAAGAGGAAGAGAGTAACTTAAAAAAAACTCCAATACCAACAAAGTAACAGCTACCTGATAGAGAGATGGAATCTCAGTCCCAAGAAATACCAAGTCCCAGGACTGACTCAAGTCCATGAGGTGGGTGTACCTTTGCAGTTTACAATGGATATGTCAAAATAAAGGATGACTACTCCCGGTGTTCTACTTTCTGCAGGGGCCCTTCCTTGGAAATTCCAGAGAGGGAGAATTACAGTTCACAATTCATGGTTTGGGAGAGTGGGGTGATAATGGAAAATTTTAAATCTGTTGCAGCACCTCTGCCTCTCCTCAACACATTAGATGGTCACATTTGTCCACATGTCTCATTGTAGAAATGTCTTGGGCTCCTGGGAAGCATTGAGTATTGTCTTTTCAATTCTCTTCTTCCCCCCTCCCCCACTGGAGCTCCTTCTGGCATTTATGTAGTCATGCAATGAAGAAATGATTGGGCCTTTAGTTCCCTGAGCCAATCCAATTTAGAGCAAGATACCTCATAAGAGAAAGCTAGACTACCTTGCATAGGAAGGGAGGGATTAGGATATTCCTCCTACTTCAAATGTATTAAATAGGATAAATCGAATTGTAAATCTTTGCCCTTATAACTCCTTATCCTCTAAGAAATGGGAAGCATGGATCTAAGCTGGTTCTATATAACTACATATACATCTGTCCATATCTATATCTAGCTGGTCTACTTAAGGTTTAAATTGCACCCTGTTCTAATAGAGAACTGCCTATTGAAACTTCCTGGCAAGTTTGATGATATAGCACAATTACATGCCACTTTCCTTACCTTCAGTGAATTTTAGTTAATTTTTAAACACTCCCATTTCGCCACTGGTCTAGATCCCTGATCCCACTGCCTCAGCTGTGTCAGTTGCTACAGGAGGCCCTTTGTATGAAAACCCTATGTGAACTCAACCTGGGACCAGAGTATACCCAACAAGTACTGAGATTGGGGTAACTCATAGTAGGGGTTATGTTTTGTAACTCAAGATCTAGAACTGAACTTCTGGGTTTACACAAATTAAACTATTTCTTTTTAACTCAGATCTCTACTCAGAGATCCACTCAGAAAACATCTGAAGTCAGTTTATGTTGTTAAGACCAAGGTATCTTCAGTTTCCTTAAAAGCACCAAATTAATGTGGAATAAAATATAGAATAATTTATAATACACAATAAATAATACAAGAAGAGTCATGTTGCTTGGTTGTTTTTCCAGTTGTGTTTAATTCTTTGCCATCCTCTTCATGACCCCAAAGCTCCTGGAATGGTTTGCCATTTTCTTCTCCAGCTCATTTTATAGATGAGGAAACTGATACAAATAGGGTTAAGTGACTTGCCCAGGGTCACAGAGTCAATAAATGTCTGAGACCAGATTTGAACTCCATTCCTCCTGACTTCAAGCCTAGCACTCTATCTCTACTGTAACTTATACCAAATCCCTAAATCCAAGGCTTCATAACTAGGGAACCATGTAGCCCTTGGGGGCAGTGGATATATTTCAGAGGGTCAATGAAAAATAATAATATAATAATAGTATTATGATATAATAATTATATTATAAATATATAATAGTGATGACATAATGACAAAAACATCATCGTCAGTAACCTCTCCTGAAATATTTCCTTCAGGGGTCCACTAGTTTCCCTCTACTGTTAAAGGAGTCCATGGCACAAAATATCTTCTACAGAGAGTCAAAGAAATTCAATTCCAGTGAGCGCTGCCTCTTCCAAGTACTTAGATGTAAATTATAGCACCACTTGTTGGGGTTAAGGAAGAGGAGGAAGGGAGTTTGAGACATTCCCCCGTCAAATGGAGAGAAAAACTTGGTGTTTGCAGAGTATCCTGAAACTTTCCTCTCTGGTTGGTCCCAAGTAGAATCTGATTGACTTACTCTACCAGTGAAGAACAAGGTTTTGATCTGTGCCATTATGGAACACATTGTTCCTTATGGAATGGTTCCATTATTCCCTCCACAGGAATTTCCTAGCTCTTCTGCTGCTGTTCCTCCTGACATCCTCCCCTACTGGGACTTGGAAACTTCGTGCTCAGCTTTTACTGCACTGTACTCTCTCTAAAATTGCCATCTGCTTTCTGCTACTATCTCTGCCATCACAGCTATGGATCTTTGTGCTTATGCGCTTTCAAAGGAGTTATCACTTTTAGAATTAGACCACTCAAGGCCAGCATGGCTCAGGGTTATCATATCAATGCAGGTGATATCCTCCTATTTACATACACACACACAAATGTGTATGTACAAGGGGCCATCACCTGGATAGATATGCATATAAATATATGCATACATGTGTACCCACATATGAATATGTATATGCACATATACACACCCATATAGATGTATACACATATATCCAGTTTTCATTATAATGTAGTCATATGGGATGTCCCACACAGCCACATCTACGTCTGTAGTACATGATGGGGGAGTTGGTGCAATTTCTCATTCAGAAGAGGCTGGGGCCAATATAGTGAACAAAGACAATCCCCAAGGACTAATGATGAAGCATACTGTCCACCTCCAGAGAAAGAACAGATATTTATTGAATACAGACTGAAGCATGCCATTTTTCATTTTCTTTCTTTTATTGTTTTTCTTTTATTTGAATCTTCTTATAGAAAATTATTAATATGGAATGTTTTACATAATTGCACATGTATATCCTATATCTGATTGCTTACCATCTCAGAGAGGGAAGAGGGAAGAAAGGGAAGGAGGGGTAGAATTTGAAATTCAAAATTTTAAATAAAAATGTTTTAAAAATTAGAAAAAAAGAAGAGGCTGAGGAGCCTGCTTCAGGAAAGACAACATAAACTGCAATTGAAGGGCCTTACTCCCCAGTTTGGAGCAAATGCAAATATTTTGTATCTAGTTTCAAATCTGCTAAGCAAGTGATGACAAAACAAACTGGTGATTGGTTGCATAGCCTGGCCTGGAGTTTATTCAGAAGGCACTAAGGGTGGAACCAGGTCTTATCTATCTGGTTTTTCCCAGACTAGTTGTGTGTCTGTGTTCATCCTTCATTGCTGAAGAAGACCATGCCATCAGAGAAATAATGACATGACTTGCACTTGACTTTGTTTTGAGTGAGGGTGGGCTGTGCAGGTCACCAGCCTCACTTCTCCTCCAGAGCCGTCTGAATCCAGTGACCAGCTATTCATCAGGGTGACTAGAGATGACCCGGGATGAGGCAATTGGGGTTAAGTGACTTGCCCAAGATCACAAAGCTAGTGAGTGTCAAGTGTCTGAGGTGAGATTTGAACTCAGGTCCTCCTGACTCCTGCACTGGTGCTCTATCCACTGCACCACCTAGCTGCCCTCCCAGACTAGCTGGCATTAGAGAAGTTGATGACTAAGCCCTTGGTGGGAAGAGAGACTTCATGCCTTTATTTCTCCTCCATGGCCTTGTATAGCTCATGAGCTTGTTGCTACTTCTGTCTTGGTTGTATCCATTCTTTCTTCTTTTGGATGAAGGAGACTGGAGATTTTTGAGCCAGGACCTTATGAACTTCAAAATGTCAGGAGAGCAAGACACCCAAAGTCCTAGAGTAGAGCCCTTCATGGGATTAGTGGAACCCAGATAGTGAGGCATGAAATCTTGAGTAACCTACTCAATTTAGTTCAACAGTAGTAGAGATACAGGTCCATGAATACTGCCACATTGGAAGTGCACTTCAGTGAATGCTACAATAGAAACATTTTTCTCTGTCTACTTTCTCCTGGCACTGAGGTGATATAGTGTTTCTCCCAAGGTGTTAGGGAAAATTTTTTTACTTCTTGTTATATAGTCTCAGTAAATACCCTTTTGTAAAAACTAATTGATATTAATTGGTTAAGTGGAAATGGGATGCTAAATTACTGTTGGCTAAGGTGGGGGGAAGGAGCACCCCCTGGAATATATACTCAGACTATAGCAATAGAGAAATCTCATCCTATTGCTCCCTTAGTAGTACTTCTAGAATCCTTAAGGGGAGATATAGAAAACCTTGATTTGGGAGAATGAATCTAGATTCCTTCTAAGGCAACAATAGATAACATCCTTCATTTTCAAAGAGGACCAATATGCAGACAGAGTGAAGACTGTGTAGGAAGAAGGTAGTTCCAGAACCCAGATTCAGTAGATGACTGAACCCCTCACGTTCACCAAATACCTTCCTATGCAGGACAAATCTCAATTCTGAGAACCCATTCTCCTGATTGATGACTCCCTTGCCTGAAGAGCAATTTCAGGAGGGTCACTGTGGGCTCCATTCACTGTCTGAACTTTCTACCTCTTCCCTTTCTCCCCCTTTCCATCTCTCCTTTATGGGCTATTTTCCTCCATTAGAATGTAAGTCTTTAATTAGAAACTGTCTTGTTTGTTTTTATTAGTATGGGTAGTGCTTGGCACAGTATCTGACATATAGTAAGTATGAAAGGTGTGCTCCAATAAGACTTCTAGAGAAACTGAAGGTCTACAGGAGCTGATACTTTAATTGAATATAAAGAGAACGTGAAGAAAATGAACTGTGCCTCAAGGGCACAGACCACATGTACAAGTTTTCCCTAGCTACCCACATGCCTATCAGAGAGGTGAAAATGATTGTATTGAAACTCATCAAGCAAAGACAACATGTAGTGACTTATGGAAGAAAGAGCTTTTGGGTAAGAAGGACGCTGTAGAGAAGAGAGTCAAGCCTTCTTTTATCTCTCGCTTAGAGGTGACACACAACCTTGAAGGTGAGAATCTCAGGAAATCAAAAGAAAGGAACTTCTGCAAAGCCTAACTGTGGTTTGTTGCCCTAACTGAAAGAGCTAACGAAGTAGCCTCTCCTCACAACCACCCCATACCCTAGTGGTGACTGAATCTGGAAGAAAAGAAGCTTGCCCCTGTGCATTGGAGAGCCAACCCAGGAGAACAGTGTATATAGATCTTGTTTCCTGATAGTATCCCAGTGGGTAAGCAACTTGCCTAGCTCAGTCCAGTAGCAACTGGCCAATATGGCCATACATATATATATATGTATATATATATATATACTCACATGTGTGTGTATGTGTATGCTTTGCTTTTGTATGTATTTATTGCTTGTTTTTCCCATTAGATGATAAACTCCTTGAGGGCAGGGACTGTCTTGTGCCTTTTTTGTGTACTCAGCACTTAGCATGATGCCTGGCCAATAGTAGGCACTTAATAAATGTTTATTGATTGATTAATCCTGCTCACCTTATCCCAATTTTAACCACCCAAAGTCATACAATATGGATTCAGGGCTAAAAGGTACCTTATAGATCATATTATTGTACAAATAAGGAAACTGAGGCCCATAGAGGTAATAAGTAGAAAAATCTGGATTTGAGCCCATGTCTTCTGACTCCTGTCTCCTTCTACTCAAATCATATGATTAACAGGTGATCATAGTATGGGTTTCTGTGTAGGAGATGGCAACAGAAGTAATATAGAAAATGCCCTTATGAAGAACTATCAAATACAGGAAAAGAAGTTTGTATTCTATGGAGACAGTAATTGGAAGTTTTGAAGAGTTATATAACTTGAGCAATGGTGGAAGATGGGAACCTAGGCAGAAGTTAAGCAGCATCACTCAACAATGGCAGTTTTTTGTTGGGGTCTGGGGTCAGATCTTTATTTCTCCTTTTATTTATTCCTACCCTAATCCAGCAGGAAGTGAGATTGGGTTGGTAATGGATATCCAATAAGTCCTGAGCATCACTGTCCTGTGGCTACACCTTTGCAGACTCCTAGAGGAGGGGAGAGAGGAGTTGGCATCTTGAGATGGAACACATAGCTCAACCCTACCTATTTTCCTTCCTGCTGATGTTTCAGATGGACAAATTCCCAGTTCCTTCTTTCCAGAAGACTCCAAAGCCAAATCAAACCAATATCACCAAAATGGCAAATTCTGGGGCAGAGCCCTTTCCTGAATTCTGGAGTTTGATATCTACTATAATAATATTTTCTTGGCAGAGAACTTGAGAGGCTAGTGTTACAAGGAGGTCATATGATTCCAAATCTAGGATTCTTTCAGGTACATCATAGCTGCTCCCTTAACTAGCAAAAAAAAGAACCAGGTATGAACTCCACAGAGAGCTACCCTTGGACCTTGAGAATTGAGCTTTATGATGACTCCTCCAGGAGAAAAAAGAATATTGAGACTATAGTACTGGAGTAATTAGTTTCCTTGGTTACATGTGTTCCATCTCTATGTCTCACTACCACTGTATCTAAGTTTTTGTGTCTACACTTTCTACATATGCTATGTTTGTATTAGCAAGAGAGTATGACTCTTCATGACCCCATTTGGAGTATATTTGGCCAAGATATTGGAATGGTTTGCCATTTCCTTCTCCAACTCACTTTATATATGAAAATGAGGTGAATATGGGTGAAAAATGACTGAACAAAGGAAGGATTTACCAAGATGTCATAGAACAGTAGCTACAAAACATCTCCACCTCTCCCCACCGAATATAGTGCATACTCTCCCACTAATACAAATTATATTTGTATTTCTTTAAAATTGTTAGAAGAGGTGTCAGTTTTAGTATGATTTTAAAAGTAGGTTACTTTTGGAAAGAACATCACCCTGTGTTTTTTGGAGGCTATCAGGGTTAAGTGACTTACTCAAAGTCACACAGCTAATAAGTATCTGAGACCAGATTTGAACTCAGGAAACTAAGTCTTCCTGACTTTAGACCCAGCACTCTATCCATTAGGCGACCTAGCTGCCAGGTAAACACCTTTACTAAAAGCTAATTGTATATACAAAGGGCAAGAAAGGTTTGTAACCTGTAGTGGTAAAAGGACTTTCATACAAATGAAATAACTTTTTCTGAAGTATTATTTTTCTTATTATGGGATATCACTTTGTCGGGGCATATATGCAACCAGACAAGTATCTGAGTAAACCAGTCCTCCTGCCTCTCTTCCCCCTTCACTCCATGGCCCCTGTTGTGACTGAACTGGCATCTTTATTACCCTCTGGATGTATTAGGAAGGAGAGGCAGAGAAAGACCTCAGTAAACTGGTGGGCAAGAGAGCTATGGTCTCAGTCCTTCCAGTTCTAAACACATCACCAATCAAAGAAGGGTATACACACCTACCTAGGGGAAAAAGACACCTCCATGTCAGGCAATCTGGACAAACTTAAAAGCTCCTCGAGATGGTTCCATGTTAGAGGATTGGGCAGGCCCAACCAAGCCCAGGTTACATATATTACCACAATTTAGGAAAGAGAATTAGTTCCATAATGACTCATGATGAATTATTGAGGCTGCTATTATGTACTTGACAATAGTGTTTTCAATTTAAGTAAGTAGAATAACAATGAACATTACTATCCTATAGGGGAAATCCCTGACAAAAACTGGCTTCAGTTATGCTTTGAGTAATTTTATAGTATAAAATTGCTTTGAAGTGCAGTGGACTATGTTCTCAATCCTTTTAGTTACCTGTGGAATATGCTGTCAAAATTGTAGTCTTGTATTGTTCATAGGTTAAACTAACATTGCAGTATTTATAAGACATAAAATGAAAATAAAAAGGAATTCTGTTGTTCAGTGCTTCACTATAAAATGGTGTAATGAAAATTGGGCCTGCTGTGTCTGCAGAAAATGTTAAATTCCTTAGGGAGGAATGAAGGAGTTCAGTAAGATTTTGCCAAATAAAAAGATGTGTCCAAACCAGATGGAACAGAAAATGTAAGAAGCAAGATGGCTTTTGTAAATAAGGGAACATTATATTATCTTCCCCCCCAATTATGTTTCTCATGTAAATGGATATTTATGGGGGCTAATTTCTATACAGTAGAAACATTTAAGAATAATGTACTTCTCCTGGATCTTGGGAGGGCCCTGGCTTCCCTGTAAAGAGAGAAAATGCTTATTGGATCACACCCTGACTGTCTCCATGATCCACTGAATTGGCTCCATTCATGGCTCTCTTTAGATAACAAACTGGGGCTTTGCTCTTGCTTCTATTTCTTCTTCCATCTGATTTGGGCTTCGGACTTCCCCTCACAGCTTGTCCTGCTCAGTTGCTAACATTGTGTTGGTTTTTCCTTTCAAATTCCTTTGGTCTCAGCACTTTCTGCTCCTCTTCTCCTTCACTGGACCAGCCATTATAGACTAGTAGAAGTTGTTGTAGTAGTAGTAGTAGTAGTCGTTGTAGTAGTAGTAGTTGTAGTTGTTGTAGTAGTAGTAGTAGTGTAGTAGTGGTAGTGTAGTAGTAGTAGTTGTTGTAGTAGTAGTTGTACTAGTGTGGTAGTAGCAGTTGTAGTAGTAGTAGTTGTAGTTGTAGTAGTAGTCATTGTAGTAGTAGTAGTAGTGTAGTAGTAGTAGTCGTCGTAGTAGTAGTTGTTGTAGTAGTAGTAGTTGTTGTAGTCGTTGTAGTAGTAGTAGTTGTAGTAGTAGTAGTCGTTGTAGTAGTTGTTGTAGTAGTAGTAGTCGTAGTAGTAGTAGTCGTTATAGTAGTAGTCGTTGTTGTAGTAGTAGTAGTAGTTGTAGTAGTAGTAGTTGTTGTAGTGGTAGTAGTAGTTGTAGTAGTAGTTGTAGTAGTGTAGTAGTAGTAGTAGCAGTAGTAGTTGCAGTAGTAGTAGTAATAGTTGCAGTAGTAGCAGTAGTAGCAGCAGTCGTAGCAGTAGCAGTGCTAGCCACAATATTTACATAGCACTTTGAAGTTTTAAGCTTAAACAGCTTAACCGTTTTTTTGGGGGGACACACTGTATATTTTTATGTAGAGGTGGGGCAGGGTATCCTGGCATTTGAGGCAAATGTGGTTGGAAAGGTGAGTGGTAGAGGTACAGAGGACAACACAATCACAGGTGTGGTCCTGTTGGGGAGAGGGTAGTCGGTCCCCCACAGGAGAATGTCATGTTAGGGGTCCTTGCTCTTACATTTATGGTGTAGTCCAGCAGGATCTGTAAACTAAAAGGAAAGCAGAGGGACTGGGATGATTTTCATTGTTTCCCAGCTGTTATGGTTATGGTTCTACGGAGACCAGGAGCACCCTGCAATTGTATTGTGTAACAGCAAGGACCCTGGCATACACAGGAGGGCCTACTGTACAGGTTCTCAGATCTGCTTTTCTAAAAGGAAAGCAACTTTGTGGGGAGGGAGGACGGTCAGCAATCTTCTTTAATTACATTCACCAATAGAGAAACAAAGATCAATAGGCAGGGCTTCCCACTGTCTGAACGTAAACAATGCTTACGTGACAGATCCAGCTGTCCGACTATTACATACGTAGTTACCAGAGAGAGAAGAGCCACATTTGGGTTTTCAAAGAGTGAGAGTGGAGAGAGGATCTTTCTGTTCATTAATAGGCCTATACGACCTGCTTAAATCACCTGGAAGCCCAAGTCTCGCGTGGGTGAAGGAGCTTGCTGAACAGGCAGGACAGGAGGACGTGAGTGAGACCAGTTGAGGCAGAGGGGAGAGGGCACAGGCAATTAGGCATGGCAAGGCTCAGGCTCATGAGTGTTTACTTGTGAGAAGGCCCTGGCAGAATGGGGGAGGCTTGGGAGTGATCATGTTTATTAACTTCTTGGTCACGGTGACAGATTTAACTTTCTGGTTCTTCATCTGACTTTCTGGTATCTAAATAAATATTTTTCTTCTGCCTTCTATATGGAGAGTCTTTTATACTTTGCAATTGAGAACTACGCTGGCATATTCCTAGTCACCACTAGTGCTATGAATGTTGCCTTGGTGATAAAGGGGACTCCTTAATGGCTGCCTAGAATCTCATCTGACCAAACACTTCCATTGAGTAAGCCCCAAAGTATAATCTCCCCTCAGAGTATTTATACACTTTTCAGAGCCAGAGGGCTCTTGAAGAACCAGTGCCTTATTAGAAATTAACAAAAAGTGTGGGCCTCCACTAATCAAGCTTCCCTTAATGATGGGGAAAATCTTTAATTCTCTAATTAACATTACGGGGTTGTAGGGAGACAGGCCCTGGGTCTGGCAGCCGAGGGTGGCTATTTCACAAATCAGCTTATGATTGGAGGGTTAGGAGGGAAGGCATGGTACTGGCTATTCCTGTGGTGGGGAAGAGTATCTTTTCTAAAGGAAATATGTTTAAATCCTAATCTTCCCAGATACCTTGAGGCAAAGTTTTATTTGACTTGTGCTAGTTATAGTTTTGCATTGCAATTTTGTATAGTTGATTTTCAGATTATAGAGAGTTAACCACAGAGTCAGGACACTTGGGTTCAATCTCTACCACTGATACATATTGATTATGTGATCTTGGGCAAATCACTTAATCTTTCAATGCCCTCAGGTGCAGCTAGGTGGTGCAGTGGATAGAGCACCAGTACAGAAGTCAGGAGGACCTGAGTTCAAATCTCACCTCAGACACTTGACACCCTCTACCTGCATGACCTTGGGCAAGTCACTCAACCCAAACTGCCTCATCCTGGGTCATCTCCAGTCATCCTAATGAATATCTGGTCACTGGATTCAGATGGCCCTGGAGGAGAAATGAAGCTGGTGACCTGCACAGCCCTCCCTCACTCAAAACAAAGTCAAGTGCAAGTCATGTCATCATTTCTCTGATGGCATGGTCTTCTTCAGCAACAAAGAATGAACACACACAGTACCCTCAGGCAGTACTCTAAGATGCCACGTGAATTAAAAGCAAATTTAATGTCCTCCTTCCAAATACGTAAAGTTTTTCTTAATCATGAAATGCTACATTACAGAATTTTTGTTCTTATTTTTCTCCATAGGTATGAAGACACATCATTTGCACCTAGCAATGACCCTGAATTTTTTTGAAGGTTTTGCTAGCAGAGTATAGTATTGAAAAAGTAACCCATGAAAATCTATCGAGACCTGAGGGTTTTGTTATCTGAATTGGCAAAGAGGCAACCCACTGAATACAAGAATAGTAAAGTAAGAATTTGAACTTTGCATCTGCGCTAAGCTGAGGCTTCAAACAACTTAATTACCTCTTCAGGTAAGGAATCTAGTACAAGTACAAGTTTCTGGGTAGAATTTCACTTAAAAGTAAGGCTTATTTACTAGGAAAATACATTATCCATTAAGTGCAGCCTCTGGGACCATTTTACTTATTTTTATTTAATTTTTACTGATGCCCTTTATTTGTACATCACATTTATTGCTGAATATATCCTTTCTACCACCCAGCAAATCTTACCTTGTAACAAAGATTTAAAAAGAAAGAAGAAAATGAAATCAGTTTAGTGAAAACAATTGTGTTGTTGGCTGTTGACACTGTGTCTAAGAATATATGCAATATTCCATATCTATAGATCCCTACCTATACAATGAAGGGAAGGAGGTACTGGTTCTCCCTGGCAGATCAAGTGTAGTTATTATAATTACAAAGAATTCATTCATGTCTCGCCAAACATTCAAAAAAGTTGGCACCCTAAGCCATGTGCAATACAGTTGAATAGTGCTGAGTTCCAAGTCACAGATTTTAGCACAATACTTTCATGTTATTTTTCTTTCATGTTCCATATAAAGTCATGGTGGGATATTAGGAATAGGGCTGTACTTGAAGAGACCTAGAATTAAATCCCACCTCTCATAATTAATAGCTGGTATAATGGACTTCACTTAGATGCTCAGTCTTACTTTCCTCTTCTATTAAATGAGGATAATGATACTTTCAGTATCTACCTCCCAGGGTTGTTTGCAGAGACCAATGATATAATGTATTTGAAATGACTTGCACGTCCAAAATTCTTATATAAATTTCAAACATTATTGCTGTTATTAAAGGGACTTAGTGACTGAGAATGTACGAAAGATTGGATACCGTTTTCTCTCTTCCTTCCTTCCTTCCACCTTCCCTCCTTCCCACTTTCCTTCATTATCTTGTTCCTTTCTCCTTTCCCTCCTTCCTTCTTCCTTTTGCTTCCTTCTCTCTCTTATTCCTTCCTTACTCATCACTTCCTTCCCTCCCTCCCTTCTGTCCTTTCTCCCTCTTTTTCTTCCATCCTTCTTGCCTCCCTCTCTCCCTTCTTCCTTCCCTCCTTCCTTCCACATCACTTTCTTTCTTCTCTCCCTCCCTCACTCCCTTCCTTTCTTCCTCATTATTAAGTGACCATTATTTACATGGCATTGTGGTAGATACTAGAAACACAGAGACAAAAACCATTGTTTCTATACATAAGAAACTTACATTCTATTTATAGAATATATTTCATTCCATCATTCCATTTAATGGACTTTAAGGATGCTCATACTCCTTTAAAAATAGAATGAAAGTGATTTCTTTCTGCCTGGAAAAAAAAGGAAGTATGAGTATTTTTGTGCTGTCAGTATCTATGCCCTATTTTGCTTTCTTACCTTCCTCCTAATATTCAGAAGGGAAAAAAAGAAAAGTTTTCAGGGAGCTGAAATCTGAGGACATCAGTAACTAGATGCCTAGGTTCCCAAAGTGGCTGATACTGCCCCTGGGAGGCACTGGAACAATGTGGGGGAGAAGTTGGGGAGGTGGTAGACTAGGTTACACCTGGGAGGGGTGCTGACTAAAAATAAGGGGGCAGGGGAAGCATAAGAAAGGAAGAGATGAGAAAATTTTGAAAAACCATTTATACATGTTTCATCTGTTGTATAACAGAGTAAAAGTCATAATAATTACATTATTTTCCAAATAAACACACAAAATTCAAGTTATAACCCATCAGTGATCAAGTCTGCTGGCAGGTCTTTAACAAGTAAGTGTTGGCGGATGAGCAAGACATGCATTGTCAGGAAGTCCAGAATGCATAAGCAGGAATATATGCATGTATTGACTTATTGACAATCTGGTACTACATAGCTACATGATGCAATACTGCATCATCAAAATTTCAATGCAGGAAAACCCCACAAATTTACAATAAATTGTTAAATTTCAGATACATCATTTCAAAAATTATGGATTTCTGAACTAATGCAAATTTTAAAAAAAAGTCAAAGGATTAAAGAAAGTAGAATCCCAGGGGGCACTGAGTGAATTTTCTTTTGAAAAGGGAGCATTAGGTTAAATAAGGTTGAGAACCTCTGAACTAGAGCCTCTGCAAGGAGGTAGTAGCAGGAATTCCTCAAAGTACTGAATGAATATTCCCAGTAGAGTTCTATGAGGTGATACAAAGACTTCTGATGATCTTCTAACCTCCAGTCTATTTAATTCTAAGACAGAATTTAAGGCAAATTAGAAAAGTCTGGGGAGTAAAACACAGAATTAAATGAAGCTGCAATCAAGGAATTAAAGATCAATGTAAACATATATGTAGATGTTGAAATGAATGAAATGAAATGTTGAAATGAATGAAAACTTTTATGTAGATGTTCTTTAAAGAAAATCCTTCCCTCTTCTCCCCTCCATGGAACTTAGTTGATTTCTATATACTATTAAATTCTGGTTAACTTTTACCTATTTTAATTGTTACTTTTAAAATGCAAAATAAAGACCCTAAGAAACCTGAAGTCTAATTCTTCTTTCTTCTAAAATATACATTTTTTTTTTCCTTTTTACCAAATGTTAAAACAAGAAAACCTGTTATCTTGGGTGGCAGGGAATTTAAATTCTGAGATTCATCATATTAAGTCCTAAAATCAAAAAATTAAAATTACAAAGTAATGGTGAACATTATATAGATTTTTCCATAGAATACGGTTATAGGATTGGGAGCTAGACTCTCAGTACTCATTTTGTCCAACCTATTTTGTAAAGAAGGAAACTGAGGTCCAAAGAAGTTCAATAATTTGCCCAAGTGGTAAACAGTGGAGTCAGAATTTCAACACAGTTTGTGTGCCACCAGATCCAATGAGCTGTGTATGAGTCCCTGTTTTCAAGTCCTTTATCACTGTCTTTTGGGCAGCTAGAGGGTGCAGTGGATATATCACGGACACTTACTAGCTTTGTGACACTGGGCAAATCACTTAACCCTGTTTGCCTCAGTTTCTTCATCTGTAAAATGAGATGGAGAAGGAAAATGGCAAACTACTCTAGAATCTTTGCCAAGAAAAGCTGAATGGGGTCACAAAGAGTCAGACATGACTGAAACAACTGAAGAACAAGAAAAATTGGGGCAGGAGGACACTAGCACTTGGATAGATCAGGAAAGGCTTCATGTGGTGCTAGCTCTTCAACATGAAGGAAGAAGGCGATTCAGTGAGGTGAAGGTGAGGAGGGAGTACATTCCAGACAAGAGTAAAGAATCAGTATGAGGACATGGAGGTAGTAGAAGGAGTTCTGTGTGCAATGGAAAAGTCAGTTTGGATCGATAGTAGTAGAATGGAGGATGGGAAATAAAGTATAAAAGGGCTGAAAGGATAGGTTAGATCCTAGTAAAAGCTTTTGCTGCTTTTCCTTTGTTTTTGAAGAAGACAGTGTTGTATTGACTTGCATGTGAATTGAATGCTTCAGTGAAGACTTAAGCAAAGTCTTCAGTCTCATTCTATTCCAGAGTCAACAAACAAGACAACAGGAAATAGACCAGGATACAGTGATGACTTTGGTGTTTTGGATGCCTGATCAAGATCTAAATGCTCCATAGCATTTGCTCAGCCATCTTCATGGTCGTTGGAAGAAAATGTTCTCATTTGCCCATTTCACCGGGGGGAGGTCTTCACATGCTTGAGGTAGACATCCCTCTAACTCATTGGTGTTTGAGGTCTACTGATACCCTTAACCTGGTTTAGCCCATCTACCCAGGTGGTTTACCAGGGTGTGGCCACTGTGCATGTAACAGCTTCTTGGAACCACAGTTGAGAGTTGGGTGTCAGGTTGACCCCAAAGCCAAGTGAGCAGGCCTGGCAAGGTCTCACACCAGAGGTACCAATCCCAAGTGAAAACTAAATGGAGGAATCTGTATTTTATTCCAGAGGCAACAGGGAGCTACAGTAGTTTGTTGAATAAGGGAGTCAAGCAATCAGAGCTGATTTTTCAGAAGTGATTTTTTTTCTGCCTTTGGATTATCTATCACAATTGTTTTGTACTACATTGGTAGCATTCAACACATGCTACCTTTTACTAGTTATTCTAATATGTGTCATCTTTAATCTTGAGCATAAGAATTGTCTTATATGTTTTTGTCTCTGCCAGTGCCTTTATTTTTCATACAGGTGATAATCAATAAATATTCAATAAGTAGAGTATTCAAATTTATTTTGAAAATTCAATATTTATTTTAAAAAATATAGGTGGTTGATGGTGTTCCCTCATCAATTTGATGAGTTTACAGTGGGAGAAACCTGTTGTATGGAAAGTGTTTTTTTTTTTCTTTTAGAATCTCCAGCACTTAGCACAGTGTCAGCATTTAATAAATGTTTTCTTGTTTGCTTAACAATTAACTCCAAATTTATTTTCCTTCTGGGGAGAGTCAAAGTTCTACATATAGTACCATAAAGGTGGAGTCCTATAAGTATTCCTGGGATGACAAAAATTCACCCCAGAATATAGGGAGGAGGGTGTCTCTCTAGCAACTGCAAAGTTTATTTTGCTTCTGAGAGTTAAACTACATCATTGTCTGAGGGTCAGTTTGGGCCCTTGGAGGGAAAATGGGATTCACCAGAAAGGGAAGAGAATTGAAATAATTTCTACGGCTTGCTTCATATGTTACTTCATATTTTATGCATTTTCTGTGGTGTGTTTTTTACTTCATAAGCTGTTTTTTTGTTGAGTATTTCCATGGGAACTGGGATCCCTTTTGCTCATAACTGTGAAGATATATTGATGTGCTTTATTTTGATATGTTCCCGAGGAAATTCTAGATGAGGACAAAGTAAGGCAAAGAGAGAGTTATTTGGAGGTCTCTGACATCCCCCAAGATTAAAATTGGTCTATAGAAGCCCAAGGTACTGGAAAATAGGGTTATACAAGTGTGATTCCACTTATAGACATGAAACTTTAAGATGATAAAGGCCAAGAAGGGCTTGGTATTTGTTGACTTGGAGAGTAGAAACCAGACTTCAAAGAGTCAAAGAGAGAATCAGTGATGAAAAAAGTAGAAGAAAATGAAGGATACTCCTTGGTACAATTTGATGTGGTATATCTGTGTAGTATTATTGAAAGAAAATGACCTGGTAATAAAGACTACAATCCAGTTTTGGCTTTGCCACTTGTTAGTCATGGCCTTGGTCTAAATGGTTAGCTTCTGTTAGCCTCAGTTTCCTTGACTGTAAAATATAGGAGTCATACTCAAAGACCTCTACTAATCATTTTTACACACAATCAATTACATTCTCTTTCCTTTCTGGTGAGTCCTATCTTCCTTCCTAGGACCCTAAACATTGTAATGCCATGCTATAGTTAGGGACTCTCTTAGAACAAACCCCACTATATAAGAAAATGAAAGGGAAAGTATGGCAGTGAAAGGAAAGAGAGAGAAAGGTAATTTAAGGGAGTCTTAGAAGAGTGTAAGAAGAATTTTCTTACTATGGGTGCATGGGCAGTGCTGAGCATGTTTGTAAGGAAAATAGCCAGTGGAAAGTGATGACAATTGATGAAACAGGTTTTAGAGCAAATATGGAGAAGTGGGGGTCCAGGTAGGAAAGACAATACTTGATCAAAAGCACAAGTATATGGACAGGTTTGATTGGAAGAGAAGATGGGTCAATATATGAACACATTCTGAGGTGAAAGGGAAGAGGAAATAGTAGAGATATGTGAAGGGGAATTGTAAGAATAAGGTTCTCCTGACTTCAGGGCTGGTGCTCTACACTGCATCATCCAGCTGCCCCAAGTATATAATACTTTTATGTCTGCAAAGTGTTTTAAAAATATTATCTCACTTTTATTATTTTTATTTAATTATTTTATTTGTTTTAGTGTTCTAAATCACTTCCATATATCTTATATTTTCCCCCTCCCTCTCCTTCCTTCCCCCCTCCCTCCCCATTCCCTCCCTAAAATGGCATGCCATCTTATATAGGTTATTCACATACATTCCTATTAAATATATTTTCACCTTAGTCATGTTGAATAGAAAAATTAAAATAAATGGAAGAAACCACCAAACAAAACAAAGCATAATAAAAAAGTAAATGGTCTGCTTCATTCTGCAGTCCAATTCCATAGTTTTTTTCCTCTGGATGTGGATGGTATTTTGCCTCAAAAGTCTATTTGGAATTTTTTAAGTCCTTGCTTTACTATGAAGGACTAAGTCTACCAGAAAAATTCCTCACACACTGGTTGTTGCGGTGTACAAAATTCTCCTGGTTCTGCTCCTTTCACTAAGCATCAGTTCATATAAGTCTTTCCAGGTCTCTCTGAAGTCTTCCTGTTCATCATTTCTTATAGCACAATAGTATTCCATTACATTCATATACCACAACTTGTTCAGCCATTTCCCAATTGATGAGAGATCCTTGATCTCTAGTTTTTGGCCACCACAGAGAGCTGCTATAAATATTTTTGTACATGTGTGTCCCTTTCCCATTTTTATGATCTCTTTGGGATACAGTCCTAGAAGCAATATCGCTGGGTCAAAAGGTCTGTAAATTTTTGTAGCCCTTTGGGCATAGTTCCAAATTGCTCTCCAGAATGGTTCCATCAGTTCCTAGCTCTACCAACAATGAATTAGTGTTCTAACTCTCTCACATTTTCTCCAACATTTATCATCTTCCTGTTTTGTCATGGTAGTCAATGTGATAGGTGTGATATGGTACCTAAGAGTTATTTTGATTTGCATCTCTCTAATCAATATGAATTTAGAGAATTTTTTTGATATGACTATGGATAACCTTAATTTTTTCCCCTGAAAACTGCCTGTTCATATCCTTTGATCATTTATCAAGTGGAGAATTACTTGTATTCTTGTACATTTGACTCAGTTCTCTATATATTTTAGAAATGAGGCCTTTATCACAGATACTAGTTGCAAAAATTCTTTCCCAGTTTTCTGCTTCCCTCCTAATCTTGAATTTGTTTGTGCAAAAACTTTTCAATTTAATGTAATCAAAATGATCCATTTTGTACTTCATGTTTTCTATCTCTTGTTTAGTCAAAAATTTCTCCATTTTCCGTAAATCTGACATATACACTATTCCTTGCTCCCTTAATTTGTTTATAGTTTCAATCTTTACACCTCGATCATATACCCATTTGGACTTTATTCTTGCGTAATGTCAGGCATTGGTCTATACCCAGTTTTCACCACACTGTTACTCAGTTTTCCCAGCAATTTTTGTCATGCAATGAGTTCTTATCCCAGAAGCTGGGGTCCTTGGGTTTATCAAACAGTAGATTGTTATATTCATTGGCTACTGTGTCTTGAGTATTATTCCACTGGTCTACCTTTGTATTTCTTAGCCAGTACCAAGTGGTTTTGATGGTTGCTATTTTCTAATACAATCTGAGATCTGATAGAGCTAGGCCACCTTCCTTAGCATTTCTTTTCATTAGTTCCTTTGTTATTCTGGATCTTTTGATCTTCCAGATGAATTTTGATATTATTTTTTCTAGCTTCAAAAAATAATTATCTGGTAGTTTGAGTGGTATGTGATGAATAAGTAAATTGATTTAGATAGCATTGTCATTTTTATTTTATTGGCTTGGCCTACCCATGAGTAACTGATGTTTTTCTACTTACTTAGATTTGTCTTTATTTGTGCAAAAAGTGTTTTGGAATTGTGTTCATATAGTCCCTGGGTTTGTTTTGGCAGGTGGACTCCCAGATATTTTATAGTGTCTGCCATAGCTTTAAATGGGATTTCTCTTTCTGTCTCTTGCTGTTGGACTTGGTTAGTAATATATGGAAATGCAGAAGATTTGTGTGGCTTTATTTTGTAACCTGCAACTTTACCAAAGTTGTTTATTATTTCATGTAATTTTTCACTTGATTCTCTAAGAGGATTATTTTAAAGATGAAGAAACTATTGATGCATTTTGACCCAACGATAACATTCCCAGGTTTATACCCCAAAAAGATCAATGAAAGAGCAAAAGATCTTATGCCAACAATTTTTTTTTTGTGATGACAAAGAACTGAACGCTAAGGATGCCTAGAGGGGTTAAATGACTGAAGTGTTTGTTGACTGATTAACTTGCCCACTGTCACATAATAGTAAGTGACTGAGTTAAGATTTGAGCTAATTCCAAGCCCAGCTTCCATACACTTTGCTGCCTAGCTGCCTGTGTCTTCTCAGTTAGGGGTAACTGCTCAGAATTTGTGACTTGCTGCCTTCCTGAGCATTTCTATCATGCATGCCTGCTGCGAGTTCCATTGATGTCTTCACCTTGACTTTCATTACTAAAAGCCCCTTGCATACGCAGAAGAACTTGTATCCCTTCTCTCAGAATGATGGTGGGGTCTAGAGGCTACTGTTGACTGCAGTGGATGTGAATCATTGCCTTAAAATTTCCTCTTTAAAAAAAAAAAATCTGTCTAACCAGAACATGAAAGGCATTTCACAAAATTTCCAGTGATTCAAGTAGAGGACCTTTTGTGAACTCTACAATACTGTCCTTATCTCCAAACCTGTTCATGAAAATGAAGCCTGTCCTTCCATTATCATTTTTCCTTTTATGTTAAGTGCACTTTTCAAGGTACTCAAAAGACCCTGCATTTCTTAGCACTAGTCATTTTCCCTTCCTAAAATGCTACTTGAACTAAGTTGTGTGTGAACACTGTTTCCAACTTCTCACAAGATCTCGTCCATACAGATTGGTGTGCAAGGGACATTATTGTTCAGTATGGATCATAGCAGGAGATAGACCATGTTTCAAGAACCGCCAGAATTACCTGTAAGAGGGCAGCATGTGAATTTCTTTTATGTGCAATGGAGAGGTGCTTCCTTCAGAACTGGACTCAGTCACGCACTGCTTGCTATATGCTGAAATTTGGTTCCTCCAAAATAAAGTGTCCTTGTTATAAGGAAACAGTACATTTGTTGATGGCTCTGTTCTTTTCACTACTCTGTAATGCCTGCAAAACCACAGATCCCTAAAACTTTGAAATACTTGTTCTTTGTCTTGCACTTATAGATTATATTTCATATACTTAGAATACAGTCTCCTGCCTTCAACCTATTCACCTTATTCACACTTCTTTTAGATTAATCTACTCTAGTTTACCTGCATTTGGGGAGTTCCTGGTGAAAGGAACTTCCACATTCTTTGATAATTAACACAGTGCCTGACATAGTAAACACTATATAAATTTTAGTTATTACAATTAAGATCATCAATTCTTTGACTCTAGAGGTGTTTTGAAAATTTCTGCATGTTGTTCCAGCTTGGACATGCTGAAGCTTAGTTTTGTAAAAGATGTGTTAGTGTCTGACATGGACATATTTGTGACTGGGATTCTCTTCTGCATTAACTGCTTTGAGAATGAGAGCAAGAGGGGTGGAGCCAAGATGGCTTAGTATAAGCAGGAACCTACCTGAGCTCTCTACTCAAACCCCTCAAAATACTGGTAAAAAATGACCGAGCAAATTCTAGAGCAACAGAAGCCACAAAATGACAGAGTGAAGCAGATTTCCAGCCCAAGACAATCTGGAAGGTTAACAGGAAGTGTCTATTGCACCTGGCTCAGAGTAGAGTACAGCCCAGCATGGGCCTTGCCAACACAGATAATACTGGAGGAGGCCTCAGGGAATTTGATCACTTCATCTCAGGTTTCAAGACTTCTTAACCCACAAATGCCAAAGACAGCTTCAAAGATCAGTGGGAAAGCACTTTCATTTGAGTGAGAGAGGAACAGGGTCAGATCCCACTCCCAGCCCCTGGGCAGTGGCAGCTACTACTGGTGTGGTGGTTTCTTCTGGAGCTCTCAGTCTGCAGACAGTGGGGGAATCAGTTGGTTGATCTGAGTTGTAGCCCTGGGTGGCAGCCCTGGGACAAGGAGGAACACTGGAATGTCAGATCTGGTGGCAGCTGTGGATACTTGCAGTTCCAGGGCAGAAAAAAAATGCTTGTGGTTGTTCACAGACCAGAGTGGAGGCCAGGAAAGGATTAAACATCTCTTCTTTGATCATACCACTTTAGAGGAGCTGAGAGTTTATAGGTCCCTGGAGGTAACTCTTAAAGCAGCTGAACAAAATCCCTGAAACTTGGGGCAGTGCACCCTCTACTTAACAAGGAGTTCAGATGTCAAGCAATTAGCTGAGAAAATGACCAAAAGGGGGGAAAATAAGACTATAGAAGGTTACTTTCTTGGTGAGAAGGTATTTTCTTTCTATGAGAAAGATCAAAGCATAGAACTGGAGGAAGACAGTAAGGTCAAGGTTCCTACATCCAAAGCCTCCAAGAAAAATATGAAATGGTCTCAAGGCATGGAAGAGCTTAAAAAAGGATTTTGAAAATCAAGTAAGAGAAGTAGAGAAAAAATTGGGAAGAGAAATGAGAGGGATGCAAGAGAATCATGAAAAATGAGTCAACAGCTTGCTTACGGTGACCCCAAAAATGTTAAAGAAAATAACCCCTTTAAAAATAGATGAACTCAAATGGCCAAAGATGTCCAAAAAGTCAATGAGGAGAAGAATTTCTTAAAAAGCAGAATTGGCCAAATGGAAAAGGAGATCTAAAAGCCCACTGAAGAAAATAATTCCTTCAAAATTAGAATGGAGCAAATGGAAGCTACTTTATAAGAAATCAAGAAGCTACAAAACAAAACCAAAAGAATGAAAAAAAATAGAAGACAATGTAAAACATCTCATGCAAAAACAACTGACCTAGAAAATAGATCCAGGAAAGATAATTTAAAAATGATTGGTCTACCTGAAAACCATGATCAAAAAGAGAGACTAGACATCATCTTTCAAGAAATCATCAAGGAAAACTGCCCTGATATTCTAGAACTAGAGGGTAAAATAGAAATTGAAAGAATTCACTGATCACTTCCTGAAAGAGATCCCAAAAGGAAAACTCCTAAGAATGTTGTAGCCAAATTCTAGAGGTCCCAGGTCAAGGAGAAAGTATTACAAATAGCCAGAAAGAAACAATTCAAGTATTGTTGAATCACAATCAGGATAACACAGAATTTAGCAACTTCTACACTAAGGGATTGGAGGACTTGGAATATGATATGCCAGAGGTAAGAGGAGGTAGGATTAAAACCAAGAATCACCTACCCAGCAAAGCTGAGTATAGTACGTCAGGGGAAAAACTGGAATTTCAATGAAATAGAGGACTTCTAAGCATGCTTGTTGAAAAGACCAGAGCTAAATAGAAAATATGACTTTCAAATACAAGAATTAAGAGAAATAGGAAAAGTTAAACAGAGAAGACATAAGGGACTTATTAAAGTTGAACTGTTTACATTCCTATGTGGAAAGAGGGTATTTGTAATTCATGAGACCTTTCTCAGTATTAGTGTAGTTACAGGAAATATATGTGTGTGTGTTTATGTATGTATGTATGTGTATATTATATATGTGTAGGTATATGTATAGATATGCATATGTGTATATATGTGTGTGTGTGCACATATATATATGTATGTATGTATGTATGTACACACATACACAGAGGACACAGTGTGAGCTGAATATGAAGGGAAGATGCCTAAAAAAATAAAATGAAATTTGATAGGAATGTAATGAGAGAAAGAGAAAGGGAGAGGTAGAATGTAATAAAGCATCTCACATAAAAGAGGCAAAACAGAGCATTTACAATGGAGGGGAAGGGGGGGAGGTGACGGAATAAGTGAGCCTTACTCTCATTGGATTTGGCTTAAGGAAGAAATAACATACATTCAATTGGGTACAGAATTCTATCTTATCCTACAGGAAGACGGGGAGAAGGGGAGAGGAGAAGGGGAAGAGGTCATGAGAAGCAAACACTATTATGGGGTGACAGGTTAAGAGAAAGAATGGAATAAATGGAGGGCAGGACAGGACAGAGGGAAATATGCTTAGCCTTTCACAACATGACTGTCGTGGAAGTGTTTTGCATGGCTATGCATGCATGTGCTATATCAAATTGCTTGCTTTCTTAATGAGGGTGAGTGGGGAGGGAGGAAGAGAGAGAATGTGGAACTCAAAACTTTAAAAATGAATGTTAAAAATTGGTTCTACATGCAACTGGGAAATAAGTTGTATAGGCAATGGGTTATAGAAATCTATCTTGCCCTACAAGAAATAGAGAGGAAAGGGATGAGAGAAGAGGGGTGATAGAGGATGGAAAAGGGTGGTTGGGGTACACTGTCCTGGGGTGGGGGGAAGAGAGAGATGGGGAGAAAATTTGAAATTCACAATCTTGTGAAAGTGACTGTTGAAAAATGAAGATAAATTATATTAGAAAAAAAGAGAATGAGAACAAGAGTTATTTTGCAAACTTTGCAGTAATTATCACAGTATTTCAAAGAATTGTAATCTCTATAGTGTGTACCTTCTCTCCTCTGAGGCAGATTGCAACTCTCTGTGTTTTGGTAGATAATTTTTAAAGTTCCCACGACTGAAAACAATCACATTGGGGTCAACAGGGAGATGATGAATCCCTCCAAAATTAGTTGGGCTGGTCCTAAGATCACCCAGCATATAGTCCATCATCAGGCATGTACTTGAAGCCTTCTCAGCTTGGTAAGATTGGCATAAACTCCATCATCTTCAAGAGCCTAGGCTTAGACAGGTGAAGCACCACAGTAGAATTTTTTTTTTTTACTTTTCATTGTTTATTTTGTTTTATTTTTTTATTAAATAAATTTCTTTATTTATCTTTTTACATTTATTTTCACAAAATTTTGGGTTCTAAATTTTCTCCTAATTTGTCCCCTCCCCCCTCCCCAATACAGTGAGAATTCTAATTATCCCTATCCCCAATCTGCCCTCTCTTCTATCATCCCTCCCTTCCTTTACCCCATCTTCTCTTTTGTCCTGTCTATTCCCCATTACCTGTATTTCTTATTTCCTAGTAGCAAGAAAAATATTCAATGGTTGTTCCTAAAACTTTGAGTTTCAACTTCTCCCCAATCCTCCCTCCCCACCCATTCCCTTGGGAAGGCAGGTAATTTGATATAGGCCATATCTGTGTAGTTTTGCAAATGACTCCCATAATAGTCATGTTGTGTAAGACTGACTATTTCCCTCCATCCTATCCTGCTCCCCATTGCTTCTATTCTCTCTTTTGATCCTGTCCCTCCCCAAGAGTGTTGACTTCAAATTGCTCTCTCCTCCCATTGCCCTCCCTTCCATCATCCCCCTCACCCTGCTTATCCCCATCTCTCCCATTTTCCTGTATTGTAAGATAGGTTTTCATACCAAAGTGAGTGTGCATTTTATTCCTTCCTTGGTCAAATGTGATGAGAGTAAACTTCATGTTTTTCTCTCAGCTCCCTTCTTTTCCCCTCCACTAAAAAAGTCTCCTGCTTGCCTGTTCTGTGAGAGATAATTTGCCCCATTCCATTTTCCC
>CM053772.1:145911149-145974031 GCA_028658325.1 Potorous gilbertii
GTGCCTCCTCATCAGAAAGTAAAGGGGCTAGCATCTGGTCACCAAGAAAGTAACCTTCTATGGTCTTATTTTTTTTCCCTTTTCTGCTCATTTTTCCAGCCAGTTACTTGACTTCTGAGATTCCTCTCCACCCCAGCCTAGATCTGCGCAGCTAGTGCTTGGGGTCTGAGATTCGAAAGCTAATCCCCAGCCTCAGGGCTTTCAGCGGGGTGTTGGGGGGTGGGGCTGCTATTCAGGGTAAGATTAAATCAGGTTCTCAGGTTGGGGCAGGACTACCTCCCAGGTTCAGTTCCCTCAGGGGGTTTATGCAGAGACCTTCAGTAATGGATCTGAGGTCCTGCCTGCTCTGGGAGCCCCTGCCCGCCACTGCCTCTGCTGCTGCCTCCCGAGGGGGCCTGAATTATGGAGACACCCTGCTCCACTCTCGGCCAACCCAGAAGTCTTTCTCACTGACCTCTAGTGCCTGTGGGTGGAGGGACCTTCACAGCCACTGGAGATTCCGTCCCTGAAGCCTGCTCACATCTGCTCCTCTTGGGGCTGCATGGCCAAGGTAGTGCTGGGTTCAGCTCTGGTCCCGTGCATGATGGACCTTTGCTGAGTGTTTTTCAGGTCTTTCTGGAACAGAAATCTCTTCCACTCCATTGTTCTGTGTCTTCCACTGCTCCAGAATTTGTTAGGAGTTCTTCTTTACAGCTATTTTATAAGGTGTGGTTTTGGGGCTAGCATATGTGTATCTTTCTACTCCACCATCTTGGCTCCTCCCCCCCATAGTAGAATTTTAATGAAGAAATTAACCCAGTGATATGAAATTAATCCTGAATATGTTCCAAAAGTTATCAAACCACACATGCCCTTTGACTCTATTAGGCCTATAACCCCAAAGAGACAAAGCAAGATAAAAAGGTCTTATATTGACAAAAATATTTTTAGCAGCTCTTTTTGTGGTGAGAAAGAACTGAAGATGAAGGGAGTGCCCATCCAACTGGAAAATTATGGTATATATATATATATATACATATATATATATATATATATATGTATATATATATATATATATATATGAAAGAATCTTGTTAGACTCTAAGAAATGAAGAAATAGATGGTTTCAGACAAATCTGTTTGGACTAAATCTGCATCAGTATGAACTGATGCAGAGTGAAGTGAATTGAATGAAGAATACAATTTATATCACTACATAAATGTGGTAATAAGGAACAATTTTGAAAGATCAAAGAACTTTGACTATTGCAACAATTAACCATGATTTTGGAGGGCAAATGATGAAGAATGCTACCACATTCTGATGGTGAGTTAATGAGTTCAAGCTATAGAATGAGAGATATAATCTTGGACATGGCCAATATGAAAATTTGTTTATCTTAACTCTACTTGTTATGATGGCTTTGTTTTTATTTTAATATTTTTTAGTGGGGAAGTGGAGGTGGAAGGGGAAACGAAATAATTTCTTTTTAGAGAAAAAGATGAGTGATCCGGAAAGTAAATCCCCTTCCCAAAAGAAATTAACCCTAGAATAGGATCTGTATTTAGCTATTTCACAAGGTTGGTATGATGATCAGACAAGATTTTATTTACATATCTATGTGTATATTATGCATAATATACACATAGATATATATAGATGTGTATTGTATATATATATATATGCATATGTGTATATATGTATATATACATATAAATATATATCTTATACTTTGCAAAGCTTAAAGCACCATGTAAAAGTTGATAGTAGTAGTAGTAGTAGTAGTAGTAGTACCAGGGTTATCATTACTGTGTAACTCATTCTGAGCCCTGGATTGAATTATTGCTTTTTTCTAACAGTTTTACAAGGGGCCTTGGGAAAACAAAAAGCATAAAATAGTTCACTGATTGATTATATTTGAAATATAGAAAAATTCTAATAGCCTGTATGGTCTTATTTTGAAAATGTCTGGATGTTTACAGGGTAGATGCAACCATCATAGGCTATTAAGCAAATGTTTCCTTGATGACTTTTTGCCCTTGGTTTTATGACTAATCCCTATTCTAGTTTGCCATTGACAGACTTTTAAACCTACGTATTATTTGACTTTTTCCAGCTATCAGAGGCTCAACTGACCAATGGCATAGAAACTTTAATGCACTTAGCTTTTTCTGTCAAACTACAGAAAATCATACATGCTGGTATGTGTCAGTTGATATCTACCATTTCTTCTACTTTGGATAATGGATTTTCATATCTTATGCCACTGCTGTTAAACTGAATGGGCACATCCATTATAAATCCATATTTTTCCCCCCAAGGAGTACTGCTTCAGCTTCACATTGGAATGCCTGATCATTCAAGTTAGATCACTGGTCCTTAAAGCAAAAACTTACTTGAAATATTTTACTTGTAATGCAGAAAGAACAAGCTAAACTTCCTCTTAAAAAAAAACACTCTGTGCAGATGTTTCTGCAAGTGCCAGGTGATATAATCTTAGTTGGTCTACTAAGAAAGTAAGAGAACTCCATCTGATCTTGTTTCCTTTATCCCATCACTGCCTAATTTTGATTCTGTGTTCTTCTTTTATGTATTTTTGTTGATATGGAGATCCTGATCGTCAATTCCCCAAATTATTTTATTTCTTTCTGGTGGCTATACTCTTGAGCAGCTCTACGATTTGCTGATCTATGTCTTTTAGATTAGATGTTGTCTAAAAGAGAGATGTGTGAGAAGGAGCACTCAAGAAAAAAAGAAAAGATTCTAGTGGTAAAGACAAGACCCTTTTTAGGGCATAGGACAAGAGTAAATGATGAGAAAATATGATAAAAGATTTGGGATTTTTGTTGAAAAGGAAGAGGTGGTGGATGGTTGACCATCAATCTGGTAGGGGAATGGGATGAATAAATAGGAAAAGATGACAAAAGGGAAAGGAAGATAGTTTAGGGTACAGAAAATGAACTCTAAGCTTTATCTGACATGAATTAGTGCTAAGAAGAGAACATCTGGATAGTTTATAAAAAGGGGAAAGGAAAAGAGATAATTTCAGAGAAACTTGGCAAGACTTAGATGAGCTCATGAAGAATGAAGTGAACAAAGCCAGGAGAACAACTGATACAAAAACAACTTGGTACAAACAACTTTGAAAGACTCGATGACTGGAACCATCCCAAGAACAATCACTATTACATAGGAAGCATGATGAACATTCTACCCACCTCCTGATAGGGAAGTGATGGACTCAAGATAGAGACTGAGATACTTTTATGGGGACAAGGCCAACGTGAAGATTTGTTTTTCCTAACTAAGGCTATTTGTTGGAATTTGTTAGTCATGTTTTCTGATCAGTGGAATTGTAGCAATACAAGATTGAGTAAGAAGAGAGCTGGTGCAGAAGTGGAATTTATTACTACACAAAGGGAGCAACTAAATTTTTGAGGAAAAAGAATACAAGTAGGTTTGGAGAAGATACTAAGCTAAGGTCTATGAGGAAGAATAGAATGACTTGTCATCTTTTAAAACCTGCTCATCATTCAAATCTCTACCAATGATAATTCAAAATGGTGTAATGCTTTAAGGTTTAGAAAGTACATTCTTCACCACAACCATGTGAGATGCTAAAAAGATTTATTGTTCTCATTTTAGAAATGAGATAACTGTGGCTCCAAGAGATCAAATGACTTACTTAGGGTTCTACAATTGGTGCTAGGGCTACGATTTGAACCATGGACTCAAGTGGCTCTAAGTATGATGTCTCTTTATACTAGAATACAGAGGCCTTCTGGGAATAATAAAAAATAACCCCTTCCAAGTCCAATTCATAGTCTAGGCAGTGAGGGAGAGGGACATTAGAGAGGAAGGAATAACTTCTAATAGCTAGGGTGATGTACAGCAAGGGATTTATGTGCCCTGAGGCCTCTATGGTAGATGTGAAAGCAATTAATCTTAAATTGGACTATGACAATACCACTAATTGAGTTAAAATATCAGCCAGCATCATGACTGCTTCTATAAATCTAAGGGTTGTCATAGGATCACAGGCTGGCCTTAAATCAAAACAACAATCAGTTTGACATGAAGGATTGTGGGATTTTCTTAGGCTCCTGAAATACCAGCTTGCTGGAAATGTTTTGGTGTTGATGTATCTGACTTATAAAGCAGGTATACCATAAATATATATGAAATGAACAAAAGATTATTTTGCACTTATAAAATTTCATAACAAAACTGGAAACAGATTTGCAGGCAAGGAGTTTCTACCGCTTTTTGTTCAAAGTAATCAGGTCCAAGTCACACAATAACATATTGAATGAATGAATGAATGAACAAAAAAGCATGTATTATGAATTCACTATTCACGAGTGCTGAGTCTTGGAAATACACACATAAAAAGACATCCAATCCTTGCTCTCAATAAGCTTACTTTCGAATAGGAGAAGACATTGTGTATAGGCCAGAGAAAGAGAAGCTCAAGAGCAAGGCAGGGAAATCTTAAGAAGTAATTTTATCTGTCAGCCAAGAGTAGGTAAGAAAAGATCTAAAATCTGAAGAGTCCGAGGTAATTGAAAATCTACATAAACACTTGAGAAATTCTGCCTAAAAACAAAACAAATAATAAAAATCGCTGATCTCTCAAATGATTTTGTAAAAATTCCAAAAAGCTCCCCTGTTTTATTTTGATGGCATGAATTAAATTAGCAAACCAATTATTCCGAAATTGAGTAATTTTTTAAAGCTGCCATTTTGCCATATCCATCATAAATAAATATATTATCCCACAATATCTGACAGAAATTAAAAACCAAACATTTCAGGACCTGTATATAAGAATATATGTGGTGGTTATTGCCTTTGTAAGATCATAAGAGGAAAAATGGAGCTGTTAAGGAATATGCACAAGGATAGGTGCCAAACACCATGATGGCAAAACTGACTTGATTTGTGAATGTTATTGAAGATTCATGCAAAGGCATTGGAAGATTAAGTCAATATAGAGCTCATACACAGAGTGTAAGATTTCAATACGGAGTCTCCTTATGAAAACTAACCAAAAAGGAACATAAAGAAAGGAATTTGAAAAACAAAAATGTATCATAAATCTCAGATGCCCTTAATCAGCAACTGAAACATAAGTCAAAACATTAAGGTAGTATAAGAACTCAATAATGTATAAAAGACAAAATAAATGATTGGATATTAATTAAAATAAAAACTTTACTCTAAAGGTCTGAGAAGTAAAGAATTCAGAAGAGAGACAATTTCTAAGATAGGAGAGTAGAGACAATTATAGGTCGTCCATCACATTTGCTTGTAAGACTTCCAGCACAAAAGTTGTTTATCATTAATACAATAAATGGCAGAATCGTTATGTCAAGAGAGGTGATAAAACTCTAGCTTTTCTACCAAACTAGGAAACACCAAGGCCAGATAAGATCCAGAAGTAATTGGCTTAAACATTTCAGAGTGGTTTGTGAATGACTAGCAAAGCTTTTGACCAGCTTCCTCTATGATCTGAGAGATCAGAAGTCGAATGCCACTTTTTTTTAACATAAGGTATCACATATTTACCTCCTGCCCTTGCTATATAACCCCTGGACCTGGTCATCTTCCGTACTACTGAACCCTTAGGATTTCTGGGACTTTTACACTACCTTTATTGATCATCACAAACACTTTGCCTCAGTTCTGTATTCATGGTTTATTTGTGTATGGCAAACACATAAAATGATATAAATATGATAAAAATACTTAAGTATTTGATGACTACATAGAAAACTGTTCTCCTTTTAAAACATAACACCAACATAATGAATTTATTGGCATTCTAAAATCAAAGCTTAATGGGAAAAACATATAAAGTAGAACCAACTTCTAACCAAGTCAGAACCAGGTCAGGGAGAAGTTTCAGAATAACTGAGTGGACTTCTAGTGGCCCTAGTTTAGGGGGAACAACACTGTCCCTAGGCCAGTGAGAGCCTGGATCTCTCGTAAGTTTTGAGCTTAGGAGCTATATTTTTATGAGTCTTTTGAATCACTCTGCTTATCAGATCTCCTGAGAAGGAAGAGCAGTGACACCAGTGTCACCACCTCTTATTGGAGGAAAAGTTATAGATGCCAAGGCAGGGAGTAAAGTAGAAGACTAGAGAGGTAGGAGGGGCTCTAAAAGCCAAACAAAATTTTGTACAAAGATTTCCCTGTAACTTCGCTTTCTCCATAGTTGCCCCTGTTCTCCCTTCTCTTCCCCTCCATTCCCCAGTTCCCAGGCTAGCAATCCAGGTTTGGTGTGACGAAGTGAAAGAAATGACCTGAAGCAACTTTAGGAGAGAGAAGTTTCATTCATACTCAAGGTCACAAAGGGAGGAAGGATGTTACCATTGTTGGTTGTCTTGGCTAGCTTCTGAGTCCACTCATCTTTCTATACAATGGGTTAGCTCTGCTGGTGACCAAACTGCTCAAACTGTTGAAACAGCTGAAACCCTAAACACATTGAGATTTAGTTTGCATTGAACGTTAAGTTCTACTTTTCCCACGTTGTGATTCCTAGGTCCATATTTCCTCTAGTTTCTCTTTATTCTGTAACTTGGGCATTGAGTTATCACTCCTTTGCCTGCTCAAAAGGGGGCTACTTGATATAATGTTTGGCACATAGTAAGCACTTAATAAATGCTTTTTCAGTTATCCAAGAAGATAAATTTGACTTTGCAGGTTTCATTTGAGACCTGATGAAATAGGGCCCATGACTATCACGTATACACATGTATGTATTGCAGCAAGGTGGGCTGTGAATAAGAGTCCTGAACTTGGAATCAGGAAGATGTAAGTTCAAATCCTGTCTCAGACACTAGGTATGTTACCCTGGACATCTCTCAGCCATATTTTCCTCATGTGTAAAAAGGGGATGATAGCAGTGTCTGACTCCATTGGCTGATGTAAGTCTCAAATGAAGGGATATATTTACAGAGCGTGGCCAACCTTAAAGTCTGTATAAATGCTAGCTATTTTTATTGTTATTCACTTAGGCAAGAGGAACAGGATAGATTTAAGGTAGCTGGGGTATGTTTTAAGAAGATATATTCATGTGGGGAAATTCAGAAAGCAGGGAAGAAGCAAGGTGGAAAACACTGAGGCCAACATCAACAGAGACAGAACCGGAAGTCATAGTGTCATCAGAATACTTTATAGATGACTTAGAAAGAAAAAGGAATTAGATAAAAAGCTCAGGAAACAAGTCACAGACCCAGAATGGGGCTAGCACTTAATAGTGATGCCTGTCACTATTATCTGGACAATGGCTTGGAGCTCTATCTCTGCCCAAAACAAAGGAGCTTATATTTTTGCTTTAATAAGAATTTTATTCTTGAAAGATGGAACTTCCATTGTAAGCCTGATTTGCAACTACAAAAAACAAATTGTTGCTCACATGGTAACGATGGGAAGCATGGGAAGAATAAATACTCCATTTTAGAATTTGTGATGGTGAAGGAGAGGAAACTGTTTTAGTTCACTCTATAGAAACCATTCTCATGAGGAGGAAAAGAGGGAGTCATCTGACAATGTGAGGATTCATAGGGAGTCCATTGATCTAGTTAAAATACAGCAACAGAAGATATAGACTAGCAGATAATAGTGGATGAATGCAGAAGTGTAGTAATTATATTATAGTGATAATATCAGAATAATATCAGAAATGCTAGAATTAAGGGTGAACTAAGGACACTGAAGAAAGGTAAGGACACGAAAAAGGGTTCTTTTTTGTTTTTGTTTTTAAGGAAGAAATAAATGCTACAAGTTCACAAGTACATTAGGGATGCAAAGCTAGACAACAGTTCATTTCAAAAAGATTTGGAGGATTGGCTGGACTACAAGTTCAATTTAAATCAAGAATATACTATGTCAGCTAAAAAACTAATGCTGCTTTAGGCTAAATTGAGAGAAGTATAATGTCTAGGAGTTAAGAAGTGATCGTCTCAATGTACTTTGCTTTTGTCCTACCACACCTGTAATTTTTTTTTTCAGTTCTGGAAGCCACATTTGGGAAGAAGCATTAAAAAGGCAAAGAATGTTCAATGGTGAAGGGCCTCAAGAGACTACCATCTGAAGATCATTTGGAGGCCATGGTTTGCTCAGCCTGGAGAAGAAAAGACTAGGCATGATAGCTATCCAAGTATTTGAAACTCTATGTTGCCTTGCTCAGTCACAGATGGCAGAACTTATAGTTAGAGTAATGGGCAGAAGTGGTAGAGAGGCGTATTTCAACTTGAAAGAGAAAATATTCTAACATTTAGAACTATCCAACAATGAAGAGCTCCCTGAGGAGGTAATATGTTTTCTGCTAAGTTTTGATAACTTCAAGCAAAGTCATGATAACTATTTGTCAGGTATTTTTGCAGAGAGGATTCTTGTTCAAATATGGGTGGGATTAGATGACCTTCTAAGATCTTTCCAACTCTGTAATTCTATGAATTATAAGATTATAAGAACAATGATTATTGTTAATACCCAGAGTATGGTCAGTACACTGCTTATGCACCATGACTGTATTTCCATGTCCCCATGCTATCTCTTCTCCCCTTTCTTGCTCTCTCAGGGACCCACTAACACATCTATCAGACAAACCATCATAAAATGTTTGTCCATGACCTCAAAAAACACCGCAAATTAAAATCATCCATACATATGTTAACAAAACTTGTATTGAAAATAAAACATCTTAAATAAAACACTTTAGCATCAATATCAGATAATCACTATTCTCATGACTGTTGCTGCTTCCAGTTAGCACAACCCACATCTCACAACTTAAAAAACATAGGCAGTCTCCTCAATATGTTTAAAGGATTTCTTACACTTTGTAGAAGTACAGTATAGTATTCGATCCAATTAGGCAAGCGTCCAGTTGTCTACCTTTAAAAAATTGCCTTTGCCTCTGAACACTAAAGACTTTCCACTTAAAGAAAACTCCAAGAAGAGTAAACAATTTTTGGTTCTTTTGAGCTCATTAAAATAGCAATCCACCTAACTATGAAAGATGGTAGATATGCATACTCAATATTAACTCTGTCACAAAGTGCCTTGGGCTAATGCCCAAAAAGGGGGAATAAATATTTGCAAGTACATTAATCAGGCTCATGATTACACTGCTATTATTAACTGTAATCATTTGTTAGTTTAAAAGGAATGCTCCCTCATTTGTTATAGTCAACCACTTCCTGGCAATAAGAAGAACAGTCCTTTAATGTTATAAGTATTAATTAATTGTAAACTTGTATTTTGTAGCAGAATATAAACATGAAGGAGAAGTTTTGGGTTTTTTTTTAATCTATTAAGTTTTGCAACTGGTAGCTGGAAAAATGGTGGTGGCATCAACAGAGAAACCAAGGGGAGCCATTGTGGTAGAAGGATATTTTGAGCTCCATTCAATTCAACTCAGCAAGCATTTATTTTGCACCTCTGATGTGGATTTTGGATATGGCAGGTTTGTTTTAAGGAGAAGATGTCCAAGTGAAGGCATACTATAATGTTTAATAAGCATTTCCTTTTCTTTAGTCACATTCTAAATTAGCGCAAAGGTAGTTGGATAGCATTACTGAAAATCCAGTGATATCTGTAGAGAAAATCATCTAAAATCCAATAATTCATTGTTTAGATATCCATTTATGTAATATTTATTTGGTAAAGAATGTGACACACCTCCCCCACAAAAAGAAAGAATGTGATTAAGCACCAAGAGATGATTCAGAAAATAAATGGATACTATTTAACCTTAGCAGGGACCTCATTACTGCTCAGCAATTTGTCTACTTTATTTTTCCTATAGCTTTTGCATCCCCCAGAGTGAGTGCTCCTAAAAGAAATTTTTTCTTTTGTTTTTCACTTATCAGTTACATGCCTATGCCCTTCACTTACAGAGGAAGTTAGGTAGCACAGAAGTAGCTAGGTGGTTCAATGAATTGAGTGTTGGACCTAGAGACAGAAGGATCTGAGTTCAAATGTGAACTCAGATACTGGCTGTGTGACCCTGGGCAAATCATTTAGCTTCACTTTTCATGTACAGAAAAATATAGTAACTCATTTTGTGGTGACAAAGCCTTGGAAACCAAGGCTGTGCTCATCATTTGAGGAATAGCTGAATAAAATTTGGTACATGAATGCCATGGAAGACTGTTGTGAAGAAGTGAAGAAAGAGATAGGTTAAACAAATCTGGTGGTTTTGCACTCAAATTGGCACTAAAACTCCAGGGACAATATATATGAACTGATGTAGAATGAACTGAGCAAAACCAAAATGATTTATACTGTAAAATCAATATTATAAAAATGAATACTTCTGAATGACTTAATCACTGTGATCATCACAATGAACAATAATAGTTCCAATGGAAGAAGACCAATGATGATGAACACTATCTCCTCACAAAGAAGAGATAGACCAATATGCAGAATGAGACACAGTTTTGGATGTGACCAATATACAGAAATTTGTGTTGCTTGACTATGCTTATTTGTGATAAGGATTTTCTTTTTTTTTCTAGTGGAGTGGGAAGGAAAAAATGGATTCTTAATATCTGAAAAAAAATTTAGCTTAAAAATCTCTCTGAAGAGTACTGATCTCTCTTTTGAGATTTAGACACTGTATTCAATTCCATGAAATTTTATTATGTATCTGAAATACATAAGGTACTGTTTGTTAAGAGCTAGAAATTTGAAGAAAAACAATCTAAATCATCTCATCTCTCCAAGAGTTTACCTACATTCTACTGGGGATAACTCACAATACAAGTAGAAATTAGGAAACAGATCACATGTACAAAATACATAGCAAGTGATATAAACTGATTTTAAAAGACACAGAATGTGATTCATTAGGAAGAATGAGAAAAGGTCTCCTACAGAAAGTAGCACCAGAGATATTCTTTGGAGGAAACTGGGAATTGGAACAGATGAAGATAATGTAACTATAACTGCCATCAGAAGGGGAAGGTCAACTGGCATTCAAATTCCATATGTCCGGAATTAAATGGAATATTTCTGAGTGTGACACTTTGTGATCATACTGTGGGGTGCTGCAGTAGTGTAAACAGCCCAGATTGGTGCCTGTTGCCTTTCTTAAGTCTTCATAGAGGTAGAATATCATTCCATTGATTAATCAACAAGATAGAATAATATCCAGATGCCACGCTACTCAAACCACCATCCAGTTTGTGCTATCTGAATTTTTCTGGTATGTATGCATAAGGAAGCTTTCCATATAGCCATACTGTGTATAACCAGCAGAGCTAAGTAAAACTGACTGAGCTATACATTTAACTGAGAGATATTATTAAATATTGTTCAAATTTTTTTAAAAAATGGAAATCTTTATACCTTGACTCCTCTATCTAGATTCTTCTCATTTTATAACCCCCATATACATAGGCAATAACATATTTTGGCCATGAAGAAGAAAAAAATCAAAGGAAAGATGTGAAGCATTCCTACATAGACCCCTTCATTCAACCATCTTCCCAAACACCTCCCAAGTACTCTTCTCAGTCTTTGAGTATGACCAGGGGAATTTCTAAATGACATGTGACAACAAATTGTGATGAGGGAATAAAGAGGAATCTTATCTGGGACCTTGGCTTTGAATAATGAGGAAGATGGTCAGAGGCATCTTTTCCCCCTCTCCTGACTCACTAGGACTTGCTATAGTTAATGGTCTAAGGTACTTATCTTCCCTTTTCCTCATACTCTAGTTTCCATCTTGGCTTCCTGTTTCATGTATTGGTCTTGGTTTTTTTATCTCTGGACTGTGTTAGAGACTTGGTCTGTGGAAACTTACATTGCCTGGAAGACTTCATTCTCAAAAGTTTGGCCAGATCATGGCATCTTCCCTTGGCAGAAAGTGAAAAGAAATTAAGAAGCCTCTTGATGAGGGTGAAAGAGGAGAGTATAAAAGCTAGTTTAGAGCTTAACATAAGAAAAAAACCAAAGATTTTGACAATTGGTTCCATCACTTTCTGGCAAATAGGAGAAGAAATGGAAGCAATGTCAGATTATGCAGCCATGAAATTAAAAGACGCTTGCTCCTTGAAAGGAAAGCTATGACAAATCTGGACAACATACTGAAAAACAGAGGTGTTACTTTTGGTTATTAAAGCCAAGATGAGAGCAGTGATGTTGGCAATGGACAAGAAAGAAGGGATCTAAAAAATCCAAGGGAATAATAGATAGGACTTGGCAACAGGTTATGGGAGTGGAGCAAAAATGTAAATGGAAGGAAGGATAAAAGATTCTTGTGATGCTTCAGGTAAAGTATGGAGTGAGTGGGAGAACGGTGGTGCCAATAGAGAAGTCATTTGGGGAAAGGATATGATGCATTGGATTTTGGAGGCAATATCCAAGTGGAGATGTCCTTCATGATTACCAAATGCCTGATTCGGTAATAGAGCTATGTTTCTAGGCAAAAAAATATTATTAGACCTGTAATTTTATTGGTATAGGGAATTTCCAATGAAGAAACTCATTCTACTAAAGCGGATAGGCAACTGAATGTAACATTTAAAAAAGGCAGTTTCTTACAATCTATGCCATTCAGCATCAGCTTAAACAAGCATCTAGGAAAGAAAAGAATTCAACTAACCTAACAAAAATACTCATTGTGTTTTTCTTGATTATCAAGGGAAACATTACCATCTTTTTCACTACAAAGTTCTCATTTAGATCTTTGTGGATTCTACAGCTGTGATGATTAATTTTGTAATAAAGGTCTCCAATATACATTTTCCATCAAAAAAAAAAAATCTAAGTGTAATGAGACTTTCCCTGATCAGCACAGTTACATCTAAATGATTCCTACTATAACATGACCCCTTTTACTTTGGTTGCATATTCATAATTATTTTAAGTTTGCTTTTTTGTCCTTAATTTATGCCACCTTCTAAAATTGGAATTTTGTCCATGATCCAGAGTCTTATATGTTTCCTACCACTTTTGTTAAGTAGACATTAATAAACAAAATGTGCATTTATCCATCTTAAGCACTTTTGTAGCTTATATATTTGTTATTCCATAATTTAATGTAGTCTCTATTTCAGTTATCAGAATCCCATCACAATTCCACTTCAAAGAATGAGATAAATCTTTTGATAGACATTCTGCTAATATTATTTCACCTTATCTTCGTCCTTCACTATTGAGAAAGGCAGAATAGGATAGCAGGGTACTGGACCTGGCTTCAGTAAGACCTGAGGTTTATTTGAGGAAGCTGCCCACCAGAACACCAAATAATAGAAGTAAAAACTCCAAAATTTAGGGGGCTCATCAGTGATAAGAAAATGAGTGAGGAAACTCTAGGCAAAGAAATTCTTGTAGGAAAAATAGCTAACTCAATAACCATCATTTGTAGCATTCCCACTCCATGCTTACCCCTTCGTCTCCTACGGTCCATTACTATTTGGGACAGCCTTCCTGGCTGCTGCAATTTTGAGTGCTCATCTTTAGAAGATAATCACTTTTGATTTGAAAACATTCCCTATACCAGTGGAGATCCCATTGCTCCTAAACCTTCTGGCCTCCCTCATCTGCTCCCACAATGCCCAGACCAGCAGTTTACCAGAAGATTTCTATTAGGAAGAGATAAAACCCATGAATCAGATCAACTCTGAGTCCCCAAAACAAAGTAAAGGAATGGTTGAGGAATAGTGTGGAGTTTGGGGCCTGAGAAAGTGGAAGAAGGGGAAGGAATGTACCAAAAATGCATTGCTGATTAAAATTGGTTAATACAATACAGGAAAATAGACACCCATGGGAAGGCAGGAGAGAAAAATGGAGAAGAGACACAACTGCAAGATCTTTGGAGCAACTTTCTTACTAGGTCACTGACAGCCCACAGGATGAAGTCTAGGGTCTAAATAATAGGGTCTCCTCCTTCCCCTCCTCATGCTGTGTTCCACCCAAGGGAAGGTACACTTCCAAGGCCAAAAGCTGCATTTTTTTTCCTCTGGGTTTACTGGCTCCATTTCTTGCTCAAAGATCAAGCCTCAAACCCAATTCACTCCGGAGCTCATAGTCAGGACAACAAGCTCCCCGCCACCTAGCACAGAGTGAATGTAATAACTAAATAGTAACTGTTTCTCTTTTACCCAGGAGCCCTGAGGGTCTTCCCCTCCCAGTTTGATTTTCTTTTGATTAAAGGGGCCATCCCTTGAGGAATTACTTTAAAGAAGCCTGTTCATTGAATGGATGTGTCTCATTCAAAGTGAGAATGCCGTAAGACCTTAGCCTAAAAGGGCCAGGGTCTCACTTGGCATTGTGGGCCATCTTCAGCCATCCTGATGAATATGGACCCAGAAGGCTCAGGAGAAGAAAGGGAGGCTGGTGACCTTGCACAGCCCTTCCTCATTCAAATCAAAGTCAACTGCAAGTCATGTCATCATCTTGATGTCATGGTCCTCTTCAAGAAAGAAGGACAAACACCACCATGCGTTTGTGTGCATGTGTGTGTGTGTATGTGTGTATGTGTTTCTTTTTGGTCCTCTCACTGGTATGGATGCTGAATTACCATATAATGTCATTTGAAGAGACCTTTGCTGCCATATTTAGGAATTAAAGTGGGTATGAGAAACTGATCATCTCTTTCAAATCTCCTAGAACTCATAGAAATACTCCCGTCAAGTCACTGTTGTTAGTAGCCCTGATTCTTTGCCTATGATATCTTTATGTCTGAGGATCAGGCTATCTAAATTTAGGCTCATCAGGGCTGGCCATAAGGTTGGGCCATGGCAACTTACAAAATCATCTCTACCAAGGTGTGGATAGATTGTGAGCTGAAAGGAACAATTACTCCTCTGAAGTACTGGATCCATAACCCTATGCTAGGCATTGTGGTTGAGGTTATAAAAAGTATAAAACACAACCATTCACCCCCGAAGGAGCCACCAGTCCCAATGAGGCATGAAAGCCTCTAACAATAAAATGCTGAATGTGACATATAGGAATATGAAACCTTAGAACTTTTGTTTTCCTTGAGGGGCTGATTGGTTTGTTTTGGTTCAGCTGCATTGTTTCATCTAGAACCTTTTGGCCTGGCAACATATTTTGTGTATATGTGACAAATGGCTGAGTTCAGGAGTGCAGTTTGTGGACAAAGTTGCATGATTATAAGGTTATGATGTTTCCTTCTCATTCAGGTAATGGCTTACTGACAGAAAGAACATAAAACTGAAAACTTTATGTTACCTGACATTTATTTATTCACAGTCATGCACATTTTGGAGCATAATCAATAAAAAGTAAATTTTTATGTTTAGTTGTATCCTATTTGTTGTTCCTGTCAATAGTATGCAATAACTGGACATAAAAATATACTTTTAAGAGAAGATTTTGAACCAGTAAGAGTTGGGGACTCTGTTTCTGTTGCTAGAAATAATGAAAAGCATAAAAATACTATCCATAAAATGGCACTACTGTAATACTATCTCATGTTCCTTCAGATGACTTTACTAGATTGTGCACTTTTGAGATCAGGAACTGTCTTTTTATTTTTTTTTCTACATTTTAACTCTCCCTCAATACCTAGCACTGTGCTTTGTACATAGTGAACATTTATTAAAATATACCAAATTGATTAGTTGCTATCCTTTTTTATCATTGAAATAAACTATTGATACGTTTTGTTTTTGACAAAGCAGGCATTTCTCAACGAACAACCAACTTCCTCCACATTCTATAGAACAGGGTATAAATTGACAGAAAACAAAACAAAGCAAAATCAACATCTGTTTTTCAGTTGTTAACAAAACAAAGGATGTGCACTTTAATTTTTGGTGAAAACATTGACCCTTGTATTTGATGCTAGTTTTATTTATTTATGTTGCCTTTATTTACATCACTATAAGTTATTACATATATTGCTCTTTTGCATCCCTTCATTCCTCCCCTGAGATTTCTATGAATATCACAATTATCATTCCTTATGGTATAGTATTGCTTCACTGCAATAATTTATTACAATTTGACTCTTTCCTCGTAATTGGGCACATGTTTTATTGCTAGTTTTTTGTTATCACAAATAGTGTTGCTAAGAGCATTTTTGGAAAAATCGAGGTTTTTTTTTTTTTCTGGCAATAACCTCCTTAGAGCGAAGTCTTGAAAGTGAAATCTCTGGATCACAGAGTATGAACAATTTAATAGCTTTTCCTACATAATTCCAAATTATTTTCCAGAATGGTTGAACCAATTCACATTTTCATCATCAGTGAATGAAGAGTGGTCTTGTCCTCTCACCCACTCTGAATAGTACTTACTCCTTTTAACAATGTCTCACATAATGGGTACAAGGAAATACCACAGGATTATTTTGTGTTTTTTCTGATTTTCAGTGTTTTTGTTTTTGATGGCTGCTGATACTTTGTATTTCTTTTTTTGAAAACTGTTTATATTATTTGACCATTCATGGATTAGAGAATGGCTATTGATTTTATACATTGGTGTCACTTCTCTAGCTTTTAGATCTCTACTAAAAGTAGAGATACTTAATATAGAGATTATTTCATAATTCATACCTTTTCTTTTGATTTTAGTTGTATTTCTTTTTCTAGTTGTGTTGTTTTCTGTGAGTGATGAGGGATTTGAACACAGTCCATGGTCCTTCTGAGCAGTAAAATATATTTTTTATAAAAGGTCTCCCAGTCAATGGTTGTCACCTATGAAACATAGCAAATGTGTTACTTTGTACCTACAATGTCCACAGGGAGCTTACAATCTCTTGTAACTGGCCCACTTGAAGCACACACAAAAATCTGGTTTCATTACAGCTGTACTCAAACTGAACTGATTATAGAGACTAAGTAGAATGCTATATGTATGTGAATCTTAAAAATTCCTTTTTTCTTTTTTTATGATCATAATTCTTGCTTTGTTGTTAGTTTAGAATCACAGAAAACCAGTCTCCAAAGAGTTGAAGTTGAGAAGCAGCCAAAGGGCAATAGAGAGGTACGTAGTAGTGAACATTAAAAATAAAGTGTCCCACAAGAGAAAACAGTGAAAAGGATGTCATCAAGCAAATATATGACTGGAAATAAAAAAGATATTCTGGTCAAGTATCAAGACCTAGGGGTAGTCAATGAAGCCCATGAATTTCACAGTATCCATATGTCAAAGAATGTCAAAGGAGGGAGAAGCAACATCTCAGGATACTGACCTGACTCCCTACAACAGATATATGACCGAATACGGCAGATATGGACAAGAATTTCGTAGAATGGGTAGTCTTGTTTTGACGGTTCCCCTCATTGCTGGAGGGAGTACTTACACTGTTGAAATCATAGATCCATTGGAGAGCTGAACTTTGCATTTATAATGATGGGGGGAACGTGGTACACTGAAAAGAAAGGCTCTGGAATCAGAGGTCCTGGGTAAGCTTTGGAAAATGATAGAATCTCCTTGTGCGTCAGTTTCTTCCTCTCACATGAGACCTCTGTGGTCCCTAAAGCTGTTTAAGCTGAGGGACATGTGCATACATGTGAGATGCTGTAGATACTACTATAATAGAACAATTTCGGCAACAATCCATGATACAAAAATGTTTTCCTAATTGTCTTTGTATAACTTGCATTTTTAGGTAAAAGGGAACCCTAGAGACTACTGAATGGCTTTATATCATAGAAATTTGCCCAGCTGGCAGACAGTTCAATGTTACTGTCTTTCAAAAGCTTATGTTCTAAGATGAATGCTGTAGCAGTTCATTGGCAGGATACACTGTTATAAACCCAGCTCAACATCATTCAGAAAGATGAAGTAACCCCAGGAACATATGGATTCATTGTCATCACTGTGCAGATGACTATGCTTTTCACACGTTGGACAGATGGAGGGCCTGGGTGTTACACCGGAATTCATGAATTAGAATGAATTGAATTGAATAGGACATGTATTACTATTCATGGTCATTTCCATGGTGAAATGAAATCTATGCTAGAATCCAGGGTCAAGAAAGTAAATGATCATCTCCCATCTAACTGGTGAAACATTTACAGATGGTGTGGGATTTTAAAAGATCATAGGACTTAGGGCTAAGTGGGACCATGTAGATCATTTGGTCCAACTCCTTCATTTTACAGGCAAGGAAATTGAGACCTATAGAAATTAGGAGACTTGACTTTCCTAAAATAAACAAGAGCAAAGTTTGTCAAGGTCCTCCCTAAGGAAGATTTATGATGTTATCTTGAAGTATACTGAATTACCTTGAAAGAAGAAAGGCTTATATCAATGGGGCCACAGTACTGGGAACTAGTGATTCAGGAGAAGAATTTGAAAGCTGATGATATACTCTGTGTTTTGTTTGTAGCACAGGAAATGACCTTGGCAGCCAGGCACCAGCAGTAAGAAGTGCATCACAATTTAAAATGAAATGAACGGAAAGAGTGACCCTAGCATTACAAGGGTGATCTTCATAGATTGTTGAATTGCTCTTGAACTGTTTCCACAACGTCCTAGAGTGACTCACAAAGGCATCTCCTTTATTAACACTCTGCTATTACAGTATCTCCAGTTGCATTTCCAAGAGTACATTTAGGGATGCAATAATAGAATCTTATGATGCTAACTTTTGATAAACAGACCCAAATGGCATTCTGAAAAGAAAAAAGAATGCTGATCTTAGCCACCCATGTTGATGTCTTCAGTTTAAAGTGGAGGTGGGGGTGGGGAGACTGACAGTCAATATTTATTGAATGCACACAATGTGCCCACCCCTTAACACATCCCTTAACTCTTGTACTTCAGTTTCTTTGTCAGTAAAATAAGGAGGCTGGATTAAATAGCCTCAGAAATCCCTTCCAGCTCTAAAGCTATGATCCCATGGCCCTGTGACCCTGGCCTCTCAAGAGCCTCGAAACAATTTTCTAATATTATAAGTTAGAAGAGAGTTGCTGACCTGTACTAGTGGAGGGACTTTCTATACTAGGAGTTTTCTACATGGATGAAATTACAGGTTTGGACCAAAACTTTAACCCTCTTTGTATGCTGTGTGTGTGTTTGTGTATGTGAGGGACAGGCTGATATCTCAGGGACATCATGATATCCCTGTGAGGAAGGCCTGCATTTATTCCATCTACAAGGCTAGAGAGGGAATGTTGTAGAATGGTTGAAGTGCTAGACTGGGAATCAGAAGAGACTTGGATTTAAATCTTGTTCCTGAGATTTACATGTTTATCTATGATCTATTCCATTGTCTTTTCATACCAGGTTCCTTTCACCATGATTCCAATGATTTAGCCTTCTAATTTACACAACAATAAAACTTTAGGGCTAAGCAGGACTTTATAGCCCATCTAGGAAAATACCTTCATTTCAGACTCAAACATCTCAGAGGCCTCTGACTCTTTCGAAGTCTTCACCTCTATTATTTTCAATCTTTGTGTTGATTCTGTTCTGAGATTTATCTCCCATATATCCCCTCCTTCCAGTCTCTGCCTCCATGCTCCTTTGGCCATTCAGTTAGATTGTATGCTGTTTGTATTACAGGAAGAAAGAGAATGGAGTTAAACTGGACTTTATCAACCTGCTTATTATTTCTGCTAAGTATCTTCTCTTTCACTTACCAATTTCCATTTCAAATAACCTAGCAACTCATCAAAACAAAAAACAAACAAAACAAAAACAAAGCCTGAAAAAGAATATCAAAAGAACTGAAAGCTAGGACACAGAGAGGGAAAGTGGTGTGGGCAGCACATCTGCCTTCTTCACCTAATGGATTAAAACCACTCAGTTTCACTTACATTCAAGAGCCTCCCAAATTGAGCCTAATGATGTCCTTTTTTAAATAAACCAAGTACATAATAAATTATGTCCATTGTTCAGATGATTATATGCAATTGGATGGACAACTTGTAGACCTAGTCCTTCGTACATGGTGAGTGGAATAATCACTTGGACCTAGAATTACATAAGAGGAAGGGCAGACAAGATTGCCTCCTTGAAACTGTACAGGATTTTTAAAAACCCCAAGCTTTTTTCTGAAATAAAGGTCCGTATTTTTAGTGACAATGTTTTTCCAGGGATGCTGTATGATTGCAAGTCACAGAATGCCACAGTGTTTGAATAATTAAAGTTACAGGTCACCCAAATGGCTATTGAGAGGTTCATGGTGATCACAGGCTGTGCATATTATCAACACAGTGTTATACATGAAAAGCAACAAAAAGGCAATCATCACAGATATAAGAATGGATAAAGTGGTGGGTGGTCATGGAGTGGGAATATGACACAATACATGAGTTCCATTGGTATCACCTCATGGTCAAGAGGTTGAGAACAGAGGTTCTGAACTCTTTTTTTTCTTTTTATCATGGGTGCCTTTGGTAGTGTGCTAACTCTTGCATAAAATAAAATACATGGGATTATAAAGAAAATCAATTATATTGAAATAGTTATCTACCTATTTATCTACCTAGATAGGCAATAGATATGTAGGTAGATAAAAAGATGATAGATAGATAGATACATAGATAGGTACATAGACAGATGGATGGATGAATATGAAATCTAGCCCTTGTTGAGAATACCATGAAATTTCTTCATAGTTAAGAACTCTTAATCTAGAATAAGTTCCATCAGCACATTGCAGAGACTTTTCCCCATGGAAGAGCTATAGGAAGATGTGGATGAAAATGACAGAATGAAATGATGAATTACATTCAACTTTTAAAGGCAGTGTCCTCATCAGTTAGAACACGTTAAGCATAGGAAAGATTGTCCTATTGAATGGAATTATGATTTCTAGCAATATATTAATTTTAACCAAATTCCAAAATTAGCTAAATTAAAATTGTTTTTTGGATATCTGATAAAAATTCATCATAGAAGGATTTTCTTTGTTAATCCAAACATTATGATGGTTGAAAGATTATAAGATTGCAGATTTGGAGCTAGAAGGCAATCTATTCCAATCCTCTCATTTTATAGATAAGGAAATAGAGAACTGAAGAGACTTGCCCATGATTGTCAAGCTAATCAAAGTCATACGTGGCATTTGAACCTGTGTTCCTGACTCCAAATCCAACACTATACCACATTGCCTCTCTAATAAACCAATTCTAGAGAAAATAAAGTTTCATTTTCATGAAGCTCAACTTTTAGATGTTGATTAGAAATGGATAAATTACATTATTTTCATTTTTATAGCCAGATGGCATAATTTATATCTAATCTTTTTGCTGCAGACATGTAGAACATTGGAGGCTATTGAACTATTCTATAGGTTCATTCATTAATTAAAGACTGACAAAGGCTGTGAATATCTAAAATGTCTGTTTGAATTTAATTAAATGATTTATGAAATGCCTAATATACATAAGCCACTTTTAGAAGGCAATGGAGATATAATGATAAGAAATTTTTTCTCTTCTCAAAGAATTTTTAAGTCAGCAGTGGAGATAGGTAACATCCAAATAATCATACAAAAAATACTTTTGTAGAAGAAGCATAAACTGCTATGAGATTTCAGAGGAAGAAATCACTGTCCATTGGAGGTTTCAGGGAAAGCCTCATGAAAAGGGGGGCACCTGAGGTGGACTTGGAAGGATGAATAGGACTTTAACAGGCAGACAGTGGAATAGATAGGTAGCTAGCCCTACTTTGGTTTTTATTTTTTTATTTTTTTTAAAGCATTTTGCTTTTATTAAATATAAAAAAACATTGTATAGCTATACAAACTAGAGCACCAACATACCAAAAAAACCAAAACTGTAAGTTAACTTCAATGGAAATGAGTATGATGCAGCATATTATCAAGAATAACTTGCACACAAGAAGTGATACAAAAGACCTTGTGAATTAAGAACATCTATGACTAGGAAAGGAGATGATGAATGCTCCAGTGTTACAATGGAATCTATGACATCTTAAAAGACTCAGAAGAAGGCCCCCAATGTGTTGGTTGAACTTTCTTGTCTATGGAGGCATGGATAAGAATTGCACAAAGTGAAAAGGGTCAAATGAAGGGAGTACATACTCTGATGAAATTTAAAAGTCTGTTATGGTATTAAGAATACAAATCAGGGAAAGAAGATTTTAAAATAACTCAAAAAGTGCTGTGTTGTGGAGGAGAATTTACAAAATGATCAAATTCTTAAAAATATACAGGAGTGGTTGGATCTGTTCTTTAGTGCATATGCAAATCTAATCTCAAATACTTACTGTCTTCGTAATCTTGGGCAAATCTCTTAACTTCCATCTGCCTCAGTTTCCTCATCGATAAAACAAGCATAGTAAGGGTATTTGCTTCCTATAATTGTTGGAGGATCAAGTGAGATAATACTCTGAAGCATTTTGCAAATTTTAAAGCACTAAATACATGCTTATGATTATGAATTGCACCAGGCTTTGATTTGCATTAGCTCTCCCTGAACTAATGGTATTCTGTAGTACAGGGGAAAGAGCATTGATATTGAAGTCAGAGGATTTAGGCTTAAATCCAATCTGTTTGAGTATGGCCTCGTCATCTATCCTCTTTAGGCCTCATTTTCCTCATCTAATAAATGAAATTGGTCTAGATCAGTCTGTTGGTCTTATGTGACTCACAACATTCCCAAGTGCAGCTCTACCAGGTTAAAATATAATTGTGATATATTTAACAAAATAAATAAAAGTGCAATCAAACAAGTAATATTGCATTTTAAAACTAAGTCAATACGCAGCCCTCCAGAATCCTTATGACCTCTATGATTCCTTTTAGCTCCAAACTGATAGTCTCTATTTTCTTATTAAAGTGTCTCCTATTTTTAGTTTTAAACTTTACTTTTCAGGAAGAAGGAGGATCAAGTTCCCTTCTTGTTACCTTCCCACAATGCTTACCCTTCAAGTTCCAGGATGGTCCCTCTTGCTCCCTCCATAGTCCCAGTAACAACAATTTGGATCTCTGAGGAACCTCCAGAAGGTCAATCCTAATAGTGGAAACAAACTCCTGCTTCCTCTCCATAGGAGGGTGGCTTTCATATCTTCCCAATATAACGCTGTGGACTCTACATAAAATACTCAGCACTTTGCCTTGTTCCCATCTGTAAAGAAGGGAGAATTTCTCTTGTCTCTTCAAATAACTATTAAGACTTACCAAATTACTCTTCCTTAGGCATACCTTTGTGTGAAACAGTGGCATCTTTGTCAATGTCTTCTCTGAGAGATGCAGAGCTGGAGATTTTAGAAGCATCATTATCCCCACAAATAATGCAGTAAGCAATTTTACTATCTGGTGGGCAAGACTGGTACATGAAATGTGTTAGAACTGAAAGGACATAGTTTAGGACTGGCATTTTCTTTTTTATAAAGAGAAATATATATTTTTTATAGCAATTTGAGTTGAACTAGACTATTTTTAACCTCTAAAAAAATTGAGGAAACATAGCATAATGGTTTGAGGGCAGGCCTCAGAGTCAAGATGATCTGAATTCAAATCCTGCTTCTGACTCCTACTGGTTATGTAGATAAATTGCTTAATCCTTCAGTGCCTCAGGAAACTCTAAAATTTAGAAACTGAAGAGAAAATCCTGATTCATATCAGGAGAGGAAATTTCCTCCTTGGGAGTTTCCTGTAACCATAAAGGTGTAAGTTCAGTGTGGGTAGGGTGGAAGCTTTAAGGCTATTTCTCCACAGGGATGGTCAAGTTAGATGTTGGATATTGCTGGTGGAAAGGATTTCCTTGTAGACTTTTGCAGTTGACTATTCCCAGCAGACACTATAATCCTGGCAACCCTTTTCAGCATTAGATATACCTTCTCTCATACCATCTGGCACCCTCCCAAAATATATACACTGGACAGGAGGAAGAGGAGGCTTACTCCATCCAGATAAAGCATCCTATTCAAGTGACTGGTCTCTACTTGGGCTCCTAAGTTATTAGGTCTTCCTATCTTCCTTCACCTTAGACCAGATACCTTTAATTTACAAACTGATACTGGCTTGAATACCCTAACTTCCCAATTCACCAGCCTCCTCAGTCCCCATGATTTAGACCTTCACTCCACTTCAGTCACATATAGAAGTGGTCTTTGATCTTGACATCCTCAATTGCTCCACTTCTGCTATTCAAGATCCTGTTATTCCTCTATCTGAGCATAACCTGCTAGCTTTCTATCTCCCTAAATATCTCAGCCCTCCTAAAACTGCTCTTTGCCCTCACCACAACATTCTACCCTCCATTGATTTTTCTGTTTATGGCCCCATTCTGGTCTTGCTTTGCTTACTCTAGAATCTTGACCATTCAATTAAATGTTTCAGCTTGACACTGTTCTGTACTAAGTCCCTTGACTCCTTGAGCTAGTATAATTGATCCTTTTCCAAACTCAAACACTGCATCTTACCTGCCTTCTTTGTTCCCATAAAAGTGCTCATTGGGACCACTGGACGTTGTTGTTATGTTGTCTCACGTGTGACATAGAGAAGTTCTGGGAAAAGATCCTGGTTATGTGACTCTGGATAAGTGAATTAACTTCTCTGCAACCTAGGCAGCTCTCTTATATTTCAGAGAAGGTGCCAACCTGCACTGGTAGAGGGAATTTGCTCATCCAAGAGTTCTCTAAGTCAATTAAATCGTCAATCCAGTTCCGATTTCAGCTGGACCCTCAGCGCCATATGATAATGACGCTAACCTTCCTTGGTTGACTATCTCATTCACTTCAACATCTACTTCAAACTGCATTTTCTTTCCTTAACTACCTTGTCTTCAGGTCACCTTCTTTGGGACACTGTTCAGTTTGTCAATGCTATTCCTAGAATGTGGCAACTATGACTGAATATAATATTCCAGATATAACCTGACCAAGGGAGAATGTAGCAGGGCTGTTGCCTTCATCATGCTGGACACTATGTCTTATTAATGCAATCTATGATGATGACCTTCCTTCCTTCTTTTTTGGCAGCAAGGTCATACTGACTTATGCTGAATTCACTATCCACTAGAACTCCCAGAATTATTTTTCACATGAACCAGTGATTTTTCATGTGAATCCCAGAATTACTTTCTCTAATTACTAGGTAATTCCATTTTCAACAACATGGAACTTCTATTGTATTTGCTGTGTACATAAGAGTAATGTGGGACAGGAAATTCCTATAAACATACTAAAAATCACTGACTTGTTATAAATAACAGTAAGACTGGTTTTAGTAATGCCTTTTTTTATCAACATAAACTTTTTTTCTAAAGAGAAAGAATTCTGCAGTTTTAGGTTCATTATTTTGTTTTAGAGAAGAGCAAGACATTCTTGGTGAAATAGGATACATAGCCTGAGGATTCAATTTCTCGTTGACAGAGATGTACTTATTGGACACTAGCTAATATGTTAGTTTGATAAAGTAATGAGCTAGATCTAAGTTATTTTCCCTTGGGTCTCAAAGAACATTTACTGAGAAGAATGTTATAGCTAGAATGGATAAAGTCCTATTTTAGGAGCATTTCATTATATTTCCCACTAAACATCATTAAAACCTCTGACAAATCTCTCATACTTGAGCTATCTATAAATGAGGAGGTTGGATCAGATAATATCTAAGGTCCCTTACAACTCTATAGTCTATGATTCTATAAGTCTATAAGTTTGACTGAGATTCCACATCATAAAACATGCAAGATCCTTTCCTGGTGGGTATCATGAGATGCCAAATAACAGGCCTCAAGTAGATTTAACTTTGATTTTTTAAAAAAATTATTACAAGTATTGTGTTTTAAAGAAGAAGAAAAGCCCTGAGCATATATTAGACTGAAAGATCTCTAAAGCTCCTAAAATTCTCTGATCTTATGCTCAAAAATATGTTCTTTGCCATGTCTAAGATATGTTTTACCATTAAAATAAAACCATGTCCCTCCTCCTCCCCAGTCCATTTTTTTTTTGGGGGGGGGGAATGTTGTAGACAGCATTTGTTTACCTAATATATACATGAATAAATTGCATTTTGGAGGTGAGAAAAATGAGTTTATAAGAAAAGGACTGGCCAAGGAGAGTCAGCATTCAACCTCGTGGAGGGTTACATAAAAATATGTTAATATATCCCATTTGGTTTTTATCTCAAAAGTAGAGGCTTGGTGAACCTTCTTCAGACTGTGAGTGACCAAGGGACTGATGCTATTGGGTGAATGAAGTCTTTTGATTGGCTGAGGCTCCTCAAGGACTGGTGATTTAGGAGCGGCAGAAATGGAATTTAGTGTGCACACAAGAAGTTCCAGAACAAGATAAGGCAGGCTTTTCCTTGGCTTCTTCATATTTTAAGGGATAATGAATTCCTAGTCAACTGGCCATTCCACTTCAGGGTCCCCATTCACCCAGAATCAAGGAAGCCGCCTGCTCTCCGCACACTAATCTGTACCTGAAAACAGTTCTCACTTAAAAGCAGCCAGGGAAAAGCCTTTCTAGCCCACTGGAACTCTCTAGGGATAACTCCTAGTACCAGCCCCTCAGGTATTTTTTCCTGCTTCCCCTTACAGATCCCTCTTGTATATTACTTTTAATTTAAAAAAACAAATCTACCAAAGGAAAAAATAGCAAGATTTCACTTTGTTCAGTTAACAAATTAAATATATGTATATATTATTATATGAGATTATATATATATATATATGTGTATGTATTTGTATATATATACATATATATGTGTATATATACATGTGTATATATATATACATATATATATATTTAAAATCTTACGTATATGTTATAGTGGAAATCTCCCAATATTGAAAAAAAAGAGGAGAGGACTACTTTGTATATAAACACTATAAAAAATTTTCAGAATAAACAATGTCATCATAAAGAAGGAGACTGATTGCTGTGCTCTGTATGTGTGTGTATATATGTGTACAATTATATGTATATGCAAAAACATCTCATTTGAGAGTTTTTGCTTTCCAAGGGACCTGCCTAGGAGTCTAGGGCAGAAGTGTAAAACACATAGCCTGGTTTCCCCAGTGCAGCAAGCCAGATTAAAATGTAATTGGGAAATAATTTCTTTTCTTTTTTCTTATTTAACAGTATTTTCTTTTTTCCAAATGCATGTAAAGACAATTTTCACATTTTTTGAAAGATTTTGAGTTTCAAATTTTTCTCCCTCCTTCCTTCTCTGCCCCCTTCAAGAGAGCAAACAATGTGATATAGATTATACATGTACAATCATGTAAAACATATGAAAAATATTTTTAAAAAATAAACAAAAATACAATAAAACAGCTAATATGTTTTAAAACTAAATCAACATGTGGCCTACAGGGATCTTTATTTATTGATTAGTGGCCTCTGTTTCTGATTGGGTTTGACACTACTAGTCTAGGGAAGGAGCTAATGTTCTAGGAAAGTGAATTGATGACTGGAGCTCCACATCTGGTCACAATTGGCACTAGTTCAAGACAGAATGGGGAAGACCATGATCTTGGGAAAGGACAAATCCAACATGCTCTAAAGCAGAGGTTTTCAAATGTTTTGGTTTTAGGACCCCTTTACATTCTTAAAAGATATCTAAGATCTACCAAAGAGCTTTTCTATATGTGGGTTGTATCTATTTGGGATAATCACCATATTAGAAATTTAAATATATTTGTATTATTATAAACATAATTTTGACCTTTTGGACATTTTGAAAGGATCTCGGGAACCACACTTTGAAAACTACTGCTCTAAGGACTGGATGCTCAATGGTTATTCCCTGTATTACAAGTATATTAAGGAAATCTGAAAACAGTACCTAACAAATGTCTATACTTTCCATAGTTTTCTTCATCTTTTTGGTACTCTCTCCCCTCTTCTTTCTTGCACTTTCTCTTTTGGAGACATTACTGATCTCTCAGTGGATATTTTTCGTAGAATTTCTGCCCAAATCCAAATAAAAAAAATCTCTATTTTTTGATGACCAGAAGAGGTCCATCCAAGTGCCAACTAATTTTCAATGTTGGCCTCAACATTGGACTTATGTTCATGTGGGATTGCTTATGTAGGAGAGGTATGAGGTTGGTGGAGAATACAATTGTTCTTTGATCTGGCAGAGGCTCTATGACTAAGGGGAAGATTTCTTTAACTCAGCAGGGGAATTCAGAAATCCTCCATTAATTTTTCAAAGGTCCAGCAACCTATTCACTTGGTCTGGGAGTTCCTCTGTCTTTTAGTCACTGTCAATCTACTATTACATGTTTATATTCCTCAAGGTCCCAGCTGTTCCTGGGAACTCCTGTGTTATTTGGCCCCAACTCCATTCCCTATGATCTCTGGGAGTTCATGGTTTCCTGGAGAACATGGTTACTCAGTGAACTTTATTCATGAGATGTGCTATACTGCCATTCAGAATTCTTTCTAACAAATCTATCAATCAACCCATAAAGGGCCAGTGTCTCCCAAGTCACACAATCAATTCCAAGCTTCTTTTTAAAATATTTATTTGTTTGTTTTTAGTTTTCAACATTCATTTCCACAAGATTTTGAGTTCCAGATTTTCTCCCCATATCTCCCCTCCACCAACCCAAGACACTGTGCATTCTGATTACCCCTTCCCTCAATCTACCCTCCTTTCTATCACACCCCTCCCTTCCCTTATCTCCATCTCCTCTATTTTCTTAACAGGCAAGATAGATTTCTGTACCCCAATACCTGTATTTCTTATTTTCTAATTGCATGTAAAAACAATTTTTAATATTCATTTTTAAAACTTTCAGTTCCAGCTCCTCTCTCCAACTCCCTCCCCACCCATCCCCACTGAGAAAGCAAGCAATTCAATATAGATTATACGTGTGTAGTTATGCAAAAGGCTTCCATAATAGTCATGTTGTGAAAGACTAACTATATTTCCCTCCTTCCTATCCTGCCCCCTATTTATTCTATTCTCTTGTTTGACCTTATCCCTCATCAAAAGAGTTTATTTCTAATTATTCCCTCCTCCCATTGGCCCTCCTTTCTATTATCCCTCCACACCCCACTTAACCCCTTCTCCCCTACTTTCCTGTAGTGTAAGATAGATTTTTATACCAAATTGAGTGTGCATGTTATTCCCTCCATAAGCCAAGTGTGATGAGAGTAAGCTACACTTTTTCCCTCTCACCTCACCCCTTTTTCCCCTCCATTGAAAAAGCTTTTTCTTGCCTCTTTTATGAGAGATATTTGCCCCATTCCATTTCTCCTCCCAATATATACCTCTCTCACCCCTTAATTTTATTTTTTTAGATATCCCTTCCTATTCAACTCACCCTTTACCCTCTGTCTATATGTATATAATCCCTCCAACAACCCAAATACTGAGAAAAGTTTCAAGAGTCACAAATATTATCTTTCCATGTAGGAATGTAAACAGTTCAACTTTAGTAAGTCCCTTGTGAGTTCTCTTTCCTGTTTACCTTTTAATGCTTCTCTTGATTCTTGTGTTTGAAAGTCGAATTTTCTATTCAGTGCTGATATTCTCATCCAGAATGCTTGAACGTCCTCTATTTCATTGAATGACCTTTTTATTTTTCTCCTGAAGTATTTGCTGGGTAGGTAATTCTGGGTTTTAATCCTAGCTCCTTTGACTTCTGGAATATCATATTCCAAACCCTTCAGTCCCTTAATGTAGAAGCTGTTGGATCTTTTGTTATCTTAATTGTATTTCCACAATCCTCAAATTGCTTCTTTCTGGCTGCTTGCAATATTTTCTCCTTGACTTGGAAACTCTGGAATTTGACTACAATATTCCTAGAAATTTTTCTTTTTAGTTCTCTCTCAGGAGGAAATTGGTGGATTCTTTAAATATTTATTTTACCCTCTCATTCTAGAGTATCAGGGAAGTTTTCCTTAATAATTTCATGAAAGATAATGTCTAGGTTCTTTTTTTGATCGTGGCTTTTAGGTAGTCACGTGGCTTTTAGGTAGTCACGTGGCTTTTAGGTAGACAATTTTTAAATTGTCTCTCCTGGATCCATTTTCCAGGTCAGTTGTTTTTCCAATGAGGTATTTCTCATTGTCTGCTATTTTTTTAATTCCTTGTGTTTTGTTTTATAATTTCTTGATTTTTCATGAAGTCATTAGCTTCCATCTGCTCCATTCTAATCTTCAAGGAATTATTTTCTTCAGTAAGCTTTTGGACCTACTTTTCCATCTGGCTAATCCTGTTTTTAGGGCCTTCTTCTCCTCATTAGCTTTTTTGGATCTATTTTGCTATTTGGGTTAGTCTTTTTTAAAGTATTATTTTCTTCAGAATTTTTTTGGGTCTCCTTTAGCAGGCAGTTGACTCATTTTTCACAATTTTCTTACATCACTCTCATTTTTCTTCCCAATTTTTACTTTTCTTACTTGATTTTCAAAATCCTTTTTGAGTTCTTCTGGGCCTGAGACAAATTCTTATTTTTCTTGGAGGCTTTGGATGAAGGATCTTTGACTTTGTTTTCTTCTGTTTGCATGCTTTGATTTTCCTTGTCACCAAGGTAAGATTCTATAGTCTGAATCTTTTGCTAGTTTTTGCTCATTTTCTCAGCCATTTACTTGACTTTTGAGTTCTTTGTCAAGGTCTGCTTCCAGAGGGGGTAGTGGTGTATGTTTTCAGCTGTTCCATTCCCCCACAATCTGCAGGCTGGGAGCTCTAGAAACAGTGGCTGCAGCTGCCTCTGCTGCTGCTGTGGCTGCCTCGGGTTCCTTCACCTCCTACCCCTGAGCCATCCCTCTACCTGCAGCTGCCATGGGGCTAGGGTCACATCACTCCACTCTCCTGCACTAGTCCCATGGGCTTTTCCCACTGACCTTCCAATTTTACCCTCAGAATTTTAGGGTCATGAAGTCTGTAAACCACCACAGGTATGAGAGATTCAGTCTCCCCAAGGCCTGCTCAGGTGCCCTCTGTGCACTCATGGCCCACACTGGACTGTGCTCTGCTCCCAACATAGTGTGATAGACACTTCCCTTCGGCCTTTCAGGCTGTTGTGGGCTGGAGATTTGCTTCACTAGGTCATTCTGTGGGTTCTACAGCTCCAAAATTTGTTTAGAGCCATTTTTTACAGGTATTTGGCTGGGCTTGGCAGGAGCACTCTAGAAATTCCATACTATTCCTCCACCATCTTCCAATTCCAAACTTCTTAAGAGGGTAGTATTTGGGGATTGGGGAAAAACATGAGAGAGACAGAGAGAGAGAGAGAGGGAGGGAGAGATAGGCAAGAAGAACAGAAGAGGAAAAACACTGTGGAACAAAAAGGTAAGTATGACAAGAATGGTGTATGGAACAAAAATAAGTTTGGATAGATTAAGATGGGAAAATCAGGCATAAGAAAATTTGATTTGATATGATAGGAGGCCAGGAGCCATTGAAGCCTCTTAAACAGAGAAGAGACACAGTAGTGGTATCTGTATGAAGAACTGGAAGAAAAAGATATTTTACCAGTCTGGGCACATCTTCTGCATTGTGTAGATCACAACCTTTTTATGCTTTCTCATTCTTTATGACTCTTGTAGATGTTTTCTCATAGATCCTCCAAAAAAGGCTCTGCCTGAGGTATTTGCTTGTGGCCTCTCTCTAACTTCCTGCCTTTCTCTTATTCTTTTTATATCTTAGAAGTTATTTCCTCTCACAAATATCCTCATAAAACTTTTTAAGATAAAATTTTATTTATCTCTTGTTTTTATATCACATCATCAAAGGGGCCATGCCCTGGCTACTTAAACAGGCCTATTCAATGAATGGGCATTACCTCACCCTAAGTGAGTACCTGTAAACACCTTGGCCTAAAGGGTCCAAGGTCTCCCAGTGCATCCTGGGTCATCTTCAGTCATCCTGATGAATATCTGGTCATTGGATTCAGATGGCTCTGGAGGAGAAGTGAGGTTGGTGACCTTGTACAGCCCTCCCTCACTTAAAACAGTCACATGCAAGTCACGTCATCATTTCTCTGATGGCATGGTCTTCTTTGAAAATGAAGGATGAATGCCACACAATCTTAAGAGGGACCTTGAGAGTGTCCTTGTATCTCTTATTTTGACCACCTTGTGAATGCTTGCCCTGTGTGAGTTCTCCATAAAACAGTCTTATTGGCAAGTGTATATTTTGCATTCAAACAACATGACCAGGTCGTTGGAGTTGCTCTCTCTGAAAGAGTTTGAATGTTTGGTGGCTTAATTCAAGTAAGGACCTCCGTGTCTGGTACCTTGTCCTGCTAAGTGATCTTCAGAATCTTCCTAAGACAGTTCAAATGGAAGCGATTCAGTTTTCTGGCATGGTGCTGGTAGACTGTCCATGTTTCACAAGCATACAATGAGATCAACACAAAGCCTCTGTAGACCTTCAGTTTGGTAGTCAGTCTAATAGTTCTTCTCTTTCACATTTTTCTTCAGAGTCTTCCAAACACTAAGCCAGCTCTGGCAATGCTTGTGTGCACTGTTAATGTATCTTTGCTTATTGTTAATGTAATTTCGCTTCTTAGATCACATGGAAGTCTGAGTCAGATGGGAACCTGTGGTGGGAGAAGCTTGCTGAATAGCTGGAAAAGGAAGAAACTGACCAAGAGCAGAGCTGAGAGGAAATTAGTCAGAGAGTGGTCAGAGTTAGGAAGGGTGTAGGCTGCTGGCTAGCATGAGTGAAAGAGCTTGTTTATGATTTTGTTTAAAGGGAGCTTGCTTGTGATTTAAGGGAACCAGTTTGTAGGAAGCCAGCAGGGAGGTATTGGGGATGGTGTTGTGCTCTGCATTGTTATTGTGTATAGATTATGATGGATTTGGCTTTCTTGTGTTTGAATAAACATTTTTCTTCTGCCTTCTATATGGAGAGTTTGTTAAACTTTACGATAGAGAACATATTCATATTCTCCCTCATATTCATAGTCACTACCAGTTCTGTGAATATTGCCTCCGTGATACAGTGTGTCAACCTCATTGTCAATGTGTACATCTCTGGAAATTACATTACCAAGGTAAGTGACCTTACCCACAACATTCAAAACTTTTCCATTTGTTGTAATTGATGGTTCCATGTATGTGTGTGGTGTGGTGGTGGCTAGCTGATGAAGCACCTGTGTTTCCTTGGTGTTAATTGTTAGGTTAAAGTTAGCACAAGCATCAGAAAATTAATCTGTACTTTGTTGCATCTCAGCTTCAGAGGCTACATTGAATACACAATCATCTGCAAACAGAAAGTCATGCACCAACTCTCCCTTCACATTGGTCTTGGCTTGTAGCTTTTTCTAGTCACAGGACTGTTCAGCATGGTGTGCCCACATCAGAGAAGGTGTTGTGCTCTGTGAGCAAAGAATTGAAACAGCTCAAAGGAAACACAGGACGAGCAAATTTAGTGTCCACCCCAAATGTTCACATGGACTATTTGTGCTTAGACTGTGGTAGAGCATTCCAAGCTCATATTAGTCTAATCAGTCATAGCCATATTGAAACTTGACTCTAGCATATTGATGTCATTTTGGTTCTCTTTGAGAAAGAAGGACAACAACCATTATATTCTAGCTACACAAGATACAAATACAAAGAATGAAATAATTCTTAATTTCAAAGAATGTACATTCTATGGGGGAAATAATACATATAATACATACATAAATATATGTATGTGTGTGGGTGTATGTATATCTATATCTATATAGATATAGATATACACACACACAAAAGCAGGCTTATCTAACATGTATGTTCCCAGGACTAGGCTCTCACTGGCTAGTCTCTAGTTCTAGTCTCTAGCATTGTCACTCAGTAGTGTGTCAAGTTCTGAAGGATGCTCAGGTTCCTTTAGATAAGCAAAGTCTTCACAATCAGATTTGTTGACAAGCCCTGATTCCTCCATAAGAACAACATTAATTGGAGTCACCTTGTTATTAGTAAAGAATAGTTCACTGGCCACTTTTATGCTTTCCAAAGCCCCAGACTCATCTTTCTTGCTCAATTTTGATCCAACTTCTGAAAGACTATAGTCTTTCAGACTGTGTCACTCTCTCCCAGTGTGAAAAATTGCTGATTTCCACTTCTTCAATACCATTTTCTGTTGAGACCCATGCATGCTTGTCTGTGATTTTCTGAATTGTAGGTCCCCAGAGGACAGTGTACAGACCCCAGGTAGAGTCCAGAAATTAGGGGACTGTAGGAGGGGAGAGTCTGGAGACTAGTGGGTGGTAGCTCTGGGTAAGGGTCAGCAACCCTGGCAAGTAGGGACCAAGTTAGGGTATGCAAGTTCCTTTGGTCATTCTGGGTAACATTTTCTCCAAGGCCAGTCCTGGCATGAGACATTAAGTTGTGTTTTGAAGGAGAGAGAGATTATGATGGAGTACACTCCAGGGATGAGATCTGTCTGTCTGTGTTTGTCCTTTATTTTTCAAGTAGACCATGACACCAGAGAAATGATGACATGACTTTCACTTGACTTTGTTCTGAGTGAGGGAGGGCTGTGCAAGGTCATCAGCCTCACTTTCCCCTCCTGAGCCATCTGGATCCAGTGACCATCCAGTATTCATCAGGATGACTAGAGAAGGCCCAGAATGCAATGGGAGACCTTGACCTGTTCAGGTACTCACTTAGAGTGAGGTAAGGCCATTCATTGAATAAGCCACTCTAAGAAGTAATCAGGAAACGGCCCCTTTAATGAGGGAAAGAAAAAAAAATAAGAGTAAATCAAACTGGGAGAGAAAGAGCAAATACTGATAATCCAGTACAAAGTCACAGAGATGAAATTTCAAATGGGAAGACTAGATGGAAGATTGACTTGGATGTATAATATCTTACTAACAATCCTAGTGTCATAGTTCACCTTGTGCCCTTCTCGCTTATTATTTCCTCTACAATGATTTCTGTCCAAAATAGAAACAGGAGAGAAGCCCAGTCAATAACTCTGTGAAGTGGGAGTTATTATATTCCCCAGTTTATTGAAGACTAAACTAAGGTTCAGAAAGTGAGTTTTTAATGGGTTGAAACTGACCATGTATCCTTTCATCATAGCTCCCTCAGTACCGAGCAGGTGTATGCAGCAGAGCCCAGGAATGGGGGTAACTTGTGTATAAGGACAAATACCATCATAATAGCCCCTACCCTATATTCACATTTATTCTTATTCATTTTCACTGTTTTCAGGCTGAGTTCCAAAGTCTCTCTAAAGCTCCAGACTTGCATCTACCAACACTGACTCACTTTCTTTTCTAACCCAAGTCACCCTCCCCTTCATCCTCCCTCCAAACTTTGTTGTTCATTATTGGATTACACTGAGGCAAACATTACCTTTCCTTCCATGGTTCTACTTCTACTGAATACATCGCAGTTCCCAGGCCAGCTTCCCAAACCACAAAATGGCATCCACTAACCCTGAGGCGCAAACACCTGCTCCTCCACCCATAGAGGCCCCAGGCTATGGCTGCTGACTGGAGACAAGCTCTTCCATGATGAGCCCACCTGTGCCTCCCTTTCTCCCCTTCAGCCCAATAGAATCTCAAGCTCTTAACAGTTTTATTCTATGTTCATTAGAAAGGAGCAAAATTTCTCTCCTATTGTGGTATAAAGAGGGACATGTACTTTTCCAATACCTCAATAGCTTTGATAAATCTTTCTTCCCAAGACACTACTGCCAAAGGTTATGTAGATTCTAAATATATAAAAGCAGAGTTTTCAAAAGGAACATTAAGGAAAAAAAAATGGCACTTGTTATGTGAGTGATGCAGACCTAACAAGACTATGGCCATTCAACTCTGCATCCTGGAGAGGTTTTGAAAAGTTTGAAGTTTCTCTCTCCCTCCTGCTGAGGTTGGATATTGGCTGCTGGAATAGCCCTACTGCTGAATATTGCCACCCACTCTCATTGATGCTGCTTGCACACTCACAGCTGCAGATCAGTTGTAACCTGTGATATTAAGTAAGAGCAAAGATCCTACTGAGGCAAGAGCAGGGTCAAGTTGCCATTCAAACAGTTGAGGCTCCCCAGGACTCTAGATTTCCTGTTTCTCTGGCGACATATTAGTCACTATCCCAACCTTTCCAGTTTCTCTAGATGGTCCTCTGGGGCAGAGTTGAGCTAGACTGTACTTGGAATTACAACTTTCCATCCATGGACAAGTCAGGAAAGAAGGTGGCCCTTTGGAGGATTGCTGCTTCTGGATTTGCTTTCTTTCATAATTGGTGCTGTTTTACAGAAATGGTTCTAGTTCATAGGAGCATAGCTTTAAGAGCTGGATGAGAACTTGGAGGACATGGCAGTTCAATATCCTTATTTCACAGATAAGAAATTGGTTAAATTGACTTGTCTGAAATCAATTAACCTCTTGGTACCCTGGCCAACTCTCTAAGACTAAGCATTGTAGAACAGCTGCTTATCTACTTTGGGTTGAAGGAGTTTCCTCACCAAGAACTCCTTACACCAATAAAATCACAGGTCCAGACTAAGGAGGGGAAAAGCCAAACAAAACCAAAACTGAATGAAAAATGGCAGTGGTTTGGGGCAAAAAATAGGCTAGAGAGTAAATAGAACCCCTAGAGTGATAGAAACTAAGCTTCCCATTGATTACTTTTGTGGGGGCAACTAGGTGGTGGTGCTATGGATAGAGTGGTAGGCCAGTTTGAATTCAGTCTTAGACATCTACTAGCTGTGTGACTGGAAAACTCACTTAATTTCTGTTTGGCTCAGTTTTTTCAACTATAAAAATGGATATAATTACAGTACCTACTTATGAAGATCAAATGATATAAAATTCGAAAAACACTCAACACAATGTCTGGCACATAGTAGGCACTTAAAAATGCTTATTCTTTCCCCTTCCTTCTCTCCTTCCTTTTTCCTTTCTTGCTTCCTTCCTTCCTTCTCTCCCTACCTCCCTCATTCCTTCCTTCCTCCCGTTTCCTGTTTTCCTTCCTTCCTTGCTCCCTCCCTCCCCTTTCCCTCTTTTCTTCCCTCCCTCCTTTTTCACCTTCTTTCTTCCTTCTTTGCTTCCCCCCCTTCCTTACTTTCCTTCACCTAGTAGAATGCAAGTACATTAAAGATTGAGACTGATTTTTTTTTTAATCTGTATATTTGGTGCTCAGCACAATGTTTTGTATCTAGTAGGTATTTAATAAATGTCTTGACTGAAATTTAGTTGAACATTGACCAAAGTTGGCCATCAATATGAGACAGCAAAGCCCTGACCACATTATTTTTTTTTCTGTAATCATGAAACAGATATTCTCAGTTAAAGGCATAATCAAAGAAGCAAACTATCATCTTAGTCACCTATCCTTGAAATGATAACAGATTCAATGAAACTAATGGTCACAGTAGACAATGATGCTACCTCTATCTTTTAGAAAACTCTAAGATCTTTCTGTCGGAGAACATGTATTTGCCCAGCTCAATCAGAACCACTTGTCCAGATACCCTCTACTTCATTCTTCCTAATAGCCCCAAACGCACTCCCAAATTGCCTTCCAAGAAACTCCACAGAAATTCGAAGTCAGGGTCCTCTCTAGCTTTTATTCCAATGGAAATCACAACTGCAGCCTTACAGTCTCCTAAATCAGAGGAAGTGCAAGACCATTCAGAAGCCAAGTAAATGTAACAAAATATTTCATTTCTTAGAATGAGGGTAATATAATAATAATCAAGTGAACCCTGTGATTCATTTACCCAAGAATAGGATCCTACACCCTGTATCTCATGTCCCTTTGAAAGTAGGGGATAGAAAGAAGGTGCTTAGGCAACATGACAAATTGAAAGGGATTTTTGTGTATTTTCATTTTACTCAGAAAGGTATGAGGAAGCAGAAGGCTGGAAGTGGGATAAAAGATAAGGGGGAAAAAATTCATAGCAGTAACAAAAAAATCTAGAGCATTATGTTTCTTTTAAAAAGCTTTATCTATGTGGTTTCATTTTCTCATTATAGGAATTTATTCCCATTCATCAGAGGCCTCTTGTAACAAAATAAAATAATTAAGCAAAATTAATAATCATTGATTGGATTGATTGGATTTAGACTTCATCTAAAAGTACATACAACATTTCTATTTTCTCTATCACACCAACTTGAATAAAAAAGAAAGAGAAGAAAAATAAATTTCTAGAATCAGATCTGCAAAGTCAGCAAAATATATCCCCTTATTGACTGTACATCTATATACAAATGTGTACATGCATGAGTACAGATGCTGACCAATTATCAATTCCTCCCACAAGAATGCCCCATCACCTGGCCAAAGCTCGGGTTCAGTTCACATCTACAGTTACCATGTCTTAAGCAACAGAACTCTTCTAGTCCTATCCTTGATAGCATGAAGAAGTTACAGAAGATGAGATTTTCATCCCAGTTCCCCAAAAGAATTTGTGTTCCTACTCCTTGAAGAGGAGGGATGATGATGTATCAGTAAAAGATCATGTCCCTTGCAGATACCCAGTATCTGAGTGGGTCCCAATCAAGCAAGATAGCAACTTCCTGCTACAGGCACAAGACAACATATAAGAAAACATGAATTCAGACCACCATATATGGTCTGAACAGGATTCGCAGAACTCTTAGCCTCTTGCTTGCATGTCTCTGATTACCTAATCTTCCTGCCAACAAGGCACTTTGCCTCTTTATAATCCCTTAGCTCTGCCTGACTGGGTGTAGCACCAATGTGATATTTAAATTGCCTCTGGAAGCTATGACTATGCTGATGTAATTCTGAATTGTGAAATACAACCAATTCTCCCATGGAAGACCCAGCCAAAACATTTATTCAAACACCAGAAAGCCAAATCCATCCCAGTAACAAAGAAATCTATACATAATAACAATGCAGAGAACAAGCCTTCCCCCTGCAAAGCTTCCCACAAACTAGCTCCCTTAAACAAACTGCAAACAGGCCCTCTTAAACAAAGTCACAAATAAACTCTCCCATTCTTGCTAGTTACTGCCTGCTCTTTCCTAGCTCTGATTAGTCAGAACAACTTCCTCTCATCTCTTCTCCAGTTCCACCTCTTCTTGTTCCACACATTCAACAAGTTCCTCCCACTACACGTAAGTTAGACTTCCATGTGATTTGAGCAGGTCACATAGGCCTATTATTGGATGGGGAAGACCTTATTCCATTAAAAATGCATTAATTCCATTAAAATACATTAACAATGTACTGGAATCTTTTCTCCCTTAAAGAGAAGAGCCTGCTGGGTGTGTTACCTCAAATAAACATCTTTATGTGGTTTGGAGACAGTCAAATCTTTTGAGATGATATTGTCCCTGATACTGCAACATAGGTTATTCTTCATTTTAATCTTAGCTTCATTGCCTTCTGGAATATCATATTTCAAGTCCTCTGCTCCTTTAATCCAGAAAGTGCTAAATCTTTCATGATACTGACTGTGACTCCAGGCTATTTGAGTTGTTGCTTCTGGATGCTTGCAATAGTTTTCCTTGACCTGGGAGCTCTTGAATTTGGCCATAATATTCCTGGGAATTATCAGTTTGATATCTCTTTCAGGAGATGATGGGTATATTCTTATAATGAAAGAATAAAATTCTTTCATTTTCTATCTTTCAGTTTACCCTTTGGATATAAGATATTGGGGCAATTTTCCTTGAAAATTTCTTGAAATACAATGTCTAGACTCTTTCTTTGACCCTATTTTCCTGATATTACAATACATCTTAAATTATCTTTCCTCAGTCTATTTTCCAAGTCAATTGTTTTCCAATGGAATATCTCACATTTTCTTCTATTTTTTCATTCTTTTGACTTTGTTTTATTGTTTTTTGATGTCTCATGGAGTCATTAGCTTGCACTTGCTCAGTTATAATTTTTAAGGAATTATTTTCTTAGTGAACTTTTATACCTCTTCTACCATTTATCCCATTCTGCTTTTTAGGGAGTTCTTTATTTTAGTGATTTTTGGGGTGCCTCTTTTGCCATTACACAATTCTGTTTTTTAAGGTGTTATTTTTTCAGTAATTTTTTTGGTGCCTCTATAACCAAGCAATTGATTCTCTTTTTTCAGTTTTCTTGTGTCACTCTCATTTCCCCCAACTTTTCCTTTATCTTTATCTCTTCCTTTATATCTTCCAGAAATTTTTGTTGGCCTTAGGCCAATTAGCAGTTTTCTTTGAAGCTTTGCTTGTAGATATTTTCATGCTAGTGGATTCTAAATTTTTATCTTGGTCTTCCATGTCAGCATAGTAACTTTTTATGATAAAGTTCTCTTTTTTTAAATTTTTGCTATTTTTCCAGTCTATTTATTAACTTTGAACTTTATGTAAAGTTGGGCTCTATTAACATAGGTATGAGGAGACACTGTCCCAAACTTGAGACTTTTTCATGCTACTGTTTTCAGAGCTAGTTCTGAGATCTGCAAGTTCCTGGTACTGTTATGGCAACATGTGATCTGGGGACAGATTTGGTTATTGCTCAGAGGTATATCCTCTGGTTTTTACCAAGAATGGTCCCTTTTTCCTTGTACCTGCAAGTGCTAGTGCTTTTCTCTGACTTTGAACTAAGATCAGGGTCTCTACTCCTTTATGACCAATCAGAAATGCTACTCTGCCCTGGAACTGTGGCCTTCAAACCTCTGCACCGAAAGCTCCTGAAGTTGTTTCCCCTTTGTGGCAGTTGCCTCCATGCCCACCCACCCTGGGTGCTGCCTTTGCATGCACTCCTGTGTCAGAAACCTAATCTGTTGACCTCCTAAGTTGTCTTTGGCTAGGAAAATGTTACAATTTGACCTCTTGTTTTCAATTTGACTCCAAAATTTGGTATTAGTCATCATTTTAAAGTTGTTGGGAGGTAAATGTTGGGCAAGTTCAGCTGGGTCGATGCCTGACATGTTAGCTCTTCCTCCTTCAATTAATTTTTAATCTGTGCTTTAATAGCCCTTCAATTAATGCAATTTTTATTTTCATTGCAGTCTGAAAAGGGTGCATTTAATATTTTTATTTTTGGGGGAGGTTTCTATGTCCTAATACATGTCAATTTTTGTGAAGGCCACAAAAAAGCTGAGAAGAAAAAAGTGTACTCCTTTCTATTTCCATTTAGTTTTCTTCTTTTTATTAAATTATTTTATTTGTTTTCAGTGTTCTACAATAACTTCCATATATCTTAGAATTTTTTCCCCTTCCTTCCACTCTCTTCCCCCTCCCTCCCCACTCCCTCCCTGAGACAAGGTACAATCTTATATAGGTTCTACGTATGCATTGCTATTAAATACATTTTTGCCTTAGTCATGTTGCATAGAAAAATTAAAATGATCCATTCAATTTTTACCAGTGGTCTATCATATCCAACTTTTATAAAAATCTTTTCATTTCCTTCACTTCTCCTTAACACATTCATTTTATGGTTAGATTTATCTAGCTCTGATAGAAGAAAGTTGGGGACCCACTAGTATAGTTTTACTCTGAATTTACTTGCATAACTCATTTAACTCTTCCTTGAAGAATTTGGAAGTTATGCTAATTGGTGCATATACGTTTAGTATCAATGTTACTTTGTTTCTTTGGGTACCTTTTATCAAGATGCAGTTTCCCTGTTAGGTTTTTTCCTGCTTTTTTGTTTCACTTCATTTTGTTTTGTCTGAGATAATGATGGCTACCCCAGCCTGTTTTATTTCAGCTAAAGCACAATAGATTCTGGTCCAGTCCCCATTTAGACTTTGTGAGTTTCTCTCTATTTCAAGTGTTTCTTATAAACAGTATATTTTTGGATTCTGATTTCCAATGCATTCTGCTATTCACTTCCATTTTATATGAGTTTATTCCATCCACATTACCAGTTATGATTATTAATTGCATTTCTTTCCATCCTATTTTCTTCTTTTTATTCCATTTGAATTTTCTTAGGAAGATTCTGAAGATCCTCTGGCAAGATAAAGATCTGGACACCCCTCTCTTGAGTTGAACTGTCATGCATTCAAACTCTCATGCAGAGAGTGTAACTTCTGTGGACTGGCAAACAGTCCAAATGTCAAAAATTATTTACCTAAAAGCCTATTTTATTGTAGAACTCATGCAAGGCAAGCATTTACACGCAGGTCAGACACTCTCAAGAGCTCTCTGAAAAAATAACTCACAATCTCTCAGACCTCTTCAAAACAGAAATTATGCTGCCAAGATGAAGCAACTTCAACTGTCTGCATGGTCTAGGACACCCAGAATCCAAAAGAAGGTTAAAAAGCCCTGTGAAGTGACATTCATTGGCCTTGAGCTCACCCACCAATCTTCCCCCATCACCTATGCTACTAGCAGCAAAGGTATACTACCAGATCAAAAGGCCCAAAAGTTACTTGCAATAAAGCCCATCCCTATGCCCTAACCAATCTCCCTCCTTCTTTCTATGTTGTGAAAACTTCAGCTCTAGGCTATTAAAGTTTTCCTGGGTAACAACAAATAGCTAAGTGGCCCCAGTCCCTTGGCACTAGTGTTGCAAATTTGTGAATTGTCAGTACTGGGACAGACAACTTATGTTAAGTAAACACCATTTATTCAACATTTATTACATGTCAGGCACCGTGCTGAGAGCTCAATTTTTGACTGAAATAGGAGCAGGGAGACTTTTGGGTCATGTGAGGAACAAGATGGAGGACTAGACTTTTCTTTTGATCCTCACAATCTTTTCAGAACATAAATTATGCTGCAAAAATAAAGCAATTTCAATTGTCTCCATTGGAAAATAAAACAGTAGAGGTAGATAGAGGAAAAGACCAACCTCTCACAACTTTAAGTGTAAATTTATTAAACAATCCAATAAAACAGAAATAATTGGATAAGAAAACAATACCCCACAATTTTTTGCTTATGGGAAGTGCATTTTTAAAAAAGATAATACAAAATAAAACAGGTGATTAAAAAATCTTACTATGAATTGAGTGAATTAAAAAAGGAGTTGTAATCATCCTATTTGATTAAACCAAAACATTAAAAGCCAAATGTTAAAAAAAATTAAAATGAATAAAAATGGAAACCATATTATGCTGAAAGGAGCCACAGATAACAAACCAAAATCAGTAATAAATTTATATTCCAAATGCTTTAGCATCCAAATTCATAAAGGGAATACTATCTGAGCTACACAAAAACAAAAGGTTAGCACAATAGTATTCCTCTATTAGTTTTGGCTAAGTCTAACAATAAGATAAAAAAATGGAAAATATGGAACTGGATAAATCATTAGACAAATTAGATTTAAAAGACTTAGGGTATCTTCTAAGTGGCATGCCAAAAGATTATGCATATTTCTCCAGGAACTTTTTTTTAAAAAAATTAACCAAATACTAGGGCAGCAAGATACTGCAAACAAATGTAAGAAGACAGAAATGGTTAATACATCCTTTACAGATCAAGAGTCAATAAAAATGGTAATGGTTCAGAAGACACATTGAAAAGATATGACCTACATGGACTCTTAACAATGAAATATTACATAATGAGTGGCTCAAAGAAGAAATCATAGGAACTATAAATAATTACTATTATGGACTTAGTTCTCCCCAGCAATACAATGATCCAAGACATTTGCAAAAGACTCATGATGGAAAATGCTATCCACAACAAAAGAAAGAACTATGGAGTCTGAATGCAGGTCAAAGCATACTATTTTCACTTTTTAAAAATTATCATTTTTTCTTTTTCATGGTTTTCCCCTTCTGTTCTGATTCTTCTTTCATATGCCTAATGTGGAAATATGTTTAACATGATTGCACCTGTATAACCTATGTCAGATTGCTTACTGTTTTGGGGAAGGGGAAGGAAAGGGAGGGAGAAAAATATGAATCGCATAATCTTACAAATATGAATGTTGAAAACTATCTTCACATATAACTGGAAAGAATAAAATACCCTTAAGTGTAAAATAAAAATAATAAAAATGAAACTCTCAATACTATGTAAAAATGGTAGCGATGAAACAATATATACCAAAATTTCAGGGATGCAGCTAAAATGGTCCTCATGGAGAAAATTATATCCTTAGCAGCATACATTGACAAAATAGAAAAAGAGAGAATTAATAAATTGAATATGAATTTTAAAAGTTAGAAGTTCAATAAATTAAGAAAACTAAAACAAACACAAAAGAGAGATATTGAAAATAAGAGAGGACATAGGTAAATTGGGGAAAAAATTGGGGAAATGACAGATAAAACCAAAAGCTGATTCTTTGAAATGACTAACAAAACAGAGAGCAGAAAGTTAAATCACAGCAAACTCAGAAGAAATAAAAAGAACCATCAGGACATACTACGATCGGTCATGTGTTAACAAAATCAAGTACACACAAAAAAATAGAGTAATATCTTCAACAATATAAAATGTTCAAACTATAAAAAAGATAGAGATTTTAAACAAACTAATCTCAGAAAAGGAACTAGATTTTGGTAACAGAGGAAATACCAAAGAAAATTCCTGGTTCTCATGAATTCACAGAAGGATTCTATTAAACTTTTAAAGAATAGTTAGGACCTATACTTCAAAATTTTCTCAAAAATTGAAAAAGTACATTATTAAATCTTTTTTATGAGACAAGTATAGTCCTAAGAAATAAACTAAAGAAAGATAAAATTCAGAAAGAAAACTCTTGGCCAAAATAATTTATGAACATTGACTCAAAAATTTTAAATGAAATTCTGTTAAACAAACTATAGTGATTTATATAAGAAATGATTTATTATCATCAAGTAGGATTTATACCAGGTCTGCAAGGATGATTCAATATAAGGAAAATATAATTAATCATATTAGAACCCGAAACATCTAAAACCACATGATCATAAAAAAACCTTTTTTCAAAGTATAACATTTTTAAAGTGCAGACATAGAGGGATTTTTAAAAAAATATCATGACAAAGAGTCTATGTAAAACCAAAAGCAAGCATCACATAGCTTAGTGATACAGTAGAACCCTTTATAATAAATGCAGGAGTAAAGCAGGGACACCCACTGTTCCCACTATTATTTGACATAGTTCTCGAAATGCTAGTAACAGCAATAAGAAAAGAAAAAGAAATTAGAATCATAAAGAGAGGTAAAGAGAAGATACAACAAGTATTTGCTCTAGATATAATGATTTACTTGGAAAATCCTAGAAAATCAGCAAAGATACACTAAAATTGCAGGATATAAAAGAAATCCCCAACAATCCACAACATTTCTGTGTAATATTAACAAAACATAAGAAGCAATAATAGAAAGGAAAATCCTATTGCAAATAAGCCCAAAATGCATAACATATCTAGGTATTATAAAGTGCTCCTTAAAGAAATAAAAAAAAATTGAACTGGAGGAATAATTTTTCAGTGCTCATGACTAGACTAGGGCAATATAACAAACAATGACCCTATGATGAATACTAATTTATACTTTTAATGCTATACTATCAAATTATCAAGGTCAAACTTTATAGAACTTGACAATATAACAACAGGATGCGTTTGAAAAGAAAAAAAGCAGAAAGATCTAGAATATCAAGGGAAATATGAAAAGAAGTATGGGCAAAGGGTGGAATAATATTTACAGACCTCAAATTATGTTATAAAGCAACAAACCATCAAAATTATCTGGTAAAAAAATAGATAGATCAATGGAACAGATTGGAGAAAATCATAGACAAACTCAATACAGTATTTAATAAAGTGGGAAATATAAATTATCTAGGAAAAATCCACTTTGATAAAAATTGATGAGAAAACTGGAATGCAATCTGGTTTAAATTAGATTTAGAGTTAACACCTTACACTATCTTCTATAATACATCCTAAATGAATATACAACTTTAATATTAAAGATCTTTTTTCTAATATTAAAGAAATATGGATTATATCTCTCTCACAGCTATGAGTAGGTGATGTGTTCTTTTTATATGATAGTATTTTTTTCAATTATATGTAAAGATAGTTTTCAACATTCATTTTTGTGAAATTTTGAGTTCCAAGTTCTTCTCCCTCCCTTTCTCTCCCCACCTCCCCAAGACTGCAAGCCATTTGATATAGGCTAAACATGTGCAATCATGTTAAATGTATTTCTACATTAGTCATATTATGGAATAAGCATCAGAACAAACAGGAAAAACCATTAGAATGAAAACATAACAAAAAAGTGAAAATGCTATGGTTTGGTCTGCATTCAGATCCCTTACTTCTTTCTCTGGATGTTGTTAGCATTTTCCATCCGGAGTCATATCACTGGAAAGAGTTAAGTCTATCATAGTTAATCATTGCATAATGTTGCTATGTACAATGGTCTCCTGGTTCTTCTCCCTTCACTCATTTCAGGTTAGTCTTTCCAGGTTTTTCTTATAGCATAATAGCAATAAAGCCCATCCATTACATTACATACATATCCCATAACTGGTTCAGCTATACCCTAATTGTTAGGTAACCCCTCAATTTGTAATTTCTTGCCACCACAAAAAGAGCTATTGTAAATATTTTTTGTACATATGGGTCCTTTTCCCTTTTTAATGATCTCTTTGGTATATAGACCTAGTAGTGTTATTGCTGGATCAAAGGGTATGCACAGTTTAGTTGCCCTTTGGGTTAGGGTTAGGATTACTTAGTTCCAAATTGCCCTCTAAAATGGTTGAATTAGTTCATAATTCCACCAATAATGAACTAATGTTCCAATTTTCCTTCATTTTCCCAAAAATTAATAGTTTTTCTTTTCTGTTATATTAGCCAATCTGATAGGTACTTCAGAGTTATTTTAATTTGCATTTTCTAAACAATAGCTATTTGGAACACTTTTTCATGATTGCAGTGATAGCTAAGAACTGGAAACAAAGTAGATACCCATCAATTTGGAAATGACTAAACAAATTCTGGTATATGAATGCAGTGGAATATCATTGTGCTGTAAGAAACATGTGTTTGATGAATACAGAGAAGTATGGAAATATCTATATGAACTGATGCAGCGCCAAGGAAACAGTTTACACATCAACTACAGTAATGTAAATGGAAAGAACAACTACATACACCCAAATTAAAAGTAAATATAGCTAAATTAGAAAGATTCAACGGGACTCAAATGAAGAGATATGAGAGGAAACCCCAACTCATTCTTTGCTGAAAGTGAGAGATTCGTAAGTGTTACATGTGGATATATTTTTGGACCTTTTCAATATATTTATCAGTTGAGTTGATTCCTCCCCTCCCCAAACCCCTATCTTTCAAAAATTCTATTTGCTATGTGAGAAAGCTCTCTGGAGGGGTAGGAGAAAGGACATTTGGGATAACTATGATGATATAAGAAACAAGATATCAATAAAAACTTAAAAAATAAATATGAGGCACGGTTCTTGGTTCAGAGGGGGGAAAGAGTGCTATGGGAGGTTTGAGAAGAGATGAAAAGGTTTAGAAAATAGCTGTGATGAGTGAATCAGTTAGAGTCCATTGAGATATTTATGTTTTCATGATTTTCTTCAATTTCATTCAGAGATACATGAAAAGGAGTAAATAGGACAATGTATATTGGGAGTAATACAAGATTGGTTTTTAACCTTGCTCTCACTTTTAGCATCCTGAAGTTAGATCACTCAGGTTTCATGAAGATGTCCTGATAAATGGACTCTCTTTCTGTTCCAGCAGGGTGGGTGTCCTCCACACTGATATCATGATAGTCTGTTGGTCAACAAACATTGCACTGGGCTAAATACATGGTCTCTGCCCTTAAAGAGCTCATATTCTAAAAGGGTAGAGAACATACAAATAACCAGATACATGCACTATATATGTATATATGTATAAATATGCAATATAAATACACACAAAATAAAACTAGTACATCAAAAAAATGTTATCTGCTGTATTCCACAATCAATTCTGATTCTTCTTGTCTAGTTTGCCCCATTGATTCACTCTTCTATTGTTTCTTCTTTTTTTAACTAGTAGCAAATGGATGTGATGCCTACTGCTCTAGTGTATACTTTGAGGTCTGAAAGTGCTATTCCTTCCTCATTCCTACCTTTCACTGTTGTTTTTATTTGAATTAATATTCTAGATCTTCTGCTCCTTCAAATGAATTTTATTATTTCATCTAGCTTTTTGAAGTGTCCTTTTGGTATACAATTGGTGTATCACTAAATCTGTAATATAACTTCAGTAATATTGTCATTTTTTATGTTGGCATAGCCTACCTGTGAACAAAGAATATTTTTCCAGTTGTTTACATTGTTGCTTACTTCTTTAAGGAGTATTTGTAATTGTATCTCTACAGGTATTTGTTTGAGTGTACTTTCATATATTTATCCCCTCCCTAGTGTTTTATGCATTTTGTAGTTATTTTTAATGTTACTTCCCTTTTTATTATTGCCTTAGAATTCACTATTGCTCTATAGAAATGGAACTGTTTGTTTTTGTAGGTATATTTTGTAGCAAGGAAAGTAAATGAGGGAAATCATAGCTTTACTAAAGCTATGAGCTGCAAAAGAAGCAAAGGTGGTTAAGCTGCATACCCCAAATGTAATGCCCTGCAAATCTGGAGTGGGGGGGGGTCAACTAAAGATGTATTTGAAATACTTCTGCAAGACAAACCTTCCTCTCTCCACTCCCCACCAAATAAAACCCATTAGATGTGAGCAGAAAATTAGACTTGAAAACATCCAAAAAAAAGAATTGTAAAAACAGTAAATAAGTACAATTAGCAAGGAATGAATAAGTAATGAAAGAAGTTACCCCAAGTTTAGAGGTATTTTTTAAAGGAAAGGAAGAAAATAACTCCATGGGAGTAAAAAACAATTCAAAAAAATTTTAAAATGCCACCACCACTACCAAAAAGATGTTAAACACACACACAAGAGGATAAAGAGGAATTTAAGCAAACTGGAGGAAAAAAGGAAGAATCTAAGTACACAGGCTAAATACCCTACAATTCTCCTTCAGATGAATCAAGGTATTTGGAGGTATAAAGTTGTAGCATAGGAGGAAGCATAAATAAGGAACAGGATGGAGAAGACAGATGACAAAACACTATTGCTCTTCACATAGAGGTACATAATGTTATTTCCCCAGTTAGATTATAAGATCTTTGATGAGAGGCCCTATATCTTATTCATCTTTGTATCATACACAGGGCCTAGCCTACATCTTCCTCAAAACTAGCTCTGAATGAATGCTTTTTTTGAAGAAATGAATGAATATATAATTTATAATTAGGCATAATTAACAGCTAACGTTCCTATGGTGCTTACAATATGCCAGGCACTGTGCTAAGTGCTTTACAATTACCTTATTTGATGCTCACAACTATAGGTCCTGCTCTATCTACTATACCACCTACCTACCCTTTCCATATAAGAATCATTATCTCCCAGAGATCTTTGGCTCTTATCAGGAGAGCAGGGTGGCAGCTGAAGTGAGAAAGATCTGAACTTAGAAAGTCTTATCATGCAAGATCTCACAATCAGTCAGTATAACATGAATCAATTCCCCAAGGACCTTCACTTGACTAGGCCTAAGATTGGAGAAATGCAAATCCCAATCTTGAAATCTTGTTACACACTGCAGCTCAAATGGATTAAAAGTTAACTCTAACATACTCAATTAATGTAATAGAATGACACATCTAGGAAGCGCATAATTAAAAATACCTGACTTGTACTTTTGTCATTCATAATAGGTTATAAGTAGAATAATTTGAACTTCACTCATCAAAAGCCTTACTCTTGAATAGGATCTTAAAATGAATGGAAAGATTCAGAAATTTTCAGCATTTTCCCCTCTATAAACTTCCACTGGCTGAGTAAGTTGAGTCATTAGATAGATATGACTGGAATTACCATAATTTGCTAAGGTATTCTGGTGCACCTTGTGCTTCTGTTTGTCCTTCCTTCTCAAAGAGGATCAGGACATCAAGGAGGTGATGCAAGTGAATTGGATTTAAGTGAGGTAGGGCTGTGCAAAGTCACCAGCCTCACTTTTTCCTCCAAAGCCATCTGGGTCCAGTGGCCTGATAAGGATCAGGACAATTGGAGATGACCCAGGATGCAGTGAGGGACCTTGGCTTTTTAAAGAACTTTGGTGCATCTTAGTCTTAAGTCCAAAGTCAGATCTGAAGAATTAATGAGGTAGAAAAAAATAAGAACACAAAAATAGCACACACAAAAACTATGGATAACAACAGGGAAACAAACCTCTACTGAGGATATGTGTTAAAAAGTGCAGCACTCCAGCTGTACCATTCGAGGGGACATTTCTGGGAATAACAGTCTACCGGAGAATGAGAAGCCTGTCAGGCCTAACGATCTATTCTCCTGATTTGTCATGTCACCAAAAATGGTCCTAAGGGCATTTGGCCAATCACTTGAAGAATAATATCCTATGGTGTTCAATCCTTAATCTTGTTCAGAGGCAAAGACCTGGGGGAGTCATGGGGCTCACAACAAAAGGTAAAAATGGTACTGTAGAAAGTATATGAAGTGATTTCAGAGAACAAATGATGAAGGACACTCACCACCCACCTCCTGACAGGGAGACAATGGACTTAGAATGGCGCACACACATATTTGGACAAGGCCAATGCAGGAATTTATTTTGCTTTTATATGTTTTTTATTTCTTTTTCAATTTGGGGAAGAAGTAGGTGGGAGGGAGAGAAACTAAATGCTTGTTAAAAAGAGTATAGTCAAGCTACTTGGTTTTAGGACTTTGTAGGATCTATTTAGTTTTACTTTCTCTTTTTAGCTTCAAGAGTTTTTGTGAAGGTTTAACTGTTCCTTATTGCCTTCCAAGTCATGTGTAAATTCTTTAACTTAGCTTCAAGTATCTCAAAAGCTTGCCCAATGCTACCCTTTCAATTTTATTTCTTCTAATTGGCCAGTATTATTCCCTTTCACTGTAACTGTCAGTCTTCATATTCTTTTCCTTCATCATCTCTTCTCTGTCTCTCTCTCTGTCTCTCTCTGTCTCTCTCTCTCTCTCTCTCTCTCTCTCTCTCTCTCTCTCTCTGCCTGTCTGTCAGTTTCCTTCTTGCTTCTGGCCTTGGTTTGCTTTTGTTCCCCACCCGGCCTTACCCCTCTCCACCAAACCCCACCCCTGTGTTTCCTTTGTATAAGATCTCCATTCTTCCCTCCTACTTCTCTGAAATGCTTTTTCTTTTCATTTCCGTTTCATAAAATGCTATCTCTCTTTCAAGTTACAATTTGCTACCTTCTCCATGACACCTTCCTGGCCTATTAGAGTCCACAGTCATTTCTTCGTTCTTTGACTTCATAGCGCACTTATAGTTGGAATCATTGATGGCACTTTACTAGGTAATGACTCAGAGTTTGAAATATGTACTGTCTCCCAATGAGATAAGCTTTTTCATATAGAAATCATAGCCAGAAGGGATACCCCCTCCCTGCTCCCACCTATTTAATAAACCAGAGAGTTTGTGAATGGTCCAGGGTCCCCTAGCTACTGTATAAGATGGGATATGAACCTAGTTCTCCTGACTCTAGATTAAACTGTAATTGAGAAATATTTCTAAAATGAATAAAAAATAAATAAAGCATATATAATGTTAATATGCTGTTTTCTAAGTCAATATATGTCTTTAGGGATCTTTATGTACATGTTTGTATTCTCCTCTTTTTATCTGAGTTGGACATCATTGCTCTACCCTATGGTATTTCTCAAGTATTACTCTTTTTTTAATGTTATTTTTAATTTACAGAATAAAACAAGCCCTTCCATCATATAGTGTAATAAGAAAGATGATCTAACATAAAACTGTAAATCTATTTCTTTTAAACATATAATAAAGTTATGATATAACTTTTTTTCTCCCTAGAGATAGCTACCACTAGACACAAATATATATATCTATAAAATCATTCTATACATAATTCTATTTAAATGTTACTCCTTTTTCATTCCCCACAAATCCTAATGTTCTTTGGGGTATGAAGTTGATGCTTAATAAATAATTGTTAGATTAAATTGAATTAAAGAATAAAAGTGAGGGCATTTTTGAAAATTAAAAGTGTTATAAAACTATAAAGTGATAATGATGATACTTATTTAGCACTTTAGGCTTTACCAAATGCTTTTCTCACAATAATTCTATAAGAATTGCAATATAATTTTCAACCCTAATTATGGTAGCTTCAAAATATTTCAATAAGAATTTCTTGTTGATTGATTTAAATATGCCATCATAGCACTGATTATAGGTCCACATAAATAATAGATGTCTGTAGCCTTTTCAACAATAATTATTATTCCCATAGTGTTTCTAGATAAGCATCAGTCAAGTGTCCTTCCCCGGAACCATGTGAGAAAGTACTATCATTTTTCTGAGCTGTTTACTCTTGATAGTAATGCCTCAAAGTCACACTACAGGTTAGAAATAACCCAATTTCTCTGATATGGGAGAGGCTGTCATCAGACATTGCTCTGACCAGATCTCCATATCCTTCTTCTCACAGAGAGACTTAGATAATTCCCACCCTGACTCCCTTAATGTCCCAGTAGTATAAAGGCAGAATCACTTATTTCATGTACCAGTTAGGACTTGAAGTTCTAATCCAGAGGAAACACAAAAATTCACATAAAAAGGGCTACCTAATGAAGGGATTCCAAACACACTAAGAATTCCTCAGGCAACCAGGTACTACAAGAGTGTCCTAGCTTTTAAACCACAGAATTCTCCCACATTAAGGGTTTGTTGGGTTTTTTTTGCAAGCTAGGAAAGTGAAGGTGGAAGTGTCTGACTTTTTCCTTCTGGGTGATGTTAGATCAAGCCTAAATACTTCTAGGTAGAGGGAGTCTAGCTGTGTCAAGTGTGAGGAGGTTACTGTCATTTTTAATCCCAAATTTAACAATAAGATATAGTATCAAACTCTATCAAACTTATCAAAATAAGATATATGCTCAGCCTAGATGATGATATAGACGTGAAAAACCAAACAACACAGACTCTACTTTCAAGGAGCTTGTGATCTAACAATAGTCAAGAGATTAAGAAATGGGGTGGCCAAATGGATTTAATTTTATACAAAGAAGTTCATGTGTAATTTTATTCCATATTATGAACATTGATTGGAGGGTGACAAAGGAGGGTATCTTCCCTGCCCCTTAATAGGCCCATATGACCTGCTTTGAACTTTGACCCAGCCCACAGCTTGAGTCACATGGAGCCAATGATAGGAGGAGCTTGCTGAATGGGTGGAGGAGGAAGGGTGGAGGCAGAGCTGAGTAGAGCAGCTAGGTTGAGTGAAAGAGGGAGTGATTTTCCCTAAGGGAGCTTGTTTGTGGGGAAGCATAATGGAAGAAAGGCTTGGGGATGACTGTGCTCCCTGCATTGATAATGTATATAGATTTCTTGACTACTATGATGGATTTGTTTGAATAAATGTTTTGGTTTCATCTTTGAGATAGAGAGTTTATATTTTGTGAATTTACCCTGGAGGTGTGCATGCATGTACATAGTAGTTGCTGTGGGTATCACACTGGTATTACATGATGACATTCTTGCAGAAGTTGGATCAACAATATGAGACTAAAAATGAACTGGCCTGATACATTTATTTATTAAGTTATTTTCCTTTAAAAATTATTTTGTTTTTTCTCACAATCACATAACAAGAAAATTTGTAGCATTCGTTTTAATGAAATTTTGAGTTTCAAATTTTTCTCCCTCCCTTTTCCTCTTCTGATATATGCTATCATGTAAAACATATTTCCATATTCATCATAGTTATGGAAGAAGAAACAGATCAAAAGAAAAACAATCATGAGAAAGAATAAAGTAAGTGGAAAAAATGAGCTTTGATCTGCATTCAGAGTCTACCAGTTCTTTATCTGGATATGGATAGCATTTTCCTTAATGAGTCATTTGTACTTGTCTGGGATAATAGTGTTTCTGAGAAAAGCTGAGTCATTTCATAGTTGATCATTAAATGATGCTGCTGAAACTGTGTACAGTATTTTCTTGGTTCTTCTCATTTCACTTTGCATCAGTTTTTACAAGTCTCGCCAGGTTTTCTTGAAACATGCCTGTTCATCATTTCTTATTGCACACTAGTATTCCATTCCATTCATATTCATACATTCACAGCTTATTCAGCCACTCCCCAATTGATGGGTATCAGCTCAGTTTCCAATATTTTGCCACCATGGATAGGGCTACTACAAATATTTTTGCCCATGTAGGTCCAGTGACCAGATATTCATCAGGATGACTGAAGATGATCCAGGATGCTGTCCATTCATTCTTTAAGAAGTAATCAGAGAATGACCCCTTTAATGAGCCAAAGGAAAAAATAAGTAAACCAAGCTGGGAGGGAAAGAGCAAGAGTTACTATTGATAATCACTCTGAACCAAGAGGGTACTGAAAAGAGCCATTAAGTAAAGTTTGTTCAGGGATGAAAGGAAGGAAGGAAGGAAGGAAAGGAAAGGAAGGAAGAAAGAAATCTGGCTCATAAACCCCAAATTAACTGAGTGTCCTTAGACCATCCAAATTTACCTTCCTTTGAAGAGGAGAAGGAAGGGAGGGAGGACAGAAAGGAGCAGATGAGCTGAGTTTCCCAGTCATCTCGGTCCCCATTCAGGCAGCTCAGTCTGCTCCCAGGTCTGTGTTTTTCCTTCATTTTCAAAGAAGAACATGACATCAGAGAAATGATGACATGACTTGCACTTGACTTTGTTTTGAATGAGGGTGGGCTGTGCAAGGTCACCTGCCTCACTTACCCCTCCTGAGCCATCAGGGTGACTGGAGAAGGTCCAGAACTATGAGATAGGAGAATGAGTGCAAAAGTGAGGGAAGAGATGTGGTAACTCTCACTAGAAGTTAAAAAAAAAGTATAAACATTACTACTTCCATGAGGAAGGTGATTTCTTCCATTGAAGGAACAGGTTGAGGGCAGGCTTTTACCACCTGGGTACGTGCTGGATATATATCTCGTGGAAGTCAGTGATTGAAGAAAAGAAGCAGAAGAAAACAATAAATGAAACAGTTTTTTTGCAGTAGCAAAGAACTAGAAGTTGATGACTATTGGTTGCAAAATGACTAAATAAACATGGTATATATTGTGCCATAAGAAACAATGAATATGATGAATGCAGAGAAGCATGGAAAGCCATAGACCAAGAGATAGAACAGGACCAATAAAACAATAGACTTACAAATGATGCAAATGCAAAGAACAAAAGCAAAATAATTCAATGTTGTGAAATTGTGACCAATAGTGACCTAAAGAAGAGTTATGAGGATGTGCTTATGGGTATGGGTATGGGACATTATAATTAATATCAGATTTTACGGTATGTTGAGTAGTTTTAATGAAATGTCCCTTTTCCCCCTTATTCATACATTCTTTCATTCATTCATCTATTTACTTTTATTATTAGAAATGGTTCTTTGGAAGGAGAAGAAATAGGAATACATCAGGAAAGCTAATGGATGCAAAAATGAAAGATATCAATACAAATTTGGATCCATTTCAACAGCTAGTTTATATAACCTTAAAATATTGTCATTTGGGGTTTATTAAAAGAAAAGGAGGCATGTTCTAATGCTAGGATCCACCACACCAGCTCAATTCACTGTCTGCATTTCTCTGCTTCCTTGCCAGAAGGCTTCCTGCCCTGAAGTGCTTCTATCCTGAAGCCAATAACTCTCCTGATAAGTGAGTCCCTCATCCAGACCCCCATTTCGTGAGGAACCCTAACCAAGTTACCTTTACTTTTAGCTCTGTTCGTTTCCTAGATTTCTCTAGCAGCATCTTTATTCATTTACTCTTCTGCTTTCCAGTTCACATTTATTTATATGTTAGTTCCCCTTGTTAAAATATTAGGTCTTTCATTATCTCATTTGCTTCAGTTTCCATACCCAGCACTTAGTACATTACCTGGCACATAGTGAAGCAGTTAATAAATGGTTTAATCCCCATTATTAACATTTTCTCCTTCACTTTAAGTCTAGACAATCAACAAAACAATAAATCAAACACTGATTTGTTGTGTTTTTCAATTTCCAAGGTATAAATGCCCAGGCTGAAAATCTAATAATGGGTTCTCATGAGTGGATATGAACTGGCACCATATTTCTGTTTCTAATGCAGTATTATAATACTTATATGATAATCTATTATAGATTATCATATAAGTATTATAATGCAATTATAGTTATTATAATATAATATACTTATATTGGCAGTAGCTTCCAATATAGAATAAACTCCTTATGAACCAGAAATGTTTCACTTTTGTATTTGTCACTTGTGCTGAATACAGTTTCTGGCACACAGGAGGCATTTAACAAATGCTTGTTGAGATTGATTCATACACTCTTTTAATTGGTTTCTTGCCACTTCTCACACACAACACTCTGTCTTTCACACCTTTGTCTTTGTATAGACTACCCCTCCACTCCCCCCCTCGTCCTCCATACTTGAAGCACACTCCCTCCTTACCTGTGCCTTAGGCTCAGTTCAAGCACCACTTTCTACAAAGGCCTTTCCTGAGTAGGGAATAGCCTGTTGAAACTACCTAGCATTTAATTTGTGTATATTTTTAATGTAATAGCAGTAGTCGTAGTGACAATAGCAGCAGCAATAGTGGCAGTGGTAATTGTACTAGTAGTGCTAGTGGTGATGGTGTTGGTGGTTGCAGTGGTTGGACTTGGTGGTCGTAGCAATAGTAGCAGTAATAGCAATAGTAGTTGTGGCAGTAGTGGTGGTGGTGGTGGTGGTAGTGAGGGAAGTAGTAGTATCCCTAGTAGAAATAGTAGTAGAAGTAGTAACTAGCAATTATATGGTATTTATGTTTACAAAGCCCTTTGCAGATATTATCTTCTTTATCCTCACAACTCTGGGAAATTGGTGCTGTTACTATCCCCATTTATAGAGGAGGAAACTGAGGCAAATAAAAGACTGTGATTTGCCCAGGGTCACACAGCTGGGAAGTTTCTGATTCAGATCTTCCTGACTCCAAGTCAATGCACCCCTTGCTGCCTTGTCATGCTTATCATATCATAGATCTAGGGCTGAAAGGGACTTTGGAAGTCATTTAACCAACACTTTCATTTTATGGATGAAGAAAACGAGAGCAAGGGAAGTAGAGTGGCTTGCTCCAGGCCATACAAGCAGCATGAGTAGTATCAGGAGTGGAATTTAAACCCCGGTCTTCTGACTCCAGAGCCAGTGTGCTTTCCATTGTATCATATATGTGATGGACTATAAAAGACCCGATGGGTAAGGTGGTTTGATTTTTCCCTTTGTATCTCTAATACTAGCATAGTATCTGGTATGTAGTAGGGGCCTCATAAATACGTGTTGGTTAATTCACACTAATAATGTTACCTGTTTTGTTGCCATTTATTACTGCATAAATTTCATCCTTGTATTCACTGTGAATATGCGATTCTTTTCTTGCCTCTGCTTTCGGTGTTACATGTCACAAACCTCATATTTCTTCCAATCATTCATCCCCAACATGGTTACATGGCAATATTATATATTTATATGCATGCAGCACGATTTGTTTAGCTGTTCCCTTTTCATTGGAACCACAGCTTGTTCTTTTTTGTTGTTGTTACCAATACTTAATGCTATGAATATTTTTGTGCAGACACATTATTTTCTGTCAATAACGATCATAAGGCATAAAAGTAATAGCGAACGTGCTGAGAAAAGGAGTATAAACAATTTTTAACCCTTCTTACATAATTCAGGATGGTTTTTAAAAACTATCAGATCAGTTTACACCTCAGTCACTGATGAATTACTCCGCATGCAGCTCTTCCCTCCTAAATATACCGTTCCTTTCTTGTTCAGTTGTTTTCAGTTGTATTTGCCTCTTATGTGACACCACTTGAGGTTTTCTTCAGCTTTTTTATGGATGAGAAAACTGAGGCAGAAAGGGTTAAGAAAGGTTAATTTGCCTAGAGTCACGTAGGTAGTAAAAATCTGAGGATGGATTTGAACACGTCTTCCTGGTTCCAGGCTTGACATTCTATCTACTGCACAACCTAGCTGCCCTTTTACTAATCGTGGAGGAGGGATATGGGATTGAGTTTGAATTTTTTACTTTTCTGACACTTTTTTTTTTACTTTTTTAAGACACTTTTTCAAATGGTTTTTGTTACCTTTCACTTCTTGTTTTGAAAACTGTCCATATCCTTGAATCATTTGTCTACTGGAGAATGGCTTTTAGTCTAGTAGATCTTTGCCAATTCCCTCAGGATTTTAGATAGTGAAATTTTATCAGAGATACTTTTAATGCACATTCCCCCCTCCAATTCTGTGCCTCTTCTTCCTTTGGTATATGCATTGATTTTTTATTTTTGTAAATTCTTTTATTTTGATCAGACAAAAATAACCCTTTTTGTCTTATGACAGTTTTTATCATGCACTTGATTATTAATTTTTCCCTTGGTTAGTGATGAAAGCTAGAACCTTCCGTTAACTTCTAATTTTTTGTAGTATTACTTTTACATATTTAGATTGTTTATCCATTTTGAATTTATTCTGGGACATTGTTTTTGAGAAGCACAGTGAGTAACAAGCTAGGAATGGAAATAGAAAGACTTGGATTCAAGTCCTATCTGGAATAGAGAAGCCTCACACATCCAAGTAACTTTCTAAGACTATAAATTGCAGAACCATTCCTAATCTATATTGGTGGAAGGATTTTTCTCATCAGGAGTCCCTTACCCCAGTGATATCAGAGTGTAAGATCTTTTCCCCTATCCTCACAAATGATGTAAACTATGTATCTAATCTTGTTTTCCTTCAAACTGCTTTCCAGATTCCCCTCAAAATTCTCATTGAATAAGGAATTCTTCCAATTGAATGTGCTTTTGGGTTTAATCAAAAGCAAGAATGTTATATATATTTGCTTCTAAGTCTAGTTCAATGCTTTATTTTTCTTCTTTTTAATCAAACTAACCAAGTAGCTTTGATTATTGCTACTTTATAATATCCTTTGCATTCTGGTGTTTTCAAACTTTCTTCTTTCACATTTTTTTTTAATTGACAAAATAACAGGTCCAATGTGTCTAAAAAATGACCGGCATTTCTGCATAATACTAACAAAACCCTGGGAGAATGACTAAAACAAGAGCCACCATTTAAGACAGCAATGATCATCACTATGAACTTCCTTACTTCACCTAGACCTTACTGAGAAAGCTTTTGGTATTTCTCCATTATGAAGAATCTTTTTATTGATATTTTCCAGGGTTTTCTCTATTTTATTTTTAATTGTGAACTTAATCGTGAAAAAATATCAACATTTCAGTGTAAAAAAAGAATAAGAAGTTTACATAAGAAATTTTATCCTTCTTCTAGGTTTTTTTTTTTTTTAAAGAAAAAATGCACATTAAATTTGACAGGGTCATGGTAAAACTGTTCTCTCTCCTATGCTTTTGTATTTTCTTCTATACATTTAAAAATGTATTTTATTAATTCTCTTTTAGTGTGTATACTATGATCATTACCCACTAAACTTCTATCCACATCCCTTCTTCCTGGAGTAGAAGTCATCTTATGTAACAAGTATGTGTGGTCATGTCTGAGAATGCAGGTTTTATGATGTATCTCAAATCCCTTGCTTCTCTAACAAGAGGATCTGAGTTCTATGGCCTTTCAAAGTTGTTTTCTTAATATTGTTGTTATCAAATAAAGTTTTCTCATGATTCTATGCATTTCAATTTGCATTACTTAATAAAAATATTTCCATGTTTCTATGAGCATAAAATGTTTTTCATTTCTTAGGAAATTTAGGGATATCTAAATAACTGTCCTAAAAAAGAAATAATTTTGTCTTCTTTTGGCCAAGGCACATTTCTTTTTGTTGTTATTTTATTGTAATAATAAGCATTTCTAGTACTGTCGAATAACAGTGACAACAGGCATCCTTGCTTTACCCAAGTTTCATTAGGAAAACTTCAAGTGTTTTCCATTACCAATGATAGTAGAATCGGCATGTGGGGTGTGTGTGTGTGTGTGTGTATGTGTGTGTGTCGGTGTGAATGTCTGTGTGTATTTGTGTGTGCATGCGTATATGTGTACATGCACATGTGTGTGCACATGTGTTTCTGTGTATGTGAATGTGTTTGTATGTTTGTGCATGTATGTGTATACATATGTGTATTTATGTGTGTCTGTGTATGTGTATTTCCCTTTGAGAAATCTTTTGAATTCTATAAATCCTTCCTTATAATAATGTTTGTTGACAATACTCATAATAAAAGAAAATGCTAAAACCTAGCATTAAAGGCTACTAAAAATAAAGACACGATCTTTTTCCCCAAACAAGTTCATAGAACTCAAATTTGTCCATGAATCCTAGGTTAAAAACTTTTTTTACATACATTCTTTTGGTCTCACCAACTAAAGTTCTCACATCTATGCTTTTTCAAGTTTATTATTACTGCTGTATTTTATACTATGATCATTAGGTTTTATCATGTTTGATATTGATATTATTGATTATGCACATGGTTTTCTTAATGAACCATACTTACATACCTGGTATAAGATCTGATCGGCAATAAAATCTTTAAAATCTATTATTTTCTTTATCAGCATTTATTTAATATTTTTGTATAAGCATTAACAATACTATTCTTTATATTTTTCTCTGATTTATCCACTTACAGCTGACTTATCAGGACCATATATGCTTCATAGAAGGATAATGCCTACATTTTCCATTTTTGATAACAGTTTATATGGCACAAGTATTATTTTTTTCTTTAAATGTCAGATAGAATTTGCTTGTATGTCTACCCAATGCTAGAGTTGTTTTGTTTTTCCTTTATGGGGATTAGAAGTTCATGCCTTTGTTTGTTTCCCTTTCTGAGATTAGTTTGCTTAGATTTTTGTCGTTGTTGTTTCTAATGTTGTTAATTCAAATATTTAATATTTTTATAGATATTCATCCACTTCATTTAACATTTTAGCTTATTTTTGGCATCTAATTGAACATGGTAGTTTTTAGTAATTTTTTTTACTTCTCAAATATTTGTGAACTGTTGCATTCTCATTTCAAAAGTTTTGTCACTTGCCTTTTTGTTTTCTATTTTGGGGGTGAAAGAATGAATCCACGATATCTATGGGACATTCACTTTAAGATGCCCCGTAGGCAGTTAGAGATTTGAGTATCATCAGCAAAGAAATGATCATTGAATCCATGAGAGCTAATAGAATTACCAAGAAAAATAGTATAGGAGAGAAGAAAAAAGGGCTCAGAACAGAGGCCTGAAGAGTGCTCACCATAGTCAGATGTGATGTGGATAGAGATCCAGCGATGGAAAATGAGGCATGGAGAAATAGAATGATGCCATCAGACTAGGGAGAATTAAGAAGGTAATTCAACCAGCTTTCAGAGGTTGAGAAGTCAAGACAGATGAGGAGAGAGGGAAAGGCCATTTGTTATGGTCATTAAGACATATTGGTAATATTAGAGAGAGGAATTTCAGTTGAATGATGAATTTAGAAGTCAAACTATATAGAATTAAGAAGAAAGTGAGAGGAAAGGAAGTAGAGTCATGGCCTTGTGATGTTTAGTAACAAAAAGAGGGAGATCTATGGAACTATAATTAGGAGGGATGGATGGATCAAGTGGAGGTTTTTTAAGGAGGGAGGAGATATGGGCATGTTTGTAGATGACAGGAAAGGAGACAGTACATAGGGAGAAGCTGAAAATAAATGATATAGTGGGAATGACAGAGAGGGCACCCTGTTAGAGAAGGTGGCATGGAATGGGATGACTTCTCCTTTGGCAAAGAGAAGGACTATCTCTCTTCATGTGAAACAAGGATGAAGGCATCCAAGTGGGTGAAATGAGAAGTAGAGGAGAAGAGGGAGTTCTTAGCTTTGATTTTTTTTCAGTGAAATAAGAGGCAAAGTTCTCAACTGAGAGAGTGGGGGGAGGGGCACTCTCGGAGGTTTGAAGAGGGATGGAAAGATGTGTAAAAGCTGCTGTGGTCAGTGGGATAGAGAATTAGTTAGGGGGGTGTAAAAGAGTTGCTTTGTCACAGTTAGGCTCCAGTTGAAATGATGTAATAAGTCTGTAGTGGACAAAGTCAACATGGTTTTATGATTTTCTGCAGCTTCATTCAGTAGCATGTGAGCAGGAGTGATGGCAGTAGAAGGCAGGAATAATCCAGTGCTGAGGGTCCTCGGGGAAAAATCAGTGATAAGATCAGGGAGCAAAGGATTTGAGAGACAGGGACAGGGTAGAGTTGAACTGGATCACCAAGGGGTTAGAATAGGGAAGGAAGGAGAGTATAGCCAGTAGAGGGGTGATTTACTGGGAAAGAACTAAACGGTCAAGGGAACGGAAGCCCTGGTGACAATAAGAACAGGGTTTGAGATTTAGATATAAAAACTGATATAGAAGCAAACTGGGAGAGCAAGGAATAGTGTATTTGTCAGATTTATGGAGAATGGAAGAATTAAGACCAAACAAGAGATAGAGAACATTATGAAATGCAAAATGGATAATTTGGATTACATTAAATTGAAAAGTTTTTGCACACACAAAGCCAATGCAACCAAGGTTAGAAGGGAAACAGAAAACTGGGAAGCTATTTTTACAATCAGTATCTCTGATAAGGGCTTCATTTCTAAAATATATAGAGAACTGAGTCAAATTTACAAGAATACAAGTCCTTCCCCAATTGATAAATGATCAAAGGCTATGAATAGGTAGTTTTCAAATGAACAAATTAACACTATATATACTCATATTAAAATGCTCTAAATCACTATTGATTAGAGAAATGCAAATCAAAACTCTAAGGTATTACTTCACATCTATCAGATTGACTAATACAACCAAACATGAAAATGATAAATGTTGGTGAAGATGTAGGAAAATTGGAACACTAATGTATTGTTGGTGGAGTCGTGAACTGATCCAACCATTCTGGAGAGCAATTATGCCCAAAGGGCTATAAAACTGTGCATATTCTTTTTGACCTAGAAATACCTATATCCCAAAGAGATCATAAAAATGGGAAAAGGGGGGGGCGGAGCCAAGATGGCGGAGTAGAAAGACTCACCTATGCTAGGTCCGAACCCACAGCCCATAGATTTC
>CM053772.1:145974531-146011519 GCA_028658325.1 Potorous gilbertii
GAAATCTCCTTCACTGTGTTTCTGCGCGGCTTCCACTGTTCCAGAATTTGTCAGGAGTTCTTTTTACAGGAAATCTGTGGGCTGTGGGTTCGGACCTAGCATAGGTGAGTCTTTCTACTCCGCCATCTTGGCTCCGCCCCTTGTCTAGGATTCTTTATGTTGATCCTGAATAGACTACAACTTTCAGAAATTTTATTAAAATGGCCACAGGTTCTAGCCTCAGCCAAATGCTGGAACAGACCAGGTGAGGTCAATCCAGACAATACTGAGTCTTTCAGGCTTATATTCGTACTTATGCCTCAAAGACATACTTCATACATGGCAGAGAAAGGTGCTATTTAGAATAATTATTACCTAGTTGTGTGTGTGTTTGTCCTTCGTTGCCGAAGAAGACCATACCATCAGAGAAATGATGACGTGACTTGCATTTGACTTTGTTCTGAGTGAGGGAGGGATGTGCAGGTCACCAGGCTCACTTCTCCTCCAGAGCCACCTGAATCCAGTGACCAGATATTCATCAAGATGAGTGGAGATGACCCAGTTAGAGGCAATGGGGATTAAGTGACTTGCCCAAGGTCACACAGCTAGTGAGTGTCATGTGTCTGAGGTGAGGTGATTACCTAGTTATAATAACTTTGGCTAGCCAGATCCTTGTACCTTCCATTTGTCTTTAAACATAAGGAGAAATTATGCAAGTAAAGGTAGAATGGTGTTGTGGAGAGGGGACTGGACTTGGAGTAGGGAAGGTGGATTCAAATCCTGCCTCAGATATTTAGTACGGTATGAACGTAGAAAAGTCATTTGACCTTTCTGTTTGCTCAGTTTCCACAGTGCATATAAACTTTGAACTTACTTTCATAATCCCCATTCCCATTGGCAGGTCAGGTGCCCAGAGCTCAGCTATTATATCTGCCTAGGACTCTAGAATATGATAGGACCAATAATATACCAGGGGTCTTCCCCTACCCCATCTCACATGAGTTGGTCTAGTTTTCACTAAAAGATGAAAAAACTAGGACTTGATTGGCCTGGGGCAAGGAAAGGCTCAATTGTACCTATGTTGAAGTGGCTTCCTGGTAGGCTCTGGTCTTATAGACAAGACACCCAGATATCTAAAGTCATAAAAATTCCACTCATGTTGAGTAAGCTCCCTTCAGACATGGTAGTTGGTCTAAGAATCCAAGAGGAGATGGGGGGGAGGGTACAGGGAGTGATATTTAACTATATCAATTTTGGAGAGCTTTTCTGTGTTAGGTCTCAATAAACCTGTTGTTGTTGTTGTTAAATGTTCAGTGATCTTGGAGATCCTATTTTGTCCTATCAACAAACCTGAACAAACAGAATTCTAGCCAAAGTCAGGACCCCTCCTAAATGTAAAGGTAATTTAGTAGGCGGAGGGGGGTAGGGACTGAGATTTGTATTCCTAGTTCTATTGCTCATGAATTCACACTGTGTGCTTCTGAACATGATTATCCATTGATAATCAATTAGCCAGAATCAATGAGTTTAGTTAGAATCAATTCCTTTAGTTAGAAAGGAATTTTTACTAAGAAAGTATAGTAAGTATACTATATGTTAGTATATATAGTAATACATATATATATACTATATAACATCTATATATGTGTATGTGTGTATATATGTATTACATATGTATATATTATATATGTATATATGTATAATATAGTATGTACACCATACTTACTAAGAAAATATTGTAAGAATAGTTGTTACAAACCTCCCTCACAAAGTGTATAACACACTCTCCCACAAGTGCATACACAAGTCCAGGGAAAAATGGTCCCAAGCCTTGAGAGCTCATGTAGCAAAGGGGCAAATTACAGCTCATGGGAGTACTTCTACTGGGGTTTTCATGATGTTCCCCCCAGGTAGTTTTTCTTTTGGATTCTTAAGAGAGCCTTATAATGTGTGTCTAGTTCTATCATTGGCTCCCAGTACTGATATTCCTCTCAGCTCTTCTAGAGACTCTTTTAGGATGCTGATGGAAAGTCTAAAATTCTCTGAAAACTTCAAAGCTTTCATAGTCCTGCTTCAAAAAGAAGGTGGGGGCAGGAAAATCTAAAATAAAATGGAGGGGCTCTCCTTGCCCCAAAGATTACTTCTCAGTAGCACTTCTCTTTTTTCTGTACCCTCAGATATTAGAATTTCTTTCTGTTTCAACTAAGTTTTTATATAGACTCTAGAGGGCATGATCAAATCCCTCAACCAGTCCAAATAGACTTCTTGTTATACCTAGGCAGCTAGCCAAGTCATGTTCACACTTAGTGAACAATTGAGATGTGTTCACACCTGATAAATGTATCAGGGCTAATTGGAGTGGGGGTGATTTTTATCTCACCCTTACATGTAAAATGAGCATAGTTGAATTCAAAGGTCTGTAAGATCTGTTACAGCTCTGTTCTATGACTCAGATGGCTCTGGAGGAGAGAGTGAAGCTGGCAACTTTGTACAGCTCTCTCACTTAAAACCAATTTACTTGCATGTCACAGCATCCTCTCTCTGACGTCATAGTCCTCTTCTAGAATGAAAGACAAACTACAGCATGATGCTATGAACTCATTGGATATGTGAGTAATTTGCCACTCAGATAACACTTGGAGAAATAGCCATGGGTGGGGCCCTCTAGGTCCTCAAGTATGACCCTTCCAGTCAATCCAAACCTTACAGAACAAATCCTTGGGATTTGTTTCTAGTCTGTATGTAGTCAAATGAAATGCAAATGGCTCTTAAGCGACTGAAAAGATGCCTTGCGGCAAAATCGAGTGTATAGCAAATTTTTGTTAAGTGAACTAGGTTTTCCTTGTTTTTCATAAAATTGGAGATATGTTTCATTATAGAAAGTTCTGATCCACAAATGCAATAAATTCACTTTTGAGAATGTGACCTTTCAAAATCTCAGATTTCATTACTTTACAAAAAAGGACAGAGATGATTCCAGTCAATTTCATTATTTTAGAGGTAAGGCTACAGAATTATAGAGTTACCATTTGTTTAAATCCCCGCAACTAGTTACTAGTAGAGCTGGTGATAAAACTCAGATCTTCCTAACTCCTAGAACAATTTCCTTTCCACTTTATCTGTGGAATCTGGGGAAGTTCTTGTGATATGTGTTTGATCTAAACCAGATGAACCCCAAAGATTTTTTTCTGAGCCTCTTTTTGAGGCTGAAGTATAACCACAACATTAACCATGTTTACTATAAAACTGATTTCCTAAAAAAGGATAAAGAATGAACATGTCTTAGAATATAAGAATAGCACAGAATTTTTTTCAGCCAAGGGAGAGGATTCTGGGAAGATGGCAGAGAATGTCAGAAAATTCTAAGCTCTCAAGATTTTCCCCCACAAAGGAATTAAAATAGCACCTTAGGGCAAAGTATGAGTGGAGATACATAAGAATAGGGGCACAGCAGGGGTCTTCCTGGGACAATTCAAGAAGATCAGAAGAAAACTCTCTGGACGAGGTTTAGTCCCAGTGAAGAGTAAACACCTCCAGGCCAGGTTCCATTCTAACTAGAGGCAAACTGCTTAAATAAGGGGCAAGCCCTGGAGTTAGTTAGTTTGAAAAACTGCCTCAGCCACAGCCACTGGAGATACTACCCCTGGGATAGAGAGGGGTATTGGAAGTTTGAGCCCAGGAAGACTGAGGGAACCTCTGCTGACAAGGAAATCCAGCCCCAGCTGTGCTGTGAAGGGCAGCACATCCCTGATGAGTGCAGAAGCAGTGGGGCAGAAAGCCTCTGGCTGGGGCACTTACTGGAGGCTAGATGTTTGGCTTTGGTTCCAAGCTGGAGGGGGGAATGGAAGATTTGGGGCCAGAGGCACTATTTCCCCAGACTCCAGGTCTAGAGATGATTACAAAAATTAAGCTATTAAGCACACAAAAAAAACCGTACACAGGATAGGGGAGGGATCCTTGGAGGGGGGCAAAGTGATGAGTAGAAGTTAAGTGACGAGACAAGAGGGACAGGAAATGAGATATGCACAAACATAAAAACTAAAGGTCAGGTGTAGAATAGGTTTGGGAAATACATGTCTATATGTGTATATATGTATTATGTATTTATAGCTATAGAGAAAAATATCTAAACTTCATTGTAGCCTTCTGGGGGTGTGGGGAGAGGAGAAAAAGAACAAGGTAAAAAAGTGCCCAGCAGAGGACAAAAGCACTCACAAGGAAGCAAAGAAAAGAAAGACACATTTCAATACAAGCATTATTTATCACACAGGCTTTATTGAAATGAAAAGATACTGTTACATAATTTAAATCCTCTCTTATATTCGGCTATGCACATGACATGTTTCTTTTTCTTTTTAACTTTGTATTTAAGTTTCAGTATTTAATTTTATGATATGTTTTTCTTTCTTTTCTCTATTCTGCATTTGTGTTCTGGCATTTGAGTCTAAAATAAAATAATAAAACAAAAAGAATAGCACAGCATGAGAAACTGTGCAAACATGACCGCCATGCCTCAGAGATGGCAATCCACAAACCTTAAGAACTGGGTTCAGATTTAGCCAGTTCTCATGTGTTGTCATGTAAAGCAAAACAAGATGACTGCTTCAGGCTGGGTCTCATGGAACAACTGTCTTTGGTAAGCATGTTAACTAATTCAGTTCAACATTTATTGGGTAACTACTGTGTATAGGGCGCAACTTGAGGTGCTGAGAATGCAAAGAGTGATAAGACATATATATTTCTTGGAGTCCTTTTAGGTCCTTCTTAGCTACTTCTTCTCAATTCATACTTTTCCCCTCTCCACCTTCCTCTAGCCCCTTTCCTTCTCCTCAACTATTTCAGAGCATATATCCTATGCCACAGTGACACTGGGAGAAGGGACAAGTGAGGGACTTGGCTGAGAAGGTGAGATCAGTTAATTAATCCATCAATAAACATTTATAAAAATCCTCTCAACTCTAGCTGCAGGTGCCAGTTATCACTATTTTACATAAGATGTTAACAGAGTCTAACAGGCTCAGACACTAGTTGGGTGATACTAGTTGAGCAAGTTGCTTAACTCCTCAGTCCCTCAATTTCCTAATCTATAAAATGGGAACAATGATAGAATCTTAATGTGAGTAAAAGGGAAGAGAATAAGTTGATGTCAAGATTTCAAGACATTTCCAGATGTACAGTAAGGGGAACAATTTAACTTTTATTCTCCAGTTTTCCTTTTTCAGTATCCCTTATCCATCACTACCACCTTTTTAGCATGATCTCACGTGCCTATGACATGATACAATTTACAGAATTTCAGTATATTTTATACGACTGTTAGAGGTTGATGGGGACTGACTCTTGACTACTTTTCATCTTACAAACAGACTATCTCTAACAATGGTGTGTGGATTACAACTACTTTGAGCCATTGCATGTGGAAACTCTCAAGGCTACTTCTTAAGCTTGTGCCCAGATTCTGGAATCCATCTTCTGCCTTCCTCTATAAATAGCCTGAATATCTAACTATCTATGGAGAGATGTGTGTGTATATGTATATATACCTGTACATGTATATATGTGTATACATATGTGTGTATAGGTATATATATGCATGCATATATGTATATGTGTAGATATGTATACATATGTATATATCTTCATTCATTTAACAAACCTGCACTGAGGGTTCTGTACCAAACTATGCCTGCTCAAAGCATATTGCCAAGAACATAGAATTTAGATGCTTGCTGACTGATAGTTCCAATAGTTAAATGTCTGCATGATTTGGATTTGGTTCACATATCCAGATTTTAAATTCCACAAAGGCAGAACTTGTGTCTCACTCACCTTTGTATCTCAATTAGTCAGTCAACAAGCACTTATTAAGCACTCAACTGTGTCAGACACTATGCTAAACACTGGAGATACAAATAAAGACAAAAATATGGTCCCTGACTTCAAGGAACTCATATTCTCCCCTGTACCTTAGCACTGTGATATTACATATATTATATGTCTAATAAATGGTGCATGAATGAAGAAACAAAAATAAACTTTAAAAAAAAAATTGAGCTGGGTCTTAAGGATTTGGTTAGGAAGGGGTGGGATATTTGTTTTAAGCAGATTGAAAAGCATGAACAAAGGCAAAAAAAGTAGCAAATGGCATGTTTAAGGAACGGCCAGTAGACCAATTTGCCTGGAGCATAGGGTTTGTAGAAGAAAGTAGTGAAAAGAAGTGAAAGGGAAAACCAGAAAGGTTGGTTGAGAAAACCTGAGTGCTAGCCAGAATAAGTTGAATTTTACTTGGTAAGCAGTGGGGAGCCACTGAAGATTTTTTTACCAGAGGAAAAACATGATCAAAGTAGTGCTTTAGTTAAAATTATGTGGTGTTACGCATGGAATAAATTAGAAAGAGAATATCTTAGAAACAGGGAGACTAGTTAGGAACTTCATAAAATAATCCAGGTATGAAATAACAAGGTTTGCAAGTACTTTGGTAATACTTGGAATGGAAAGGAAGAGATACATTCAAGACATGCCGGGAAGAGAAATACCCAATAGAATCTAGTGACTAACTGGAAATGAAGGAGAGAGGAGTCAAAAATGATTCACAGTTTTTAAGCCTGAGGAACTGAGAAAATGGGAGGAGAGTTAACAAAAATAAGTATAGAGAACCTGGCATTTTTGGCCAGCATGCTAAACAGAAACCCAAATAGGCATAACAAAGACAGGAATACAGGAGAAAGAAAGAGGAAAATAGCCCTCTTGGTTTCTCCTAGCCCTCATTTTTTTTTACTGGCCTCTAGGTTTATTTGTGTATCAACCAGCAGCATTATGGGAATCCAGGGGAACACTGTCATTTCCTTGCTCAAAAAGCTTCAGTGACTTCCTATGGCTTCTAGTAAAAGCCAAAATGTCTCTATGTGGCATTTAAAGCTCTTAAAAATATGGTCTTAACTTTCACTAATGTTCCCTTCCTGGCATTAAAGTAAATAAATTGGTAAATATGAAGCTGTTACATGCCCACATAACCAAAGCAAAGGGAGTGGGATAATCTGCTGAGAGATTTCATCCAGTCTCATATAGAGCTCATTTAGGGGTAGGGGTAGGGTTAGGATTAACCCCAAATGCCCCTCATCTCTCTTATCCATCTTCCTCACTTCCCTTATCCATCATGTATAGCTGGCAAAATACTATTCTTGGTACATAGATCAGAACATATCATACCCTTTAAAAATCTTCAAGATCTCCCTTTTGCCTATGATGGATGAAATGCAAATTCCTTCACCTGGAATCTAACACTACAATTTAGCTCTATTTCTACATTTCTAGCCTTATATCACAACATCCTGTGTCGTATGCTCTCTCAATTCCAACTAAAGTGGATTTATTGTTCCACAATCTTGTCCTGTCCTCTCCTATTTCTGTGCACCACTACTGTGCATCCCCCTTGCTAATAATACTGCATTTCTACCTATCAAGATAACTTTCTTCCTCTAATGATCAGTTCAGTGCCTCTTCCTCCAAGAAACCTTCACTCAAGCTAAATTTAATCTCTCCTCAAATTTTCATAAAGTATTTGGTGCCTGTCACTTACTTCCTCACTTCTACCCTGTATTAGGATCATTTGTCTACCTGATTTACGCACCCTAGTGAGTATAAGCACCTTGAAGACAGGCACTATGTACATTTTTATCTTTGAATCCTCAGAGTGCCTTTAAGCATGGTAGGTGAAAAAAGTTTCTTGAATTGTGGAATGAAATAATATATTTATTTAATTAACAAATGGATATCATTATCATTTGATATTGTCAATAAATCAAAATTATATTTTTCTGAGGCTAGTGATATGACTGAATTATTATAAAATATTGACCATGTACCAGTGTTTGGAGAAAGAGTATAAACTCTAATTGGTAACAGCAGCCAGAACAAATATACAAGATGGAATCCCAAACAAATGGTACAAAGTCATTATACCAAAACTCTGTATGTTAAAGAGTTTGTGTACACTTGAGTGAATTTGTAATTAAATGCACAAATTCACTATCTTTAAAGTCTATTAAGTGAATTGCTGTAAAGTAATGAATGCGTGCATAAAATAAGCTTATTAGTCCTGAGTTCTACCTAAGGGTAAAATAACAAAATTCCTTAAAATAAGACATCAATAAGAAATCACTAAACAAACTGTGGTATATGAATAGCATGGAATATAACTGAGCAGTAAGAAATGACAAATATGAAGAATTCTGAGAAACCTGGAAAGTTTTGCATAAATTGATACAGATTGAAGTAAGCACAACCAGGAGAATAGTATGCCAAATGATGATGAAACGTAGATGAAAGTAACATTGAAAGGCAACTGAACTCATAATAAATGTCATAAACAATAGGAGAACTGGAGACTAAATGATGACTACTATTGACTGAGAAGTGGGGCCTGTAGGTGCAGAGTAGCCCATCTATTATCTGATGTGAACATGTTTTCTTAATCAGTTGTGTAAAAAGGTGTTTTTCTGTTACAAGGTTGGGTTCACTAAGAGATGAATTGTATATAGGGAAATTACTAAAAGCAAAAGGCATTGTCAAAACTTTTTTTAAAATAAAGTGTTACTGATTTACTCTTTGCAAAGGTTGGTTTTATATTTTCCAGTTCAACAAACTTTTATTAAATACCTAGTGTGAGTACAGAATTGTGTTCTGCGGTACATTTAGATGAGACATGATCCTGTTCTCACAGAGCTTAAAGTCACATAGAGAGATAAAACATATGGACAAATAAGGGTAATATAAAAGAATACACAGTAAACTCATAAATGACATATAAAGTAACAACTGAGGTCTCAGAAGAAAAAAAAATTCATTACCATTCCCCAAATGCAGATCATTGTGCATAGGAAAAAATGCTAGATTTGGAATCACAGTATTTGAGTTCAAATCTCAGTTTTGCTCCTAATATTGTATGTGACCTAGGTAAGAGTCTTCACTTCTATAGGTCTTGGCTTCTCATCTTCTCATCTAATAATTGATTAGATTAGAAAATTTCCAAGGTTTCTTTTAGGTTTCATGCCTAAGATCCTTTGACTATACCTAGGAAATAAATTGTAAAAAAAATCAGTGTAGTCAAAGTTTCAATGAGGTTCACAGAGTACTCTTTAGTTATTATCTCATTTGCTTTACATACATTATTTCATTTGCTTTAATACATTATCTCATTTTTATCCCCAAAAAGGCAGCAGATTCTGCTACATTTAACAGATGGCAATTGTAAAATAGGTATATCATATAATAGAGTGCCATCTACAAGGAAAACATTGCTAAAAACTGTCACTGAACTCAGAATCTCTGGCATTTAGCTATTAAGTAGTATGTGACACAAGGATGAAAAAAGTGTAGCAGTTGGTACAGCCAACGGCAGTGAGTCAGGAAATCAAGATGTGACTCCTGTGAATGGGGTCAGGAAAGAACAGAATAACAATTGTCACATGCTTATTACTATGTACCCTGTAGTCATACAAGATTTTCATTGCACTGGTAATGACAGTAGCATCTTTTCTGCAGCCATTTTGCCCTCAAAGTCTAGCAATATCAACAGATACTTCTGCATAAATATTTTTTCTCTGTTAGGGCTTCAATGGGAGTAAATAGAATAATATCATAAGATCATTAGTCCTAGTCCAGTAGAAACATGATTATTTGAATTATTCTGGGTTGGACCTCTGAGCTGGTCCACTGAGGAAAATAGGCAAAGACTGACAGTTGTACATGAATATTCTGGGACCCATCTCCTCCCCTGATTCCCCATCCCCAATCCATAACTACTAACATTGCTCATCAGTTCCATGTATACATACCCCAACTCACCCCCCAAATCATAAAAGGACAACCAAAAACTTTAGGGATGAGCTGATAAATGTTTAACAACTGGCTTTCAGGGTGTGGGGGATGTACATATGACACACTTCAAAGTTTAGCCTGCATTACTAAAATTTTCTCTATCATTTCAAGTCCTCAGATAATCAACAAAGTAATAAATCAAACATTGATTTGTAGCTTTTGCTGATTCCTGAAGTGTAAATACTCTCACTGAAAATCTAACAATTGGCTTTTAAGAACTAGTTAGATTTGGTTCCAATCATCCAGTTTGAGTTAACTTCTTGATGTTAGTAGTCCTGGGTTGGCAGGTATCAGTAATGGTAATTTAAATGGGGAGATCTTTCATTCATTAATAGACTCATGTGACCTGCTTAAACTTCATGGAAACCCAAGTCACATGTGGTGGGAGGAGCTTGCTGTATGGGTAAAACAGGAAGGGTAGAGCAGAACTGGAAGTTGGAGAGAGCAGTTAGAGAAGAGAGGACACAGGCAAGCACACAGCTAGGTTCATGAGTGTTTATTTGTGGGAAGGTAGGGGGGGATTGGGGAAAGAAGGGGAAAGGGAAAAGAGTGGGGTAAGGTCTGGGAATGACTTTGTTCCTTGCAGTGCTAATGTGTATTGACTTCTTGGTTACTATGACCAGTTTGGCTTTATGGTATTGGGATTTGGCTTTATGGTTGAATAAATGCTTTCCTTCTGCGCTCTATATGGGGAGTCTGTTATACTTACCAATTCAGAACTATGTTTTCATATTCATAGTCACTAATGTTGCTGTGAATATTGCCTTGGTGTTATACCACCCCCCTTGAGATTTTTTTTTTTGTCTAAGATTTATCTATCCTGCTACACAATCCAAGGTAGGTTCAAGACTTTTTCTGGAGACAGACAGATACACACACACACACACACACACACACACAACTCAGAAAACTGGAGAACACACAAACTGGGAAAATTGTTCAAGTAACTAGTTTTATTCTACACAAAGGTCTTGCATATATATGTACTTATGCCTAGACCCAGTCTCTTTTCTGGACTTTAATCTCCAATCTGCAATCGCCTTTTGAATTTTTCAAACTGGATGTAAAGAAGATATCTCAAAAGAAACATGTTCAAACCAGAAATAATTTTCCCTCATCTTCTTGAAGGTACTTCAAATCTTTCAAGGTATACTTTTATCTCTGACAACTACTTTAGCTACATCCTAGAAATTTTGGTGTATTGTTTTATCTTTATAATTTTCTTTTTAAAATAATTTTTAAAAATAATTTTATTGATGTCATCAGAGTTATCTATATCATCTTCTCTCCCACTCTCAGAGAACTAACCCTTATAAGAAATAGTATTTTTTAATCAGACAAAAACATACTTTAACTTGATTACCTATAAAACATTAAGAATTATTATTTTTTTCTCATATAAGTTTATTTATTTCCAGTTTTCTTCCACAAAATTTTGAATTTCAATTTTCTCCCCATCTCTCCCCTACCATCATTCCAAGACAGCATGTATTCTGATTACCCTTTCCTCTAATATGCCTCCCTTCTATCACCAACCCCCACCTCCATCCCTTTCCCTTCTGTCTTCCTGTAGGGTAAAATAGATTTCTACTTATTACTTATTCTATTACTTATTACTTATTCCCTAGTTGCGTGTAAAAACAGCCTCTAACATTCATTTTTAAGACTTGAGTTCCACATTCTTTCCCTTTCCCCCTCCCCATCTACCCTCATTGAGAAGGCAAGTAATCAGATAAAGGTTATACAAGAGTGGTCATGCAAAATAACTCCATAGCAGTGATGTTGTAAAAGACCAACTATATTTCCCTCTATCCTGTCCCTCCTTCTATTTATTCAGTTTTCTCCTTTCACCTGTCCTTCTCTCAAAGTGTTTGCTTCTGATTACCCCTTCCCCCAATTTGTTGCCCCTTCTATTATCCCCACCCCACCCCACTCCATCTTATCCTTTTCTCCCCTGCTTGCCTGTAGGGTAAGATAAACTTGCATTCACAAGTGAGTGTGTATTTTATTTCCTCCTGAAATTATATTCGATGGAAGGAAGGCTCACTTATTTCCTTTCACTTTTCCCTTCTTCCTCTCCATTGTAAAAGCTTTTTCTTGACTCTTTTATGTGGAATAATTTACTACATTCTACCTCTCTCTTTCTTTTTCTCCTAGTACATTCCTCTCAACCCTTAATTTTCTTTTTTAGATATAATCCCTTCATATTCAACTCACCCCTGTGTGCTCTCTTTCTTTCTTTCTTTTCTTTCTTTCTTTCTTTCTCTCTCTCTCTATACACACACACACACACACACACACACACACACACACACACACACACATATTCCCTCCAACTATCCCAATACTGATATAAAGTTTTCATGAGTTACAAATATCATTTTTCAAAATAAGAATGTCAACAGTTAAACTTTGATTAGTTCCTTATGATTTCTCTTTCCTGCTTACCTTTTCATGCTTCTCTTGACTCTTGTATTTGAAAGTCAGATTTTCTATTCAGCTCTGGTCTTTTCAACAAGAATGCTTGAAAGTCCTCTACTTCACTGAAGTTCCATTTTTTCCCCCTGAAGCATTATAGTCACTTTGCTGGGTAGGTGAGTCTTGATTTTAATCCTAGCTTGTTTGACCCCTGAAATTTCATATTCTAAGTCCTCTGATCCCTTAGTGTAGAAGCTGATAAATCCTGTGGTATCCTGATTGTGTTTCCACAATACATGAATTGTTTTTTTCAGGCTGTTTGTAATATTTTCTCCTTAAACTGGGAACTCTGGAATTTGGCTATAATATTCCTAGGAGTTTTCCTTTTGGGATCTCTTTCAGGAGCCGATCAGTGGATTCTTTCCATTTCTATTTTGCTCTCTGGTTCCAGAATATCAGGGGAGTTTTCCTTGAAAATTTCTTGAAAGATGATGTCTAAGCTCCTTTTAAAAATTTATTTTCCAGATCAGTTGTTTTTCCAATGAGATACTTCACATTGTCTTCTTCTTTTTCATTCTTTTGGTTTTATTTTATAATTTCTTGATTTCTCATCATTAGCTTCCATTTGTTCCATTCTAATTTTTAAAGAATTATTTTTGTCAGCAAGTTTCTGGTCCATTTGGGTTTGTCTAATTTTAAAGGTGTTATTTCCTTCAGCAATTTTTTTGATTTCCTTTAGCAAGCTATTGACTTGTTTTTCATGATTTTCTTGCATAACTTTCATTTCTCTTCTCAATTTTTCTTCTACTTCTTTGAATTGATTTTCAAAATCCTTTTTGAGCTCTTTCATTGCCTGAGACTAATTCATGTTTTTCTTAGAGGCTTTGGATACAGGAATTTTGACTTTTTTGTTCTTCTGGCTGTATGTTTTGATTTTTTTCATCACCAGTGACAGAAGTAAATACCTCTTCACCAAGAAAATAATAATCTACAGTCTGTTTCTTTTCCTCTGTTTGTTCATTTTCCCAGTCAATTGCTTGACTTTTGAGCTTTGTTAAGTGGAAGACTCCACTCTGCTTCACCAGTGGTTGCAGCTGTTCTGGGGCTGGGGCTCGACCACACTCCCCTCTCAGCCTGGTGAGAGACCCTTCCCACTGACCTTTGAAGTTGTCTTTAGCGTTTTTGAGTTGAGAAGTCAGAAATCCACAGTAGCTGCCAGTAATTCAGTACCCTGAGGCCTGATTTTGTTCATTTTGCACTGGTGTGGCCAAATTGTGCTCTGTTCCCAGGTTGGTGTGATAGACCCTTTCCATCAACCTTGCAGATTTTGTCTTGCTTCAGTCTGTCATTTTATGGCTTCTGTTGCAATGGAATTTATTTAGAGTAATTTTTACAGGTTTATTTAGGGGTTTACGGGGAGAGCTGTAGCAGGTCTCTATTCTACTCCACCACCTTGGCTCTGCCCCACCCCCCGAATTATTTTTTTAAAGTGTTTTTTAAGAGGAAAAAAATCAATGCAACTGATCAATATGATGAAAAAGTCCGAAAGTATGTGAAATGTGTAACACCCGTGGACCTCCCACCTCCAGGAAAGGATGAATTGTAATGTAGGTGTCTTCTCATCTCTCTTCATTTCAGCCCTGCTTGATCTTTATTCCTTTGTTATATTTACTTTTGATTTTTTTGGCATGGAGTCAGTCTTTTCATTTAAATTACAGTTATGATGTGTATTATTTTCTTAGCTCTACTTGTTTTGTTCTGCATCAGTTCATGTGGAACATCCTATACTTCTCTCTTTTCATCATATATATCATTTCTTATAGCACAGTAGCATTCTCATACATTCATGTGCCACAATTTGTTTAGCTGCTCCAAATTGATGGGCATCTACTTTGTTTCTATTCTTTGCTACAACAAGAAATGTTACTATAAATATTTTGTGGTATATGAGGACTTTTTTCCTTTTTATTGATAGCTTAATGGGAGCACAAGTCCAGTAATGGAGTCTCTGGTTCAAAGGGTATGGACAATTTAGTCACTTAATTTGTATATCTCCAAATTGCTTTCTAAAATGGTTATACCATTTCTTAGCTTCGTTAACAATGTTGGTTGGTTATTGTCCTTCATTCTCAAAGAGGACCAAAATAACATCACCATGATAAAGTAAAATGTGTTCGACTATGGCTGATCAGACCAATATGAGCTCGGAATGCTCTACCACAGGTTGGTCACAGACAGTCTGTGTGGATATTTGGGGTGGGTTCTCCAAATTTGTGCATCCTACATTTACTTTCTGTTCTCTCACTTCTGCTTTGCTCATAGAGCACAGCATCCTTTCTGATGTGGGCACACCATGCTGAGCCATCCTGTGTCAGTGTCCCATGTTGCATAATCAAGTCCAAAGTTCTTGACAGAGACCTTGAGAGTGTCCTTGTATTGCTTCTTCTGACCACCATGTGATCGCCTGCCCCATACGAGTTCTCCATAAAATAGTCTTTTTGGTAAGTGTACATTTTGTATTTAAGCAACATGGCCAGCCCATCGGAGTTGTGCTCTCTGAAGCATAGTTTGAATGCTTGGCAGTTCAGCTCAAGCAAGGACTTCAGTGTCTGGTATCTTATTCTGTCAGGTGATCCTCAGAATCTTCCTAAGACAGTTCAAATGGAAGCGATTAAATTTCCTGGCATGGCACTAGTAAACTGTCCATGTTTCACAGGCATACAACAATGAGGTCAGCACAACAGCTCTGTAAACCTTTGGTTTTCTTAGGAGCCTCCCAAACACTGAACTAGCTCTGGCAATGTGTACATCAACCTCATGTACATCCCTGGAAAGTACACTACCAAGATAAGTGAACTGATCCACAGCACTCCAAACTTCTCCATTTGTTATAAACAATGATTCCACGTATGTATGGTATGATGGTGGCTGATGGAGTACCTGTGTTTTCTTGGTGTTAATTATTAGGCCAAAATTGGCACAGGCACCAGAGAATTGATTTATTCTTTGTTGCATCTCAGCTGCAGAGACTGCATTGAATGTACACTCATCTACAAACAGAAAACCATGCACCAACACTCCCTCCACTTTGGTCTTGGCTTGTAACCTTTTCAGATTGAAGAACTTGCCATCAGTATGGTAGTTGACCTTGATGCTGTGTTCATCCTCATTGAAATCATTTGACAACATGGCTAAAAACATCATGCTAAAAAGCATGAGAGTAAGCACACAGACCTGTTTCACTCCATTGGTGAGTGGGAAGGCATGAGAGCATTGTCTATTATCCAGAACCCGGGCAAACATGCCATCATGAAATTGATGTACAGTATTCATGAACTTCTCTGAAATTTTGACATGATTTTCCATAAGGCCTCACAGTGTCAAAAACCTTGATCAGATCTACAAACGTTTTGTACAGATCTCTCTTCTGGCATTTCTCCTGGAGTTGTCAGGTAGCAAAAACCATATCAACTGTTCCTCAGCCCTTTCTGAAGCCACGCCTGCTCTCAGGTATATGACCATCTTCCAGGTGAAGAATCAGCCTATTAAGGAGGACTCTAGCAAGAATTTCACTAGCAATGACTAAGAGAGAGACTCCCCTGTGATTGTCACTTTACTCCCTTTACCTTTGTAGAGATGGACAATAGAGGCATCTTTGAACTCCTGAGGGATAACCATATCATAACCCTCCAACATTGACTATTGCCATTTTTTAGTCATCTTTGTCAATTTGCAGGTGTGAATTTCTCTTATTATTAGTGATTCAGAACATTCTTTCATGTGATTGTGAATACTTGGCAAAGAGTTCATTAAATAAGGAGGTCTTTTTCCTAGGTAATTTATATTTACCACTTCATCAAACACTGGGTTATTGAGTTCCATTGCTTCTGATTCTCCCTTCTCTGTTTCATTGATCTATTTTGTTTTGTTTTTTTTAAAGCTTTTGCATTCATTTATTTATTCCATTACTACTAGAGTTTACTTTTATAAGATCTAAAGTAGTTTTCCCAGTTTTGTGAATCAGTTCTAGGAAGACTTATCTAATCCAGATCACCTTGAGAGGTGAGAAACCAGAAGATGAGAGGATCAAGCATTATACCAAACAAACCTTGCTTAAAGGAAGTGAGAATATTTAGCCAGGAGAAGAAAAGATGAATTTCAGGTATTTGAAATATTTTGTTCCACTTGGCTGGAGGGCAAAATTAGTTGCAATGGATAGCAGCCACTAAGGTGACTTTCTTTTAAATACTTTTAGTTTTACAAACGAGGAAATGGGTCAAGAGATCCCTCCACTACAGCTGACAACTTCAAATATTTAAAAATGGATCATCATTTGTTGAGCTTATTTTAGAGAGGATTTCTATTCCAATGCATCAGAATAAGTTGACCTCTTAAGTACCTTTCAACTCCACCATTCAGTCAATTAGTATTTAGTTAGTACCTACTACATACCAGGCATTGTGTTAAGCACTCAGCATACAAAGAAAAAGAAAACAGTCCCAGATCTGTAGGAGCTTAGGCTAATGAGAAATATAACAAGCAAACAATCATGTACAAAGAAGTTATCCATAGGTGGAGAGAGAGAGAGAGAGAGAGAGAGAGATGAAATTAAGGATAAGAATTCCTTCTGGTCTCTTAAGGGAAGCTGTAAGAATAAGAACTGGAAAAGGTTTCACTTAGAAGGTGAGACTTCAACTGAAACTTTAAGGAAACCAGGATAGGTAGGTAGGAGGAAGAGATGAGAATTGAGTTCTGAGCTTGGAAGACAGCTAGTAAAGCCACTTGGAGTTGACAGATAAAGTATCTTGTTCAAAGAACAGCAAGGAGGCCAGTGTTATCCTTCAACTCATAAATTCTGTGATCCTTGACTACCAAATGGTTTTGATAACTGCTACTTTATAATATAGTTCAGGGTTTGGAAGAACTAGTCCTCCTTTGTCCCCATTTCATTTTATCATTTCTCTTGATAGTCTTGATCTTTTTTTTGCAGAATGTTATTATTTTCCACAAGCTATTTAAATGGTTCTTTATTTCTTTAAGGAGTGCTTTGTAATTGAATTAAAGCAACCTTTTATTAGCTCAATTTGTTAGATCAATTGCTAAATAATGAATTTTCTTAGTATTTAGACTTGGTTTTTCCTTTCTATTTTTACTTTTTGTATTTTGCTATTATTATAACATTTAAAAATGCTATTTTCTGAGGTTTTATTATAGCTGATTTCATATAGTTTTCCATGTCACCAATAAATAGAGATAATTTTCTCTCTTCTTCCTATTGTTATGCCTTTAACTCATTTTTCTTTTCTTACCGCATTTCCAGAGTTATATAAAATAATAGTGGGGAGAGTGGACATCCTTGTTTTACTCCTGTATTTTCTGGAAAAGGTTCTAATATATCTCGCTTTTGGTTTTAGATAGATGCTTTGTATGATAGTAAAAAGAGTTCCCGTATGTCTATATTAATTGTTTCTATGATTTGTTCTTTGATTCACTCATTATTTGAGCTTTTGTGGTTAAATCTCCATTTGGGACTGTGTCTTTTGTCTGTGCTACCTGAACCAATGACTATTTTTATTACATTGTGGTCTGTAAAAGATATATTAACTATTTCAGCCTTTTTACATTTGTTTTTGCACTATAATTTTGCCCCAGTACATGGTCAAACAAGTTCCTCATCGTACTGAGAATATGTACATTCTTTTCCCCTCCCATTTAGAAGATAGCATAAGTCTTTTACACTCTAGTTTCTTCTATAATTTGCTCAGTTCCATGTTTTCCTTTTTGTTTCTCTTTCTGTTAGACTTATCTAAAAATGAAAGGGGGATGTTGAAAGTTTGAAAACTCCTATTGTAGTATTGTTTATATTTTCTTATAGCAGAGTTAAGGTTTCCTTTATGAATTTGAATACTCAAGCATCTAGAGTTTATTTCTGTTTGTTATTCATGGATCCTTGTAGCATAATGTAGCTTTCTTTTTTATCTCTTTTTATTTTTTGAATATTTGTCTTTGTTTTGTCAGATAGCATGGTTGCAACTCTTGCCTTTTTAAGCACTTGAATAGGAGCATTTTTCCATCTCAGTTTTATGTCTTTGTTTTTTACAAATGTGTTTCTTATAAGCAACAGATTGTTTCCTTATTTAATCTGTCATTCTTTTTTGTCTCATGGTTGTTTAATCCATCACATTTAAAATTGTGAGAGCTATGCTTATATTTTCCTCCATTTGTCTCTAATTTTTTTTTAAAGTTCTGATACTCTCCCCTTCTTCTGATGCAAAAAATAGTACTATGTTCTTTCAGCTATTTTAGTTTATTCTTTTTAAGGCAGTCCTTTTCCCATTTGCTCCCTTCCCCTAGATCCTATCTTTTCATTAGTTACACCATCAACTCCTTTCCCTTTTTGTTGTTTAATTGTATCTGACTCCTTGTGACAGCATTTGGGGTTTTCTTGGCAAAGACAATACGTTTCCCATTTCCTTCTCCAGTTCATTATACAGATGAAGAAACTAAGGCAAATGGGGTTAAGTATCTTGTCTAGGGTCACACAGCTAGCGTCTGAGAGAAGATTTGAATACAGGAAGGCAAGTCTTCCTGAGTCCAAGCCTGACCCTCTATTCACTGTGCCACCTAGCTTCCGCTTTGGGGTTTGGATGATTTGGATGCTCCCTTTTCTTTCCTGCTTTTATTTGTTTGTTCAGTTCTTCCCCTCCCTTTTTCCTTTTGGTCAAATAGACTCCTACTTCCCTTTCCTCCCTTTCACTAGTCCTGTTCACTAGTTGTTTCTTTTTTCTTTCTTTCATTTCTGTGCCCCTTTTCAGAGAGGGTTTTTCTCACTCTCTTCATTATCTATCTTTTCTTTCTGTCTACTTTAGTCCTTCATTCTCTGTTTCCTGACCACTCTAATTATCTGGTCTCCCTCTTTTTTCTGTATTCCTAATAGAATCAAAACATCCAAGGTACACATTCTGGGCTTCCTTCTCTAGGCATTTTCTGCCACTGCCTTGTAGAGCTTCCCTAATGGATTGCCCTTTCCATTGTTACTCACAGAACAAAACAAATTCTCCATAGTAGGACCCTCCTCTACCAAGTTTCTGATAATGTCAACTTCATACCTTCCCCCGCAGTTATTTTCTTTTCTCCATTCATCTCAAAGTTTCTTTACTCAATTCACAGCGCCCCCATTCATTCAGGTGCCAGCAGCCTCTAGGAATTCCAAGTCACCCTCCCCATTACTGAGGCAGGGTATTTAAAGTTCCAAATCCCCTAGACTACACCCAGTACTTGATCCCCATGGCCTTTCATGGAACTCTTCTCTTTAGCCATCGAGTCATTTATCAGTAGAACTGTCTTTCACTGCCAAATCAAAAAGTTCCTTCCCTCCCCTACTCTTTTAAATCCTTCCCTCCTTCTCCTGACTTGCTCCCCTATAGGTTCTTCCCTTCCTAGAACCACAGATTACCTTCGCCTCTTTGCAAGCCATATTCACCACACATTCCCTTTATCCCCTAGTCCTTTCATTCACCATTTCATTGTGTAATGTAGTTCCACCAAAAAGTAAAACAAAACAAAACACAATGTTGTAGGTAAAATGTTTCTAGGTTCTCTCTGTAATACTCTAGATCCATTTCTGCATAATTATTTTTGCCTGATTTCATTTTTGTCTCTGTGTACATCAAGAAAGAAGCCTTTCACTGGTCTCTCTGCTGTCACTTAATTGCTGTTAATAGACTATTCATTCATCCTCATTTCTGTTGTTTGGGATGTTCAAGAAGCAAATTGTCTCTTCAGGTCTGGTTTTCTTTCTAGAAATGTTTCAAATGTTTCTTTATTTTTGTGTGTTTTCTTTTGCACTTATGGTTTAACTCAGATTTTCCAGCATGGTCACACTGGACTGCATGCTGAATTTCAATGCTCTGTAGAACATGTTCTTCCATTTCCTCCTGCATTTTCTGGTGGTGCAGAATAGTTTTCTGTCATTTGAATTTTCTTTCCTTTATATTTGAAGGTCTTTCTTTGGATTGCTAAAAGAACTTGTTTCTGCACTGAATTGTTAAATTTAACCACTGTCTCTTACATTTGCTTTTCCTTCTGGAGGCCATCTACGAATCCTTTCAGTTAGTATTTCTTTTACTCTATTCAGAAGTCTATTTTTATTTCCTTATGGTGTTCTATTTTACCGTGTTCTTCTGGTAGACCTATGATCCTTACATTATCTCTACACATCCTCTCTTGGAGATCCATGTTTTGTTTGCACAGTGAGCATATTTTCTTCTTAATATTATTGGGCTTTGCTTTTCTTCCTCTAGATTGTCCTTCACTTCTACGTATTTTCTCTCCCAGTCTATCATTTCTTTCATTTCTTGGTGAGACTTGCCACCACAGATTCCAGTTTTTCTTGATTTCCCCCATTTACTTTCTGATCCTTTCCCCTTTGGTAACAGTTTATTTGGAGGCTGAATCTCAAACTGTCTCAGCCTTCTTCTAGCATGGGCAATTCAGGGTGCATCAACCTAGGAACTCTCTCAGGTGACTTTTGGCGGCAGCTGGATGCTGTGCTCTTTCCCTTAGACTCAGTGGAGTGTTTGAATTCTTCCTACATTTATTTGCTGCTGACACATAACCTTGGAGTAGGAAAGAAGCATTATTAAGGTGGTTGGCCACAGCTCCTGCCTCCATACTCCCCACATCAATTGCTCAACATATTAACTGGGTGTAGTATTTTCTTTTATTAAAGAAGACTTCTAGGAAAGGGAAAACAATTGTTTTAGAAATAATTTAATAACAGACCAAAAACATTGCTTGGTTTTTCAAGGTCCTGTCAGATAATTTGCCATCTAAATATGGAGACAACCAATATTAGACAGAAATTAGGATGCTTTTGAGGAAGCTTTTACACCTTAGTATTTATTTTTTTCTAGAGAATAAATGAAACCAATAGGGAAAAGAGTGGTGTAAAACTGCAGTAGTAGGTGGTAGTTGTTTTACTCCTTGCATTATGTGTTTAAAGTCAGGGGAGGTGGCAGGGAAAATGACATTGATATGGTTGTTTAGCAGTGAAGAACATTATTATTTAATGAAAAACAAAATCCTATTGATGAGTTTCCCCAAGAAACCCAATTTGAGGAAGTTCCCAGACCAACCATCCTTCACTCTCTAGACTTTACCATCATGCTCGATGTAGGGGTCTTCCCCGTCTGACAGGGGTGGGGAACCTGTGGTCTCAAGGCCACATGTGGCCTTCTAGGTCCTTGGGTTTAGCCTTTTGACTGAGTCCAAGTTTTACAGAACAAATCTTTTTATTAAGAGGATTTGTTCTGTGAAGTTTGGTTTTAGTTAAAGGATTGCACTTGAGGACTGAGAGGGTTGCAAGTGTTGCCCCACACTTGCCCTATCCCCTTTCCCCTTTTCAGCTCCCCTTTATGTATTGTCATTCAAATATAAGCTCCTTGAGGTCAGGAATTTCTTTTGGTTTGTCTATGTATTCTCTTCACCTACCCCTCCTACCTACTCCCTCCCTCCCTCACTTAGCACAGTGCCAAGTCCTTAGGAAATGCTTTATAGATGTTGTTGATCTGACTTGGCCCTAAGCTACATTCACAATTTACATAGAGATCCTTGGTTTTGGGAATTGATACCACCTACTAAGATCAGAGAATGACTAAGAAGCTCAAGGTATGAAACTTTAAAAGAGGAAGTGGTTTTTGAAGGTCCTGTTCCTGCTTGATAAGGTTCCAGGGTCGCAGTCCTCTTGTCTCTTGGCTTGATTACAAGCCAAGTTCACATAGTTCTACTCATTGTTTCCTGTTGTTGCTCTGCAAATCATGACTGTTGACCATCATTTGGGCTTCTATTTCATTCTTCTGATTATCCCTACTCACCTCACCAAAATCCAGCATACAGCAGGTGGCAGGAGACTTTTCAGGCTTGGCAGTCCATGGTGCTGGACCATTTCAGTAACCACCATTTTCATTTTTCGCAAACCATGGAGCACTGGCAGAAAGAGCAGTCTATTGAAATAACCTTTGCTACTTAATCCTTGTGTAATCTGGGGCAAGTTACTTAAACTCTCTGGGTCTAGGTGTCTCCCTCTATAAAATGATTGAAATTGGAATAGGTGACCTCTAAGTTGCCTTGCTCTAGAGACTGTGATCCTATTTTTAATAAACAAACACCAGTGGTTTTTTAAATTTAAAATGTTGGTAATGAAGATAGTGTGACAAATAAGTTAGTTCATTTGCCAATAAACAATGTTAATGACTTTATGTAAAGTGGCCTAAGAGACTAGCCTCATCTGTCTTTAAAATATGAATAGCTCATTTAAACAAAAAGTAACTTGTACTTCATTATTTTTTCATAGCCCTTGAATATTAAAAAATAGTCTCTTTAGTAACTTAATATACATTCCCAAAAAGTTCTTCATTTTTCTCTCTTAATGTTAATCTCTTTTATATTCCAAAATGTGTTAATAGAGCACTAATAATAAATAGCATTAAAGACTACTTTTAAATACTATTAAATGAGAACAAGAATATCCAGGAAGATGGAAATTGCATAAAAAGAGAAATCTGGATCTGAAAACAAAATTTATTTCCTTCAGTCATTAGAGTTTAATTCCATGAGGAAGCATATTAAAGAAGATGATGCCATGCATACTTGGCATGAAGATTGGTCCTAACATTTATTATTGCTGTAGGTTTGGGTTTGCGAGGTCATTTACTCAAGGAATCATTTATTTTGTACTGTATATTATTTTGCCTGCAGTACAGATTGACAAGGCAGGTGTCTTCAGTGTGGTTTCTTAGATGGTCCCTTTAGATGTGATTACCTGAGAGAAAGAGAATTTAGCAGATTTTCCCACTGGATTATGCATTTCCTAAACTCTTTCTTTGAAATAGCTGAGCATCAATATTAATCAGCATTACTAATAACCAGCACAGTTATTGATGACTTGCACAAGGTCCCACTCCAATTTCTCATCATGGCAGGGAAATGACTTTGGGATTTCAGAGGCTGGGCCAGTGGCAGACAAAGCTTTGGCAGTTTCTAATGTGCTGGAAAAAACCTCCAAGAATAGACTTCACATGGTTGTCCAGGGATCAACTGGACTAAATATAAGGAGGCTCTTCACCCTTCAACTGCCCACTAGTGGATAAATTCTTTTGCCATTGTAATGAATGAAACAAAGAAAGATAAAAATTGACCTTCAATTCTGGGCATCCTTTTTTGGCTTCCCCAGTAACAGAATTATGGAAAAGGGCAGGGAAGGTACTGAGAACCACTCGGGTTTTAGATTGTTTATAAATATTACTTTAACTGTCATCATTCTTCCTAATGATCCCAATAATTATAACAGCGTGTAGACAGTGCTTTAAGGTTTGCGAAATGTTTCATATGTGTTATCTCATTTGATTCTCACAAAAACCCTGTAAGGTTGGTACTCTTACCATTCTCATTTTACAGATGAGGAAACTGAGACTGAGAGAGGTTAAGCAACTGAGACAGAATTCAGACACAGGTGTTCCTTAATTCCAGTCCAACACCATGCCATCTAGATGTCCTTGAGAGACCTCCTATTCCAAAGACCAGAGATAGTGAATCATAGTCATAGTGATGTTCTTGCTATAGATAAAACCAGAAGACAAGCGAGCAGATGACTGAAAGGTTCTTTTGAAAGAGGCAAATAAAGGAATTTTTGGAATAGTTTGTCATCATACCTTACAGAAAGATTGATGTAACTGATAGAATGGCATTGATGTAATGGCATCTTTGCACCAAAATGTTGTAAAGGATGAAATGGTGAAGGATTTCTGTAAATAACTTAATAAGAACCAGATATTAAAGATGCCAAAGTCAACCACTGCATGTGGGGTTATCTCCAATCATCTCTACTTTTGTTTTGCCACTGGAATTCAATAATTATGAAAGAGAGAGTGAGGTAGACTCACTTAAATCCCATTTATGTGGAAGTCAAGACATCATTCTGTGATGTTGCTGGTCCTCTCCAAAAATAAAGGACAAGTAGCAGCAGCAGGAGCTAATAAATCAAATGATCATATATTTATTTTAAGTCTTGTCAATGCAAAGTGAGATAGGGGAGAATGGTAAAAAGTATTTTGAAAAATGAGAGTCAGGATCCATAAATGAAAGAAACCAAAGGCTTCTTGGTCATAGAGTTACTTCACAGATATATGTTCTTCCTTCTATCTTCACTATTTCTGGCACCATCATTCATTCTGTCTAACAAGTTCTTGACTAGGGTGTTATCCTTGACTCTGATCTCTCCCTCATCCCTCATATCTAGTTCAACTCTTAAGTTCTGCCACCTTTACCTCCACCTGTGTTCCCTCTATCCTCCCTTCTCTAGTCTCACCATCACCACTTTCACACAGTTCCTTACTACTATCTGCTTGGACTATGCTGACAAGTGTTTCCACTTCCATTTTCTCCCTTACTTCAATGACTTCTTCCTATCATTTCCAAAATAATGTATCCTAAGCATAAATCAGGTCTTGTCACTGCTCAAAATTTTTCACTGGCTTTCTGTTGCCTAATGAGTAAGTTACATTTTACCTGACACTCAAGACTGTTCAAAACCTGGGGCCAACTGACCAAACCTTTGAACCATGCTTTCAATTCTTGGGACTGTTTCATTTTGGATCTTTGTTTCCTTGGTGCCAAGTACAGTTACTAGAACTTAATGTGCCCTTAATAATTTGATTTGATTAATTGGTTGATTGATAATCAATCTTTGTACCCTGAATACCTCTTTCTTATATCTTTACTCACATTCTTCCTTATACATGAAAATATTTTTGGTATGTCCTTTAAAACCCAAACTCAAATGTTACTTCCTCCCCTGACTTGGTAACAACTGATAACAGGAGGTAACACTCTCCTCTGATTAGTAACAACTGACCCCTGGGATCTTTTGTACTCCTCTAATGAACTGTTCATGTAACATTGTGTATGACAGTCATGTACATATGTGTCTTATCTCTTCACTAGAATTTAAACTCTGTGAGAGCAAGATCTCATTTTATCAAACTCATCCAGCTTCCAGGGAAGTTCTTTTTACATCATAAACACTTCATGATTGATGAATCAATGAACCTCTCATTGTTTTTCCCCTACAATCAGAATGATTGTTACTACATTGAATATGCTTTTTATTCTTAAATTTTCACCATCAAAAACTATACTTTGTGTTCCTTCTAAACTAAAGTTTATATACTGCCTGATAAACCATCATGCTTAGAATCTGGTTCAAAACTGTGTTCTGAGCCAGCCAGGAGAGTCCAAAAACTTCAGCTATGGTAAAAGATAACTTTTCAAAATACATTTAAGCTGGGCTTAGTAAGAATGTCAGTCCTGTTAACAGAGAATCAAATGATTTCACTACACACAGGGCATAGGTTTTTTTTCCCCCCCAAAGAACAGAGTTAGACCAAGGAAGAGAAAAATTGCAATTGGTCAAAAATTTGAAGGACTAGAAAACAGTCTTCTAGGAGATATAACACTTCTCAGGGATCTCTGGAAGAGCTGAAAGGTGCCAAAAAACCAGTTGAAAAGAGAAAAAAGGACTTATAAGGTGAAGTAAGAGATGAGTGTGAATCATCAAAGAACAGAAAAACAATGTTCCAAACCCAGCTCTAATCTCAGTTAGGATCTCAACACAATTACTTCTTAGGAGAATAGCAAGAAAACAGCTTTTGTTAAAGGTCACTTGTATTCAGCAAAAGCTATGGAGTTTTTCAATGACGTATGAATTGAAATTGAATATATGGTCTTATCGAATTAAAATGTCCCATTGCCCATAACTTTTTGGGACTTAAACACGTATTTATATAATGTTGTGAATATTTTGTTATTTATGTAAACTTCAGTGTCTGGCAAAGGTATACAAAATGTAACCAGTCAGGCAGGTGACAATCATTAACTCCCTACTAGTTCTGGGCACTCTGCTTAGTGTTACAGATCCAAAGAAAGGCAAAAGACAAGTCCTTCTCTAGGAGCTCATAGTTTAAGAGAGGAACTGACACATTGACAATGATGTACACACAAGATATATACATTCCAGGGTAATTTCTACTCCAATCTAATTCTCTTGTTTTTTCATCCAGATAACGGAGGCTAATACCACTGTAGTTCTTTCCTCTAGCTAAAGAAGGATATTTATGCTCTCCTAATTCTATTGTTTCCTTCAACTTATGCCATTAATCACATCTTCTACAAGACCTTCTCAATACTGACTGGGATACTAAACTGTGTGTGTGTGCGCGCGCGCACATGTGTGTGTGCTTGCTTACAAAAGGCCCCACAAACAAATCAAGAATTATTTTCAATTGTGATCCAATAGAGGAGGTTAAATGTTTTTCAGTGATGCAGCCCTGTGGCCAGCTGCTCCAGCCTGAATTAACTGAAAATGAGTCGTGCTTACAATGATGGTCATCTAAGAAAATCAGCAAGATCCAATCAGTTCAGCAGGATGCTTAATCATCAGTGAATGAATGAGAAAGATACCTCAACCAATCTAGCTCCTATTTCCCAAAGGTAACAACCAGAAAGTGTATCCAGTGACCTGTAGTTTGGTTCCAATTGAGTTCTAGTGGAATAGACCACATTCCACAGCAAACATTTTCATCCTAGGTGGTCAAGAAGTAATCTTGAAGGGAAATTAACTCACTAAATTAACTTTTGACAAAAAAAGCTAGGATATCTCTTTTTCTCATCTTTGTACATTGTCCTGTAAAGCCTCACTGAGGTAATTTTCACATAGCTTTTCTTGTCTTTGTCAGGCACTGGGAGGCAGTGTGGGGTAGGGAAAATCCCTAGGCCCAGCAGCAGGGGAGCTGGCTTCTTGTCCTGGCTCTGTCCCTAATTCTCTGCTGGGCTTTTGGCAAATTCCTTCGCTTTTTGCAGCCTTAGATTTTCCTCTTATAAAATGTGGGGTTTGGATTGTATAGCAGTGGTACTTCTTACTGGAAGGAACCCTATTTCAATTCATCAGTTACAATGCCTTTTCCATGTTATTCAGTTGGTACTTGGCATATATGTGTGTGTGTGTGTATTTTTAAATAGTTATATACTGATATATGTCATCCACACATGTGTATATAATTGGCCCACAGGCTCTGCATGCCTATGACCTCCCCTATCCCCACTTCTTTCCTTGTAATAGAGAAAAATGATTAAGTGAAACTGACCAGAAAAATGACAGCTAATGGCATGTTGTAAGATACAGCAGCTACAACTTTTCTTTCACCAAATGTTTGCATCATTAACATTTTATCAGAACGTTTCTTGTAATTATGAAGAAAGAAAAAGAAGAAAGGAGAGAATCAAAGACCTAATTATACAAGTAATGAACAGGACATGTGCAATATTTGGGAATGACTATGACATAAAAAAACAGACATCAATAAAACTTTTTTAAAAATCATGTTGAAAGACAAGGGATGAGAGAGGCATATAAGCCCTATCCAGAAAAAGAGATAGATAGACACACAGAGACAAAAAGAATGACAGGCTAAGTCAGAAAGAAAAGAAGAGACAAGGACAAGGAGAGAGAAAGACTGAAAGAGAGAGACTGAGATTGAGACAAAATTTAACTGTATTTTGGAAGGAAATCATATATAATCACCAGCACTCAAATTCTGAAACAAATCAATAAATTAGATACAATTATGTTCTAATACATGCTGAGTAAACTAGATTATACTAGTGTCAATGTTACATTCTTCAATGAGACAATCCACTTGGTTAGCTCCTTTAACTCTTTCAGGTACCTACCAAGGTACTTTTTACCATTTTTAAAACTATATTTCATTATCTATGTGTACTGGAAATAAGACTAGATGGCATAGTGTGCTGGGACTGTAATCAGAAAGATCCTCTTCCTGAGTTCAAATCTGGCCTCAGATACTTACTTGCTGTGTGATCCTAGGCAAATCACTGAACCTTGTTTTCCTTAGTTTCCTCATCTATGAAATGAGCTGGAGAAGGAAATGGCAAACACTCCAGTATCTTTGCCAAGAAGATTGCAAATGATATCGTGAAAAGTCAGACACAACTGGAAAATGACTAAACAGCAAGTGTAGTGGAAAGACTATTGTATTGCATTTAGTTAGAAGACTTCAGTTTAAATGCCAGGTCTGCTGCTGCTTCTTTGTATGATGGGTTTGAGGTCTCATTGACCTTTAAAATCCTTATCAGTTTTATGAGTTCTCATCCTAATTCCACCACTCATTATTTGGGTGCCATTTCACAGGTCACTTCTTCCCTCTGTTTACTCGTCTAAAATAAGGAGATTGGATTTGGTGATCACTAAGACCCCTATTGCTGAACAAGACTCCTTGATGAGAGAACTTCCTGGAGCCTAGGTTAGGGCTCCTTAAGGAGACTATTAATACGGCTTGGATTTCTCTCTTCATTGGCTTTTTGCCAATTGAGTTAGCCTATTTTTAAGGTGTTATTTTCTTCAGCATTTTTTGGGGTCTCCTTTAGCAAGGTATTGACCTGCTTTTCATGCTTTTCTTGCATCTCTCTCATTTCTCTTCCCAGTTTTTCCTCCATCTCTCTTACTTGATTTTCAAAATCCTTTTTGAGCTCTTCCATGGCCCAAGACCATTGAATATTTATTTTGGATGTTTGGGATACAGAAGCCTTGACTATTATGTCTTTCCCTGATGGTAAACATTGTTCTTCCTTATCTGAAAGGATAGAAGATATCTGTTCACCAAGAAAGTAACCTTCTATAGTCTTATTTTTTTTTCCTTCTTTTGCACATTTTCCCAACCGTTACTTGACTTTTGGGTCTTTTGTCAAGAGTCGGATATACTCTGGGAATCTGTAAGATCTTAGTTCCTCCATTGTGGCACAATCAAGCATGTACACTGGTCTGGGAACTAGGAGAGATTTTTGTGCCCAGAATCTTAGCAGAGTTTTCTCGCCACAGCCACCTGATGACCTCCAGTTCTGCAAGCCAGTACTGGGGGCTGACATTCAGATAAGCTTGCATGGGCAGGGCCACCATTCAGTGTGAAATAAAGATCAGCTCCCTCAGGGCCTCTAAACAGGGCTGAGGTAATAATCAGCTCCTCAGTGCCCTGAGGGTTTTTATGATCCAACAATGGATGCAGGCTGCTGTGAGAACTGCTGCCACCTGCTCGATGTGGCCTCTGCAGCTGCTTCCTGAGGCTGGAGCTATGGGAAGGCCCTTCTCCCTTCCTGCCCAGCTAAAAAAAACCCTGTCACAGACCTTTGGCACCTATGGGTTGAGGGATCTTCCAACGGCTGCTACTGTACTGGAGATTTAGCCCCCAAGGGCTGTTTGTGAGCTGTGCCACGTGGCCAAGGCTGTGCTGGGCTCCGCTCTATGTTCAGTGCAACAGATGTTTCCTGTGGGCCTTTCAGATCACCCTGGGCTGGAAATCTCCTCCACTCTGTTGTTCTCCACTTCTGCTGCTCCAAAATTTGTTGAGAGTCTCTCTCTACAGGTATTTTATGGGCTGTGGGGGGAGAGCAAGCATATGTGTCTTTCTACTCTGCTATCTTGGCTTCCAGGGCTTGGGTTTCTCAAAAGAACTTCCTTGCCATTTGCTTTTATTTGGGTGAGGGGGTGGTTGCAGAAGCAGTGATGGTGATGGAGCTTGTCCTTTCAGTAGATGGAGAGAAACCAAGCTCACTGGTATTTCTGTTTATTCCACTGAAACTTGAGGCTTCAAGTTGCCTGGCAGGATCAGGCATAGGAGACTCACTTCAGAAAAGAAGGTAGCAAGTAATGTTTTGGTTTTCAGGCAGCAGCTAGAACACAGCAGGTAGAACAGTAAGGAACAACAATGCCCTATCCTACAGGAATCCGCAGAGCACACCCCCCAGAGTGAAGCACAATATGGAACCCAGCAGAAAAGGCACTGGTAATGGGCAACAGAGCAAGCATGCCTATGAAAGCCCTGTGGTTATTACTGTTCTACTTAAGGTCCCTCCACTTTGTAACAAAAGTGTGTGTGTGTGTGTGTGTGTGTGTGTGTGTGTGTGTGTGTGTGTGTGTGTGTATGTATGTGTGGATGTTAGGTATGTTAAGTTATGAAGTAGTTAGGTTATGAAGATGACATTGGTAACACTGGCCACCTGCCCCAGGGATTGTCTCAAGCTGAGAATGCTATGATGCAGCTTAAGTTAATTCCCCCATGGGTGGACTGACCCGAAAGGGCTATTATTGGGCTGGGGCTTCTCAGACCCAGTGGAGCTTCCATGTGGGTTGTATTTACCTGGATGTCCCTGAGCATGTGTTTGTGAAAGACTGAGAGAAACTGTGCTCACTTGTCCTGCAGCTCAGGAAATTTCTTACCTGAACCTCTAGGCTCTGAGATGTTCATTGTTGCCAGATGAGGACTCTCTCTCACCCCAAGATAGCCTCCTTTGCATGGCTTCAATATTTCACAGAATCATGATTTCACCATGTTGTAACATAGATCTCAACCTCAAGTAACACAGATCTCAATTCTTCTACAAGTAACTAAATGATCTTCAGCTGTTATAGTGGCTGAAAAACTCAGTATCCTCAGTCACTGTAGAAAAGATCTCATTTCTCACTGATCTCATACTTCTTTTTTCCTGCTGATAGAACCCATTAGGGTTGTTCCTTTGGTATAGACACTGAAAACCCAGTGTTCCCTACCTAAGATAAAGACATCAGAGAAGTACTTTCCGTTCTGTGATATCTGATGGATAACAAAGCATTACTTGAAAACATCTAATTGTTTGTGAAACCTCAACTGTGAGAGAATTAAAATATTGAAAAAAAAATCAAGGTTATAGGACTAGATGGGTCTGATCATATGTCCATATACAGTCTATATTGTTTCAAGGAAAAAAGTTATTTAATTAAAGCTCCTCATTTTCAAATAATCATTTTTTAAAACAAAAAATATTCTACATTTTCCTCAATCACATGTAAAAACAATTTCAACACTCATTTTTTTAAAAAATGTTTTGCATTTCAAATTCTATCCCTACCTCCCTTTTTCCCTTCCTTCCTTCTTGAGTCAGTAAGCAATCTAATATAGGTTATACAGTTATAGTCATGTAAACCATATTTCCATATTGATAATTATGTAGAAGAAAATTCAAGCCAAAATGCAAAGAAAGAAAGAAAGAAAGTAAAAAATAGTATAATTCAATCTGTATTCAGATCCCATCAGTTCTTTCTCTGGAGGTGGAGAGAATTTTGGAATTGTATTGCTGAAAAGAGCTAAGTCATTAACAATTCATCAAATAATATTGTTGTTATTATGTACAATGTTCTCCTGTTTCTGCTCACTTCACTATGCATCAGTTCATTAAGTCTTTTCCAGGCATTTCCTGAAATCATCATGTTTGTCATTTCTCATAGCACAATAATATTCTATTGCAATCATGCAATATAACTTATTCACCCATTCCCCAATTGATGGGCACCCACTCAATTTCCAATTTTCTGCCACCACAAAAAGAGCTGCTATGAATATTTTGTACAAATACATCCTTTAAAAAAAATCTCTTTGGGATACAAATCTGGTAGTGGTATTGTTGGATAAAGGGTATAATCAGTTTGATTGCCCTTTGGGAATAGTTCTAAATTGCTTTCCAGAGTTGTTGGATCTGTTTACAGCTCCACCAGTTTTTCTGCATCCCCTCTTTCCTTTTCTGTCTTTGTAATGGTATTTTAAGTGAGAAGATCTTCCTCATTCATTAATAGACCCATGTGACCTACCTGGGTCACATGGAAACCTGAGTTACATGAGTCTAAGTTACATGGAACAGGAAGGAGTGGAACAGTAAGGGTGGAACATGAAGAGGTGGAGCTAGAGCAGAGCTGAGAGGAAATTGGTCAAGAGAGCAGTAAGCGCTAGGAAGGATGGAGGCAACTGTCTGGTGTGCGTGAAAGAGCTTGTTTGTGATTTGGTTTGTGGGAAGCCTAGCAGGGGAAAGGCTTGGGGATGGTGTTTTCCTCTGTGTTGTTATTGTGTATTCCTTTGTTACTATGATGGATTTGGCTTTTTGGTGTCTGAATAAATGTTTTGGTTCTGTCTTCCACATGGAGAGTCTGTTGTATTTCATGATTCAGAATCACACAGGGATATTCATAGCCAGCGTAGGTACTGTGAATATCACATAAGTCCTACAGTCATATTAGCCAATCTTATAGGTCTGAGGTGGTACCTCAGAGTTGTTTCAATTTGCATTTCTCTATCACTAGTGATTTAGAGTATTTTTCATAAGATTATTGATAGATTTAATTTCTTTGTCTGAAAACTGCCTGTTCACATTCTTTGACATTTGCATATTAAAAAATGACTTTTATTCTTATAAATTTGACTCAGTTCTCTGTATATTTGAGAAATGAAGCCTTTATCAGAGAAACTTGCTATAATTTTTTTTGTTATGATTACTGTGTATTTCCCCCCACCTTATTCCTCCCTCCCATTTATCCTATTCTCTCTCTACTTTACTCCTGTCTATTCTTAAAAGTATATTGCTTCTGACTACCTTCTCCCTCCAAATCCCCAGACCTCTTATCCCCTTTGCTTTCTATTTTCCTATAGGGTAAGATACATTTTTGTGCTCAACTGAGTGTTTCTTTGAAACAATTTTTCCCTGCCCCCACATCAGCTACCTTTCCCTCCACTGTAAAAACTCTTTCATGTCTCTTTTATGAGATAATTTACCCTGATTCTACCTCTTTCTTTCTCCTCCCAGTGCATTCCTCTTTCTCACCCCTTAGTTATATTTTTTTAAGATATCATCTCATATTTAACACACACCTATGCCCTCTATGTATATTCCTTCTAACTACCCTAATAATGAGAAAATTCTTAGGAATTACAAGTATCATCTTTCCATATAAGAATGTAAATAGTTTGACCTTATTTAAAACCTTTTTTCCTGTTTATCTTTCATTCTTCTCTAGAGTCTTATATTTGAAAGTCAAATTTTCTATCCAGTTCTGGTCTTTTCATCAGGAATGCTTGAAAGTCCTCTATTTCATTGAATATCCATTTCCCCCCTTAAGGATTACATAAGGATTATATACTGGATAAATGATTCTTGGTGGTAAAACTACTTCCTACCCACATGTACAAAAATATTTATAGCATTTCTTTTTATGATGGCCAAGAACTGGAAATTGAGGGGATGCCCATCAGTTGGGGAATGGCTGAACAAGTTGTGGTATAAGAATATAATTTCTATAAGAAATGATGAACAGGTGGTCTTCAGAAAAACCTGGAAATACTTATATGAACTAATGCTGAGTGAAGTGAGCAGAATCAGGAAAATACTGTAAACAGAAACAGAAATAATGTCTGACATGCAGTAAATGTTTAATAAATACTTGTTTCCTCCCTCCCTTTCTTCCTCACTCCTTTTCTTCCTATATATTTTATTACATACATTTTAAGAAAACATCATTTTGATAGACTTTACAAGACTGCCCAAGAGCTCTAGAACACAAAAAAGTTAAGAATTCTTACTTTCAAAGATAAATGTTATGTAATCAATGAATAAGTACATGGATTCTTTCTGTCACTGAATGGGCATTTATTGCAATCTGTGAAGTTCAAGGTCTTTAAGGACTCTACAGAGTGGTATAATAAAAATCACTCATACTGCTCTGGCATTTTTAGGTTTCCAAAGTACTATCATCACAACCATCCTGTAAGAAGAACTAGAGCTTGGACTGTTAAAAGTCTTGCCTAGGCATAACTAGCACGGGATTGATAGGGCCTTGCCCCCTGTGCTGATGTTCATGGAAGGGGAAGAGACATACTTACCTGCATACTTACAGCTCTCTAAATTTACAAGGTAACCCTGACTTGTATCCTCAAAGTCCATACACTGGCTTGCCTTTCTCAGTGCCACCTTTCTACCTTAGAGTTTCCCATGGGACAGACTGCAACTGTGGTGGAACTATTCTCTTTGTTCTGTTTTGTCCCATTCCACAACTGACTTTGTCCAAGGTGCCGTCTCACACTCTGCCCAGTCAGACATTTGTTAAGTAGCGGAGCTGAGACTTGAACTCAGATATTCTTCCTCCCAGGTCTCTTTCCACAGTGAGATCCTGTGTACGTAAACAGGAATAACCTGAATTGGGTCATTTGGAAATATGTGCATTTAGGGTCCAAATAAAAAAAGGTTGCTTAAGGTTTTGGTGATGATGATGATGAAAAACCCAGCTGGAAGCCTCTATGGATGTTTAGAAAGAGTAAGTGGTAAAATCAGTTTGAAAGCTGATTCTTTTTTTCTTTATGTTTGAATTGAGTACAGCCTGGGGGAATTGTTAGAATTAATTCTAGGGAAATTGAAGTGAGTTAACACTTATGTCTGATAGTCAACTTCCATGTCTAGTTATATAAAATGAAATTCTTTTCTATGCTATTCTACAGATCTTTACCTAATGCTCACTGCATATAAGCCATTATTCTAGACTGTCTGATAGAAATTCTAAAATGATAGAGTTCCTCCCTTCAGGGAGCTTACATTCTCCTGAAGGGAATACAGGAGTATGCTAGAGCCAAACTCTACCACATTGATCGTTTTGAAATGTTCAGTGTGTGTATTTATACCTAGGAAATCATCCAATGCTACAAATCAAGGCTTGATGTATTATTTGTTGATTCTCTAACTTTAAGAAAGTAATGAAGATAATGTTATTAACAGAGATTAAATTTAAAATTGTATGCTGCTGTACATCCCCCCTCCCCAAAGACTCAGTTATTAAACACTGAGTATACTCTAAGAAGATACAATAAGAACACAGATAAGTGTAAGATAAGGTTAGAGACTGAGGGACAGAGTAGAAATCTGGACAAAATGCTCTAAAACAAAATGGAAGGGGTAGAAAACACTTTTAGGTGGGTTGGAAAAATCATGGAAGGCTTTAAAAAGAAAAAGATGGTATCTGAGATCATCCTTGAAGGAAGAAAAACAAGGATGAAGCAGGAGGCCAGTGCTTTTTAAACATGGGGAACAGACTTTGAGAAAACATGGAGGTATAAGATGACACATTCAATTTAGAGACTGGATTAGGTGATCTTTAAGACCACTTTCAGATTTAAATCCTAATATTGTAAAGTTACAGAGGCCACATAACTGAGATCAGCCCTATTTATAAAGTTGAAAAGTTGGAGAACTGAAGGGTAGGAACTGATTGTCACCAATGGAAATGGGAACTGAAGGTTTCAAAGTGGGTAGAGATACGTGAGGAATAGAGAAGGCAAGATGGTAAGTAGGGGGAGGGAGAGTTTTTGTTTTTGTTTGTCACTCTCTATAATTGTGATGAGCTAACTTTGAGAAGTAGTAATAGATACTATTTTGTGGCAGGACACTGAATGGAAAAAGACCAACAATAAGAACTTCTGTCTTCTTCCAAGTTCTATTCTTTCTGGTCATTCACTACTACATGCATCAGTTGAACATCAAATGGAAATGTTTTGATTGCTCACTAGAAGAGACACCATGGGGAAATTAAAACTCAATTATGCCTAGAACTACTAGGATTACTGTCAATTATGTTCTACCTGGGGAAAACCTGGATATAGGAGAACCTGTGGCCATGAGTAGCATGGTAGACAATTTATTGTGCATCATTTATTCCTTTTATTAATTCTATGAAATAAGTAATACACTGTATATAATATTCAAGTGTCTTTTCCTGTAGGAAGCTTACTGCATTATGCCAAGGTTTTATGACTAAGGTAGAGTGAATTACAGCAGTCAGGGAAGGGTAGGCTTTTTGTCAATTGGACCTATACTGGTTGGGTAAAGACATACTAACCACACATCACCAATAGGAAGGCACCATTACACATAGAGTGGCAGTTCTGGAAACAGAAGAACATGGTATCCCTCCAGCATTTCTGCTCAACAAGGTGGTGTGCCTAACCACAAGGTTCTAGATTCTAATGCATTGAAATGGACTGAGTAAGTAATGCACAGGCTCTCTCATGACTTCAACAGCTGATTCCACTCAGGTAACATTTCCTACTCTACATATCTTACCTCTCACCAACCTGTCTCCTGAACTCTAGTTCCACAATGTGCTTCTTTTACTTCAAACTTAGCACACATAGAAATGAGTTATTTATCTGTTCCCTTTCTTCTCACCCCTGCCTCAAACCTGCCCTTCTTTCTAGCTTCTCCATTCTCTTTATTTCCTGACCTCCTTCCTAGTCACCTGAAAGGAAACCTTGGAGTTTCCATAATATTGATAGTGAGGTAGAGGGAAGAGTCAATCAATTGCCAAGTCTTATTGATGCTATTTCCTCTATATCTCTTCTCTCCCCTTCACCTCCTTTTCACTCCTATTTTAGTCTAACTTTGACCATGTCACTGTTCTTCTTACCCAACCTCTAATAGACTCCAATGGCTCCCTTTAGCTCCATAGTGACTTACAAAGCCCTCTGTTTGGCATTTAAAAGTCTGCTTAACCTGACTGCCTCCTACCTTTCTAGTCTTTTTTTTACCTTCTATTTATTTGATCTATTTTCCAAGTCAGTTGTTTTTCCAATGAGATATTTCACATTGTCTTCTATTTTTTCATTCTTTGCTTTTGTTTTATCATTTCTTGATTTCTCATAAAGTCATTAGCTTCATTAATTTTGAAGGAATTATTTTCCTTCAGTGAGCTTTTGGACCTCCTTTTCCATTTGGCTCATTCTGTTTTTTAAGGCATTCT
>CM053772.1:146012019-146031809 GCA_028658325.1 Potorous gilbertii
GGGAGAAAATTTTGGAACCCAAAATCTTGTGAAAATGAATATAAAAAGTTAAATAAATTTATTTAAAAAAATAAAAAAAAAAGAATCCTAGACAAAAATAGATCCTCCTAATTCTGTCTTGGAATAAACCTGATTTACTGAGTAGTTCTCAAAATGAACCAGTTGGAAAAAAAAGCACATCTCATGGTTTAGCTCATACTTCGGACTCATTCCATAAATTGGATTTGAGGGCAGCTGATTTTCTCATCTATCATTTAAGCCCATTTCCCTGGGGAATAAGTGTTTTAGTTGACCAACAAAATAGACTAGGACACAAAAAGAGGGGCCACCCTTTTTATTTTGGTCATCACTTTATCCAACAAAACAACATAGAGCTGAGACCCACTTAGGCAAAAGTTTCCTCATCAAAGGCTACTTTGCTCCAGATCAGTGGTTGCTAGCCTACAACCCCTAGGAGCTTGTGAATTATGGAAAAGGGTCCATATTTATGAAGTTTTCAAAGAGCTTCACATATATTCTCTCATTTGAGCCTTACAAAAATCCTTTGAGGTAGGTTATATTGTATCTATATATATTCAGAAAAGGAAACTGAGGCTGTCCCTAAATATTATTTGAAGCTTTATTTTGTACATAACAAAATGTAGATCATAATTCAGTATAATAAATAATGAAATACACCTTCTGTGGACCAAATAAATGAAAGGTCTCATTAATACAGTGTTATTTTTCAAGCCTATGTGAATGGTATGATTGATAAAATACAAGTTTACATTAGCTTTTTGTCATCATATATTTTCTTAATCAATGGAAAACAGGAGTTTAGTTACTATCATTTTAGGATCAGTTAATTTTTAACGTTCACAAAGAGTTTTCATAACCAAAAAGTTTGGAAACATTTACTTGGTCACACAAGAATAATTCTTATTTCTCTTTTATCCATCTTTGATGGTCCATACTTTGGTCCATACTGGGTTTATACCAGACTCTTTGTAAAAGCAGGAAAACTTTGGGTCCCATTATTACAAGTCAAGCCTCTCTTCACCCTCTTGAGATACATAGTGCTTTTATACCTGCTCTGTATCTGGGCTTTTAGGGAATTGTGTATGTGAAGAACACACAAGTGACAAGTCTGAGAAATACATCTATCAAAGCAGATTATGAATCAATATCAGCAAATTGTTCCTTGTCAGCAAGGAAGCTGCTAGGCAATGTCTGATTTAAAATTTCAGGTAGTGGTGTGTTGGATGATGGGATAGTTGGAATAAAAGTGACTTCTACTGAGCCAATCCAATTCAAAAAGTGTTCGTCTGGAATTGACTCTGAGCTTATATTGGTACTAAGTTCTTTAAATTCATCCCACTAGAAAAGAGCTCTACCAGAAAACTCATAACTAGGTCTACCACAGAACTGTTATTTCTTCTTCCATCAGAAGTATTCAATCAACACCATTTATTAATCACTTACTGCATGCTGAGAACCATTTTAAGTGCAAGCACATGATGTGAAGAACATTGTTGGTAAAAGCAGTGAGTGATTACTGTTATGAAACTTATCCCTTTGCCTATCTGACAGTTCGAGTGCTGAATTAGTCTTTCAAAAGCACTGTTCTGCTCAATAAACTCCAATCATTTCCCATTATCTGGGAAGGAAAATTCAAATTTCTTGTCCTTAAGTAAGGACACTTTTTTTGGGTTGTGTCTATATCCTTGGCACCTAGCATGTGGTAATATGGTAATAGCTCCCATTCCTAAAGTATTTTAAGGCTTGAAAAGCACTTTCTATCATCTGTATCACAGGTAGAATTAGCTCCATGTTCAGATGAGGAGAGTGAGGTTCAGAATGGTCATACAACTACAAGGGTCTAAATGGGTATTGGAAACCAGGGTTTCATGATTCCTAAGTACAGTACTATAGCTAACTATGTCATGCTGTTTCATTTACAGCATAATAAATGCTTATTGGATTGGATTAGGATGTCCAGCAAACCAAAATCATCCATAATTTAGTCACAGTAAAGCTATTCTTTGTGTGACCTTGGACAAGTCATTTTACATTGTTGGGAGTCAATGAGATAATCTGTTTAAAAAAAAAATAGACTTGATGGCCTAGAAGGAACTGAGAAATTCTGAGCCTACTCCCCTAGAGACCAAAATGATATAAGGTAAAGTACACCCTCTGGGTTTTGGAGGGAAGTGTTTGCATATTTGTTCTTATTAAACTTTGAAGTAAATATTATTTTCTAAAGTCACATGATATTCAAAGGAACTGGGGGGCAAACCACTATTCCCTAACAAATAGGGAGGGGAGAAACAAAGATGATACTGGCTCAAGCTAACAGCAGAAGAAAGAGATACACAATCCCTGCAGGTACATAAGATCTCTGAGGGAAGATATCGATTCATGGTCCTTGAGAAAATAGAGCTGGAACATGCATGTTTCCTATACATCTGAAAGTCATCTGCAGTTTAATCCAAAGGAGTTGATAAGGTCACCAAGTGAGAAAGCATAAAGAAAGAAGAGAAAAGGATGACATCTAAATGATAGACTGGGATAGAGTAGTTAAACATGGTGGAGGATAGCTGAGAGTAGTTTCACAAAAACACAGAGAAGAGAGGGTGGTCGTTAGTACCAAATGGTATAAAAAAGTCAAGAAGGAGGATGACTGAGAAAAATCCAATGAGTCTGACAATATATAGTCCATTCATCGATAACTTTCTGGGGAGCAATTTCGAATAAATGATGAGTTTGGAGGCCATATGAAAGAGGCTGAGAAGTGAAAAATAGCCAGTGGAGACAAAAAATATAGACAGCCTTTTCTAGGATTTTGGTTGTAAAATGGATGAGAGAAATAACATGATGAGCTTGAAGGGATGATAGAGTCAAGTGAGTATGTCCTAGGCCTGGGGAAGACCTGGTATATTTGAATGCATCAGAAAGTAAATAGGGGGAGATTAAAAATTAGAGCAAAAGAATGAGTATGAGGGCAATTTGTTGGAAGAGACAAGAGGGAGTGGAATCAAGGCTATAAGAATAGAGGCCTTGAAAGGAGAAGGGTCATCTTGTCATCATATTAAATGAGGAGGAAATTGAGGAAGATGTCAAGGGATTTTGAGATGTAGAGTAAAGGGGAAGTGGGAGCTCAGGGTGAATGGCTTTATTTTTCCCAGTAAAGTGTGAAGGAGTGAGGTCCTCTGCTAAAAGATTGGGGAATGGGGTATGGGATGGTGTGAGAGTCTTGCGACAAAAGATTTGGAATAGCTGCTGTGTGAGAGAAGTGGAATAGTAATGCATCCATTAGGCAAAAGTAAAATGGTTTGCTTTGCTGCAGTGAGGGCCCAATTGAGATATTCAGTAACATATTTGTGATAAGAATTTCTGAGACTTTTTGCTGCCCAGTTTTTCAGTTAAAATTGAAGTCTGTGCTACCATTACTGTTTAGGCAGAAAGGTTATGGGTTTATCAACAACTTAAGCTGTGTCTCTTCAAATTCTAGGAAGACCTTTCAATAAAAGAGTCACATAAACTGGCAGGGCTGGAATTCCCCTCTTGGTTGAGCAATAACCAGGCTGGGGAGTGTGGGTATTTCTCAATACAGGTTTATTGTGGATCTCTCTTAATGAGATACACAAGCACTATTTATTTAAAATATGGAGCACACTTGCATAAATGTTTTGCTGTTGTGGTGGCACATAATAGAATTGCAAATGTTTTGGAATAAGCACTTTTTTCCTTTCAAAGGAAAGCATATGGCTGTCAGCATGCCAAGTTTCTAGATATATCATCTTTGTTTCACAAAGGGGAGAAAAGCCTCCTTTATTGCTTAGTAAAAGTGTATGGAATGACAGTGACTTTCCCATCAATGACTGCTAAAAGCAGTCCTATTATACTGAATGGCGCTGTTAAAAAAAAAAAACAAGATTGGGGAGGAGCTATCTAATATTGTAACTTAAAGGAAACATTAGAATCACCCCCATACACTTCATGTATTTTTTTTTCTTTCTCAAATATTTTAGGAATCCACTGAAACGTTTTTGTCAACATTTGCAAAGCAGAAGAAGCCTATTTGTGGGCACCATATGCCTATTTCTTCTTTGCTCTGCTTTGTAAAATAGGGCTATGTAGTTATCAGGTAGGCTGGTCTTTGCTTTGTAATTGCTATGATTAATTCACCAGCATCAGTTGTGAGTTCAGCCATATCTATGCAGAATTTGCTTAAACGGGATTGGGTTGTCAGCTGCCAAACTCAATTTGCTGCAGCTGTATCCTGGAGCCTTTTGATAATAAGATGTTGAACCTGATGTCTGGAAGCTGCTTTTAGGATTTGGGGTCAGAGGTCTTTATTATAAGCTCACTGGTAGCCTAAATCATGATACTCCCAGTCTAGCCCAAGGATTCAGCCCTCTTCTGAAGCTGTATAGCATTTTATGTTTCACATCTTATCCCCACCTTTTGGCTATATGCAGACCCCAACCCACTTTTCTCCTCTGGCTCTGGGAGTCATAATCTAGACAATACTAACATTGCTTCTGGAAAAGGTCTATAAATCTACTCCCCTATGGTTCAATTTATCATCTTTGTAACTCCCCTGGCAAAACACACACACGCATACATATGCCAACACACATCTATCTATACATACTTATCTATTTGCATATATATGTATAGATTTAGATGTATTGTGTTGTTTCCCCCTGTTGATATGTAATCTCCCTGAAGATAGGGACTCTGGTCTCTGGCTTTTGAATTTATATCCCAGTGCTAGGCCCACCATAAGCCCTTATTAAATGTTTTTAATTCATTCTATAGCCTTTCAGTACCTGTCAAGTGCAGGCCCTTCAGAACTGTTCATTTTTATGACCTTCTGTTGACTTCCCACCCTAGGGAAGTGGTAATTCCCATTTTTCTTCTTGGAAGAGGCCTTCTGGGATAGTAGCTATCTCTGATGGTCCTGTCCCACTCCTGGAAATCTAATGAAGGGAAACAGATCAATTAGACCCTGGGGAAGGTAGGAGCAGGGTTGGAGATGCCATAATCCTGAGTTTTTATTTTCTTTTCCTTTGAAAAGACTTCCTAACAAAAGATTCAAATAAGGGGAGGGAGGGAGAAAGAGACAGACAAAACAGAGACAGACAAGATGCATCTCAACTCAAAGAGAGACAGAGAAGTAGACAGAGGCAGACAGCTATAGCAAAAGCAGCTCTTGCCTTTATCTGTAGATGACCAAGGAACAATACTGGACATTGTGGAAGAGAGCAGACAGAGGTGGACTGGAGTCAATAGTTCATGAAAAATCTTCCTCCCTTTCCCAGGGTTTCGCTTACAGCAGCCCCACTCAGATAAGGATTTCTAAGCATGATCCCCCCTCCCTTTAACCTTTCTATGACCATAAAAGGGAGGGCAGTTGGAATCTTTCCTCCCTCCCAAATAAAGTGATGAAGGAAGATAGGAGTATTGGAGGAGGTCTCAGAAATTCATGGAATCAGTCTTAAGTTTTTTATTCATTTTCTTTTTTCTTTCAATAAATCATATCCCCACTTTCTGTGGGTCACATATATAACATGAAATATAGAGTGGGTCAGACTGAAGGAAATTTCCAGATTGGCGAAGTAGAGGAATGCTAATCAAGCTTTCCATACTTCCTTAATACCGATATTTCAGAGTAATGTTCCAATTTTTGTTTCCCCCAGACTTAAATTTGAATCAAGCTAAGGAGGTGATATATTAGCATTAGAGGAAACCTTGCAAAACTCACTTTGTGACTGGGATAGAGTGCCACCTGGTGGGAAAACGAAATCTTCTACTCCCACACACTGAAGATAGTGACACTCAGTCTTCCTGTGGGCTTGAGAACGGCAACTGATGAACTGGTAAAAGCTGCTTGACTACTCATATGTGTTACAGGGGATGTCTACCAATTAGCACAGGCACACCAGCAGTATGACTGCAGTTCATTGGACGGGTCAGATTAGCCTGGTGTGTTTTTCTAGAAGTGCTTATCTGGCTCGTGTCCAGGCACGGGGCTGGACTGGAGAAGGAAGCCTGGACCTGTTGTGTGAGTCAGTGTTCAGGGATTCGTGCTGATTCATGCTGGGGGATGGTGCACTTGGGAAACTGGCTGCTAGTTGATGTACAAACTTCCAGAGAGTGAGAAAGGAGGCTTTTGGCCATGACTGAAAGTCTGACTTCGACAGAGTGACTCAGGATTTGAGATTCCCCTAGTAGATTAGAGGTTACTGGTCCTTATGTGCCTTTTACCCTCATTGTTGCTTTCCTTTTTTCTCATCATTTTCTTTTCTTTTTTTTTAAAAAGTGATTATAAACTGAAAATTGAATATCAAATCATCAAACCTACCATGCAACTCTGAGGCAGCATAGCATAGTGGGAAAGCATACTCCTGGGTTATTCGATTAGAAGATCTTTAAGTTTCCCTCCAATTATAAATTTATTTTTTTAATTTACATTTAAGCAAATTAGTTTCAGTAAATCAATGCCTTACTTGACTCCTTGCTTTTATTCACTGCCATATCCAATTTATAGACAAGGCTTGTTTCTAAATTCACATCTCTCCACTGTCACCTTTTCTTTACATTGGCTGTCCTCCATGCTTTCTGCCTGCCAAATTATCTAACTTCCTTCAAGACTCACCTTCTACAAGTGTCCTTTCTCAGTGTCCGCTCTTCCCGTCCTCACTGCTAGTGCCTTCTCTCTTACTACACGTATGCACATTATCTCACCTGTGAGAATGATATTTTCTTGAGTGCAGAGATGCTGTCTTTGCCTTCCTTGTTCAGTCTTTTTCAGTTGTGTCCAACTCTTCATGACCCCATTTGGGGTTTTCTTGGCAAAGGTACTGGAGTGGTTTGCCATTTCCTTTTCCAGTTCATTTGACAGATGAGGAAACTAAGGCAAACAGGGTTAAAGGATTTGCTGAGGGTCACATAGCCAGTAAATGCCTGACCAGGTTTGAACTCATGAAGGTGAGTCTTCCTGACTACAGGACCAGAACTCTATCCATTATGTGATCTAGGTGTGTCTCAGTACTAGGCACTTAAGAAATGTTTGTTGACAGGCAAAAATATCATAACTTTTCAGTTATTCTCTTTAACGCTCCATCAATATGCTAATTAATTTCCATTTGGTTTTCTTTTTATAGAATCACAGTTGGCATCAATTCTGTTCTTCTGATCTCGCTCTTTTTTGCTTTGCTTTAGTTTTTTTTTTGCTTTGCATTATTTTCTAAATGTCTGTCTATAATTGTTTATATTCCTCATACCTATAGAACTTAATTGTATAATAATATTTCATTGAATTAATTTAGGGATAGTGAGATGGAATAGACCTGTAATTTCATTGGTACAGGGAATTCTCAGGTTGAGGAAATTCTCACTACTAGTGACACTTGACCTCTTCTCTGCAACATATAGTCTTAGAGAGTTGCCTAGAGCCAAGAGGAAAAGGGACTTGCCAAGGGTCACACAGCTAGAATGTGTCAAAGACTGAACTTGAACCAAGGTCTTCATTGTTCCAAGTCCAGCTTTCTATTAATTATTCCATGATGCCACACACAATATTTAAATTAAATTGGACATTTAGTTTACTTATAGATTTTTTTGCTATCACAAATAGTGTTACTATAAAATATTTGAACAAATAACTACTTTTTGTGTGGTGATATTATCAGGATATATTCCCCAAAATGAATTCATTGGGTCAGAAGGTGATTTTTTTTTTTTTTAAAAACTTGCTTACTTCACTGCCTCCATTCAGATAGATCTTTTCATGGTTCTCTGTAGTCATCACATATATCATTTCATATAGCCCAGTAATATTCCATTACCTTCATGTGCCACAATTTTTTTAGTATTCTGCAATTGATGGGTATCTACTTTGTTTCCAATTCTTTACTATCACAAAAAGTACTGCCTAAAATATTTTGGAATATATGGGGATTTTCTTCATTTCAATGGCTTCCTTGGGATACTCCCAATACTGGAGTCTCTGGCTCAAAGGGTACAGACGTTTCACTCACTTTAATTGCATAATTCGAAATTGCCTATCATTCCACAACAACCCCCCTCCCAAAAAATTGACCATTGATATTTTGGGGTCATTTTTGCCAATTTGCAGGGCATAAAGTGAAACCTCAGAATTGTTTTGATGTGCATTTACCATACTTCACAATTTTTCTTTTGAGAACCCTTTATATCTGTTAGTCACTTGTCTGTTTGAGAACGGCCTTCCCTGAAGAATTAGTAGAATTATGGGCCCAGAGAGAGGATATTAGACAGTGGAAGTGAACTCAGAGGATACTGAAAACCTCAGACACCTACTAGCTGTGTGACCTTGGGCAACCTTACTCTTCCCAACTCTAAAATGTGAATAATAATGGCACCTACCTCCTCGAGTTTTGTGAGAATAAAATGAGATACTTGTAAAGTCCTTCACATAGGAACCGACCCATAGGAGGCATTTAACAAATGTCTGCCTCCTTTCGTTCCTCTGCATATGAGAAGAGGTCATACTGGTGAAGAGCAGTAGAGCGTGGGTACCTCAGAGTTGGTAGAAGCTTTTACCAATACTGCCCCTCCAAACCATGGACTTGAATTTTTATGTGGAAGGTTGGTGTTCTATACCGGGACCACACCAATGCCACAGAGCACAAAGGCTTCATAAAAGGACTTTGCCTTGGAGAGGTGAGCTTGATAATACTAACTACAGCGTCTGATTAAGATTTATACACTACTTCACATGTATTTTCTCATTAGATCTTCACAGCCTAGCGACATGTGTACTATTATCTTTCTCTTTTACATATGGGAAACTGAGACTGAGAGAGATTAAGTAATTTGGACAAAGCTACACGGTAAGGGCCAAAGGCAAGATTCAAACTTGGGTCCTCTTGACTCTATCCATGATGCCATCTTTGCATCATGCTTTGGGAGAACACATTGTCACTTTACCAATGCCTACCACTACCAAGTGTAGTGTTTGCTTCCGACGTACTCTGTGCAATCTTTTTCACTTTGGAAACCATCACTATGAATTCTATGTACAACCTTCCTATATTTCCCACTAGGTATGATAATCTGGTGAAATATTGCTTTCATCCAGTATGAACTAGGATTTTTTCTCTTTCTAACCATGACCACTTTTCCCCAGGAAGGCTTGCTTCTTATCGATTACAGTCACCCTGCTTTTTATATCTATACCCAAACTTTGGATTTCCCATATTTCTGCAGCACTTAGGTAACCATAACTTTAGAATATTGGAGCCAGAAAGAACTTTAAGAATCACAAGATATTTCAACCTTCTCAACTGATAAATGAGCAAACAGAAGGCCTGGAAGAAAGACTCCTGCCTTGAGGGTCTTTGGGAGACACAAGTTCAACTCACTGCAACAGAGGATATAGAGCTAGAGATCAAAAAAGACCTTGGGGTGTATTGACCTAATGCAATACTCCCTCATTTAACCATTGAGGAAATTGAAGCCAGTAGAGATTAAATGATTTGCCTAAGATCACCCAGGCAGTATCTGAACCCAGATCCAGAGTTAGTATTTGTTCTGCTTGTTGGAGCTCTGTCATTTATTAGTTATGTGACCTAGAACAAGTCACTTGTCACTTCTGAGGCTTAATTTAAGCATCTGTAAAGTGAAGAGTTGAACAGTGCAGTCTCTAAAGGGCAGGATAGGGACTGGGACCTATGATTTCATTGGTATAAGAAGCTCTGAATGACAAACTTCTGTCATTGTAGGTGAGAACATAGAGTCTTAGAAAGTCACCTATAGTGCTATCCAGGCTCATATAGCCAATATGTGTCAGAGATAGGGCTTGAATACAGGTCTCCCTTATGATATTCTGCCTCTTCAAGGGAATTCTAATGTTCCATGAATTACTTGCCCAGGGTTATATAAAAACTTCAAATCACCTTGAATAATATTTTCTCCTTCCCCAGGCCCTTTCTGTACCTATAATAATTACATGTTGAATTTCTACATCATTCTACTCATTTTTTCAACAGCTCAAGACCAAGGAAGGAGAATCAGAACACAAACTAATTGTCTTTCTGAACATGTAGTATAACCAGTGAGGTTATTATCACCAAATAAGAATTTGATTACTTACTGCCTTGCTCAGCTTGACCCAGAATCTTTAGATTGTCAAGCATATTTTTTCTCTACTGCCAGAAAATGTAAACTGAACACTGACCAATAATTGTGATAAAGTAGTAGTCACCTATTAATGATTAGTCAATAAGACCTTGGTTGTTATCACAATTAGGAAGGCAGAGCAGTTGATGTGTGGGTCAGGAAGGCTGAAGTTATTGACAGTCTCTCTCTTTCTCTCAGAGGAGCAAATTAAAGCAAGAAATATCTGAATAACCAGGCTGATGTCAAAGCTGTCCTGTTTTGTAGTAGTAGAGATGCATGTTTTCAAAGAAGGGAAAACTATGAGAGATGACCCCACTTAACCAAAAAATTTCTACATTTTGTTCTTTCTGCCTCCACAGTATCTCTGGCATCTCTCCTCTTCCACCAGCACCACTCTCATTCAAGTTCGTATTTCTTTACCTAGACTATTCCAACATCTTTTTAGTTTGTCTCCCCATGTCATCTCTCTTTTCTCCAATCCATCCTCCATACTATTGCCAAAGAGATATTGTTAAAGCATATGGTTGGCTATGTTACTTCTCTGCTTCCTTTTATCTTAAGGATCAAATACAAATTTCTCTGGTATTTAAAAGTCCTTCTAAACAGGCTCCAACTAACCTTTCCAGACTTGTTATGCATTCCTCTGCTTTACAAATTCTTCAACACAGCTGAGCTTGTGATATTTCTTTCTTACCAACAGCATTGCATCTCCTTTCTCTACCTTTGCAGAAGTTATCCATCCAACCATGCCCAGAAAGCATTTCTTTCTTGCCCCCATCTCTTAGAACCCTACTTGCCCTCAAAGCAACAGCAAAAGTGTTAAAATACCTCCTTCTACATGAAGCTTTTATGGATCTCCCCACTTTTCAATGCCTCCTCCCTATAAATGACATTGCATTCATTTTGTATATATTTTGGATGAACTAACTATATGTTGTTTCCCTAAACAGAATATAACTTATCTAAAAGTAGGGATGGTTTCATTTTTGTCTTTGTCTCCCCAGGACCTAGCACAGTTTCTGGAAGATAGAAGGTGCTTAATAAGTGTTTATTGATTGATTATAATAGAACAGTGCATCTCTGGGGAGTCTAATTGCCTGGGTGACTTTCTCTATATTGTCAGTCTACATTCCCCTGTATTGTGTGTGTCCTTCGGAAAGTCTTGGGCCTTGGCATATACTGAAAGTAGCTGAGATCGCTCAATCAGCAAAGAGCTGGCTAATAGTGTCTGTGTGTCCTTGATAATATCTTCTAAGCCCTTTGGTGCTCTCTCTGGAGTGTAGTAGCATCAGTGACTGCAGGACTTTGACATTAGGTGGGGTGACTGGGAGGATGTATAAGAGCATATTGAGTACCACTGTGGGTTATGAAGGAGAATACAGATGTTGATCCAGCCAAAGTGACTAAGAAGGAATGGTCAGACAAGTATGAGGAGAACCAAGGCAGAACAGCACCATGAAAGCTGATAGAGGAGAGACTATCCAAAAAATAATAGGAATGTTTGATATTGTTCAAATCTACAAGGGCTCAAATGCAACCTATTTCAAAAGTTCAAGTACAATTTTAAGTTGTTAAAGCTTAACCCAGAGAGTTCAGGATTTTTAAGCTGTGAAAGCTTAAAAGTGAAATAAGACTTTCAAATTACTCTGTAGAACGAGGACTGAACAATTTCAACCAAATAATGAGGTGAGAAACTAGACTGCAATAAGATGAGAAGTGAGAGGTACATTAGGAGATGAAGGCAATAAGTATGTGGAGATTCCTTTCCAGGAATTTTCTGTGAAAGAGAGTAGGAATATAGGGCAATACCTTTACAAGATACTAGGTTTAAGTGAAGTTTTCTGCTTTTGTTTTTCAGGTTTTTTTTAGATGGAGAAGATATGGACATGCTGATAACAGAGAAGATGAGAGGGACTGAAGATTAAAGAGAGAAACACAGAGACAGAGATAAAGAGAATTGAGTGGACAAGCTCATAAAGAAGAAAGAAAGGAATAGGATCAAAGATCCAACTAGAAGGGTTGATTTTGGCAAGAAAGGTCCCTGTTTCATTGCAATTATAGAAGAGGGATGGGAAACAGGATGATGTTTTGAGCTGTGGAATGGGGGAGAACAGAGAGCTCATAATTGATACTTTCTATTGCTTGAGTAAAGTATGAGGCAAGGTCCTCAGCTGAGAAGGGAGGAGAGAGTGTAAGAGGCTTGAAGAAAGAAGAGAGAGTTTGGAACAGCTGCTATTGAGAGTGTAATAGAAACAACAAGGAAGAAGAAAAGGACTTGGTGCTTCAGTCAGTATCCATTTGACATGAGCATACACAACTTTCTAGAGTCTAAGCTATGTGATTTTCTCCTGCAGTATTCAGTATGTCAGTGCAGAAAAGAAAGAATATGGTAGTCACCCAGGATTGAGACTTGGCCAGATATGGCCTGTGAAAGGGCCCGAGAGCAAGGGATGCAAGGGTAAAAAAAGAAAAAAAAGGCTAACTGAACTGGTTAACTATAGGGTCAAGATTTTGAAGGGAAGGAAGGAATGCCAGAACAAGGGTAGTGACCTAAGAGATCAGGGAGGAATATGACTAGAGATCACTAAGAACATGAAGAATAAATGTAGAGGGGGTGGCGTAGAGAGCAAGATGAAAGACTAGGAGATAGTGACCAACTGTAGAAATTTCAGGGTTCTAAATACTGGATTATTTAAACACCTTAAGTAACAACACTGTATATTTACATAACTTTTTTGTTTGTTTAAAAGATATGAAATACCTTCTTTTTGAGTTTTAAGAATGAGAATGTTTAACATAAATAAGCCACCTGACATTACAACTAAATCTAAGACAGTCCCCATGGTAACTAACCTAAGGGCAGAGCCTATTGGCTGTTTCAGTCAGAGACTCACAGGGCTAGCATACTTTGGTGGGATTACCATAGATCTGCTATCCAACCCTCAGCTTTGCAGGCTCAGGGGCTTGATACGATTTTGCCTAAAAGCAATCAGGCAGACCCTGGGAGATTTAGTCACTCTAACTGAATTCCCAATAGTCTAATTTTAGAAATGTCAGTTTATGATTGGAGTCAATCCTGAAGACTGTGATCCATTATTACTACATAGAACCCCATTCCTGGTGTACCAGTCCACTCAGGAGACCCAGTTATGGATGAGAAAGTTCACCAGATGAACAGAGAATTAAAAGAAAGGAAGCTGCATATTCTTAAGCCATATTTCTGTCCAGCTTCAGTGGCCTGATAAATTGCTCTTACCTCTCTAGGGTTATTTCTATCTCAACAACAAGAAATAATTAGAATCCAAGCCCCCTGTTCCTAAATGGTTCTAGAGGGGGCTGATAAATTCTTACTGTACGCATTCTCTTTTTCAAGAGTCTTCATCAGTCCCCAAAAGCTTCTGCCATTACTATCATATCTCATGGCAAATAGGTTTCAATTTTCTAGCTTGTTTATTTCTTATGAGTTATATTTTCGGACGATGACTACCTAGTATTTAATCTCTTAAATAAGCTAACTCCAAATTGTATCATAGACAGGGTTTTTTATGAAGTCTCTTTAGAAAGGCATTGATTCCGGAACTTTGTACCTCTACACTTAGGTACAGTCTACTCTCTTCTCTCACCAGCCTCTTCCAAAAAGTTTGGTATATACTCAGTTACCCACTACCTCACAGTGTTGTTGTCCATAAAGTCTTCATATGGTTGTGAACCATTATTATTAGGGTCAGTACTTTAGAATTTTTTAAAAAGTTTATCATGCTAAGTATGTGACACAAAAAATGTGCAGAATGACAAAACAACTTGAGAGCATCATGGCAAAATGGAAAGAATGCTGCGTTTGAAGCTAGATTCACAACCTTAAAACTTACTACCACTTATGACCTGTGTGACAGTAAATAAATCATCTTACTGTCTCTGGACCTTAGTTTCCTTGTCCCTGAAGTGAGGGAATTAAACTAGATAAAACTCTAAGGTCTACCCCATCTCTCTAAAGTTGCCATTGATCCCTCAGTGGCCAGATCTGATGGTCTTTTCTCCTCCCTCATCCTTCTTTAGCTCCTTCTGTTCATCTTGTTTGTTTACTCACCATTTAACTCATACTCTCTCACAGGGCATGGGGGGAAGAGAAGGGAACACCCCAAGGCTGTATCCTAGGTGTTTTTCTCTACATATATTCTTTCTTTTAGGGCCCTCAACAGGATTCAATTATCATCACTATACTAGTGAGTTACAGATCTGTTTATCCAGCCCCAGTTTCCTCCCTAAGCTTCAATCTCATCTCATTAATTTATTATTGGACATTTCAAACTGAATATCCCAAAGGACATAGCTCAAACTCAATATGTTGAAAACAGAAAATTCTCTTCTCCCAGAACCTAACCCTCTTTCAAACTTCATTATTTCTATAGAAGGTACCACCACTCTACTAGTCTCCAGGTTTATGACACTGATGTTACATTCAATTTTTCACTCTCCCTCACCCCATACTGGTTACCAAATTATTTTGTTTTTACTTCCACAAAATTTTTTGCATCCAACTTCTTCTCTCTTCTTATAGTTTACATTTTAGTTCAAATCTTGATCATTTTTCACCTATGTTATTTAAATAGTGCTGTCAAACTCAAAGAGAAATAGATCCCTGTGGGCAGTATATTGACTCAGAAAACCACAAATTAACATTATTTATGTTGTATTGTATTTTTATTTATTTTGTTAAAGCTTTCCCAATTATATTTCAATTTGACTCAGGTCATTTAATGCAAAAAGTCTGACAAATTTTGTTTTTTGTTTTTCCTCAAGTGAAGGTCTGGCTTTGTCACCCCCATACTAAATAAATTCCAAAGTCTGCCTACTACCTTTACCATAAAATACAAACTTCTCTGCTTAGCTTTTAAATCCTTTTGAGACCTGGCCCCAACCTATCTTTGAAACTTTATTCTATACTCTCCTCCCATACTCTGTGATCCAGTCAAAATATCAACACTCCATCTTTTCACTGACTATTCCCCTGATGACTGAAATTCACTCTCTTCCCACCTCTACCCCATAGAATCCTTCCCTTCCTTCAAGAGGCAGATCAAGTACTATCTTTAATATGAAGTCTTTCCAGATCCTTCTCCACAACGGTGAGTGCCATTCCTACCAAATTACCTTGTATTGAATTTAATTTTGTATTTTTTCTTTTTATATTCATTCTATATTTAATTATATATGTTTCTGCTATCTTCTCCATTAACAAATGAGTTCCTTGAGAATCACTTTTTGTATTTGTATCCCTAGTGATTAGCACAGTATCTGACAAGTACTAGATGCTTAACAAATATTTACTGATTAAGCCCAACTCCAATTTTGATTCTATGACTTTAAAATATAAAATAGAATTATCCTTTAATCAGATATTATACCTAATTGTATATCATTGATATTCAAACACTAGAGGGTTTTTTGAGGTATAAGTTTTTCATCAATAATTTTAGTACATGGAAGAAAAAACTTCCTAATGAACTGAAAGAACTCAAATTCTTGTCTCTTGTGCCAGGAAGAAATAACCATTTAAATGAATAAAATTGGTGATATAAATCAGGTTTATCTAAAAGAAAACATTACCACAGACAATAGTGTGCCACTTGAAATCAACTCTTCTTCCCAAAATAATTTTCTAATCAATAGAAAAAAAAATCAGAAACTTTTTTAAATCAGAAAGCTTTTGGGAAAGAGTGCAAAAAAACAAAAAAAACCCCACAAAACCCATCAAACTTTAATTACTTAATCCCTTCAGTACAATATCAAGGCAAAGAATGTCTTGCTCATATGACACTAGCTAATACATTTAGCTATAAAAAGTGACAGGCACTCAGGATGTGCACAGCCCACAGCAGAAACAGCTGCACTGCCCAGATGCTTTGGGGCAAGGGAAGGGCAAGAAACAGAGTGCCTGTATATCCATCCTCCACTAGAGGCAGTTTCAGCAATCAACAACTGGCACATAGCCCACAGTCACAGTTGAGACACCTTGGGAAAGTCAAGGGGCAGGTGAGTCAAGACTGAGAAGCTGAGCTGCTTCTGGCAGAATGAGTAGTCATAACTAAGTCCAGCTCCCCTTCATCACCTCAAAATAGCAACAGTTAAGCCAAATAATATAATAGAACCACAACTAAAACAAAGGGAGAAAGAGGGAATCACAAGGGGAAAAAGTTACAGGAAAAATTTCTAGAGAAGACAGAAATAACAAACCAAGAAAGATGCCCCAAGACAATGAATAAATACTATAGACTAAAAGAAAGCAAGGGGAAATCACCAGAAGAAGAAACAACACTATAAGAGCAAGAATTATGCTTCTAGAAGAGAGAATTTAAAAGTACTTTCAAAGTGGATCTTTAAAAAAACTGAACCAGATATGTAAATAAAACATTGGCATCTCTAAAGGTAACTATGAGTATTTAAAAAATAACAAAAATGTGAACAAGAGATCTAACAGGTTTGAAGAGTTGGCAGAAAATCTTAACAAAGGCATGGAATATGAAGAAAAAAGTAACCTAGAGAGAGTACACAAGAGGAGAAATAGGAGAATAAATAACAAAAATTTTTTTTAAAAAAAAGCACATCTGAAAGAAAAAAATCTATAGAAACCAAACTAATAGAGTTAGAAGGCAGATTTACAAAACAACTTGAGAGTTATTGATATACAAACAAGAGTTTGTATATCATCTTCTAGATAGCACACCATTTAGTGGCCCAGAAGTATTAAAAACAGAAAGCAATAGGCTATAGAATCTGCAATACAATAGAGAAGAGCCCTAAGTTTAACTCTCCCAGAATTCTAGTTAACAAAGTAACAATTTTCTAACCTTTAATGTCAAATAGAACACTTAGGAGGCAGAAAATGATATATTAGAAAGTACCGAAATGAATCATGCAATGAGGATACAAAATAGAAGTTTGAGTGTGATAAAGGAAAAAAAAAGGGTGATTGGCATCTACCCCCAAATTATCTATATTGCAAAATTAGCATATAGTCTTATGAAGAAAGTGATGACTCTATAAAACTACTTTTTCTTAAACAAAATAAAAAACACAGCAGTTTTTAACATATTAATAGACCCCTTAGCACGATCTTAGAAAGTAAAAGAGACTTTAAAGAAAGAGTAGATAATGTGGCAGCTTCTGGCCCTAGAATCAGAAGGACCTGAGTTCAAATTTGGTCTCAGATACTATTTGTGTGACTCTGGGCAAGTCACTTAACCCTGACTGCCAAAGAATGGATAAGGGATAATTTAGTGTTTATGTTCCATTAGAAAGAGAAAAGACTATTGTTCCATTGAAATCTCACTTTCTAAGAAAAGAATAATCCTATAAAAGGGTAATTTGTAGAAGTCTTAAAGGAAGAAAAGGTAGTCCAGAGGAGTGCATTTTTCATTTTTGTTTATAAAATTGGTCCAAAGCAGCAAGTTCATGACGGCTAAAATATGACAGAAGTATTTTTCAGTCTAACAGCTTCCTGACAGGATCAAGGCAGAGAGTTTGAAAACACATTTCTTAAAGAGAGCCCAGTTTGGCTGGCGTTGCATCACCTTACCACCTTCAAGCAAACCCAGAAGAATTGCTATGTGCTTTTCCTAGTAGATACATATAAATCAACCAGGAATTTGCACAGGCCTTATCTAGTAACTACTAATGTTTAGGAACCACACCTACCTACTTATATTCTGGATTTCCTGAAAATATAGAGACTACAGATGATCATAACTGGCATACATCTGAGCTGAAAGAAGTTTATAACCTAGCTATAACTTCAGCTCGGAAGAATGCTAACAGAAACAAACAGCGTTCAAGTTTCTTATGAAAAACTTGAACGAGAAAGAACAGTTTTGCTTAAAAGAAAAATGCTAAGTATTCATGACACACATTAGTAGCTACATGGGAAGCTCCATACCTGTCTTGTGAAGAAATTAGGCAACTTGGTAGTTCACAGAATAGCCCAGAAAATCATGGACACCCTGTAAAAATAATTTACAGCAAACACTTATTGTCTATTAAACTTTCTGATTAGCAAGATGATCGAATAGTAATTATCTCAGTAGAGCAAAAACTAAGCCAAGTAATGACTCAGAAACACAAGTGTAAAGACTTAAATTTTGGGGATAAGAATTCATTATTTTGTAAAAGGCAGTCTGTCAGAAATAAAGCATAGACGAATATCTTACACCATTTACCAAGATGAGATCAAAGTGGACACATGACCTAGATACAAAGAGAGATATTACAAGAAACAGATATTTCAAATGAAAACTGTATTGGGTTAGGACCCAACAGCCAGTCCAAATGGAGAAGACTGAACCCAGAAAGAGTGTATTTCTTTTTTTTTGGCTTAGAACTTCACCTGTAGCGGTACTTCACCTAGCAATACGGAGGGATTCTACAGAGCATAAAAGCACTAGTAGTCAGTCAGGGGCTCTCACAAGTTCAGTTTATGGATGCAGGACTACAACATTGAATGGAAGACTGGGAAAAAAACATACCATCAACTAGTTCAAGGATAAAAGCAAAAGATGAAAAGGTATTTCACCCGTAACCGGATGAACATGTCGCAGGGGAAATTGAAGACACGGCTACCTCTATAGCCAGATGACAATTCTAGTGTTTACTTTTATAAGGTAATAATATCTAATATTTATCTGGTGTTTACAGAAAGTACTCTGTACATGTTATCTCAGAATAACCCCGTGAGGCAGGTACCAGGCTACCCTCCCCTTACAGATGAGGTAAAGGAAGGTTAAGTGATCTGACTAGGGTTACAAACTTAGGAAATATCTATATCTATGGGATTTAAACTCAGGTACTCTTGACTAAAAGTCCAATGCCCTACCTCCTATACCACGCTGCATCTCCTATGTAATGTAGTCTTTGAGGTACATGAAAATTATAGTACATTTGTGTTTCATAGAGACATGTACCTGTTGGGAATCTACTTCCATGTTCATGAACTCCAAAATTCCCTTATCTAACCACAATCTGTTGTCATTCCACCTCTCACTCTTCCTGGAATCCCAAACCCTGCTCTTTTTTTTTCATATTAAACATATTTTCACAGTAGTCATGTTGTAAAGAAGAATTAGAAACAATGGGAGAAATCACAAGAAAGAAGAAACAAAAGAGACAGAGACAGAGACGGAGAGGGGGAGGGAGGGAGGAGAGAGAGAGAGAGAGAGAGAGAGAGAGAGAGAGAGAGAGAGAGAAAATGAGCAAATAATATACTTCAATCTGCATTTAGATTCCATAGTTCTTTTTCTGAATGTATTTTCCACCATTAGTCATTTGAAGTTGTCTTAGATCCTTGCATTGCTAAACAGAGATAAGCCTATTACAGTTAGTCGTTGCACAATGTTGCTGTTACTGTGTAAAATATTCTTCTGTTTCTGTTCACTTCACTCAGCATCAGTTCATATAAGTCTTTCCATGTTTTTCTGAAGTCCACCTACTCATTTCTTATAGTATTCCATTACATTCAAAGACCATTAACTTGTTCAGTCATTCCCCAATTCACAGGCAACACCTCAATTTCCAATTCCTTGTCACCACAAGAAGAGCTGCTATAAATGTTTTTGCACGTGTGGGTCCTTTTCCCATTTTTTTTTTTT
>CM053772.1:146032309-146081090 GCA_028658325.1 Potorous gilbertii
CTCCCTCCTTCTCTCTCCCTCCCTCCCTCCCTCTCTCTCTCCCCCTAAGCTGTAAGTGCAGGGGATGCTCATAGGGACTGATCCTATTGTTGACTGCTGTGGAACCTTTAATCTAACTAATTTGCTCCTTCCTAGGCAGACTTGGTTCCACCACCACCAACACATCAACTCTACCCCCGTCATGGCTCAAACACGGACCTCAAGTCATCCAACACCTTATAAGGCAGGTACTCTACTCATAAGAAAATTACAAAGATAAACACAAATAGAGGGGCTGATAAGTCCTGACATGTTCACTAAACGCCTTAGGAGACTTTAAAATATTCTGGGGCATGATACATGTAGCATAATATTATCCACAAACAGGAGCATCTGTTGGAATTTGCTGTCAGCAAAGAATTCCCTCTTTGATTTGATTCTGTGCTGGACATCCTCCAAGAGAATGATAAACACCTTTGGAGAACATATGTTTCCTTGTTTTATATCTCACCTAATATAAATGATCAGAGTTGTCAAACAAGGTTATCTTTGTTACTACATCTTTCAAGCAATCTTATATGATTTTGTACAGAAGTATGCATAGGAAATACTTTGTTGAAAAATAGCCAGTAAGTTAAGTTGGTTTTTTGATTTATCAAAACAAAGGCAGTTTTAAAAATGAACAAAAGCAGAATTTTGTATCTTTCATTATATTTCCCGTTGATCATAAGACTGGAAAGATATGCACCTATCCTTTCCATATCATGGAGGCTAGGAACGTAGCACCCCCACAATCCCTCCCTTCATACCGTAGAAAAAGTCTGAATTTTTTTTCGTTTTCTTTTATAAGGTGTTTACAGTACCTTATTGTTAAATTTCTGTTGGTGTTAAATAACACCACACATATATTTTATACTTTTCTGAGTTTCTAAACTTTTTCTATGTCATTTTCTGGCCTTCTCATGTTATCTGTGGCTTCCTCAAAACTTCCCCAAAATTCCCATTTAGTTTCTTATGCTGACCCAAGATACTTCAAAACTCACAACAGGGAAAGTTGCAATGTGAAAGGGATCACTGTAATTTGTTACATTGTATTATTTGTGAAAGTCTACTTATTCCTGTCTCAATTCCTTCATTAAGATTGTCCCTATGTTGTGTATAGATTATTCTCATAAAAGTTTTGTAAAGGTAGGAAAGTAGACATATGGGCCAGTTGTTATTAATATTCTTTTGACATCTTTAGGGGATAACAATAAGAGATTTTTTTTACAGGTCTGTGATTTCCTCCCACATTTCAAATATCTTGAACATCAGTCCCTCAATGCTATCACAAAATGTCTCTTCCAGCAGACTTCTTGTGCCTATGTATATGTGCTCAAATTCAGCTATTCTTCCCATATTCTTCTCTTTATTTTCTTCAGTACTATATTTATACTTAATTATCTAGTATTTGGGGACTGTTAGTCAACAGCATTTATTAAGCACTTACTACGTGACACAGGGCAGCTGGGTGGAGTACAGTGGATAAAGTATGAGGCTTGGAATCAGGGAGACATCTTCACAAATCCAAATCCAGCCTCAGACACATACTAACTGTGTGATCCTGGGCAAATCATTCAATCCTGTTTGCCTCAGTTTCCTCATCTGTAAAATGATCTGAAGGAGGAAATGGCAAACCACTCCAGTTCCCTTGCCAAGACGGGATGATGGAGAGTATGGCAAGACTGAAATGACTCAACCACACCAACATGGTGAACACTGGCTTAAGGGTTGGAGATACAAAGAAATAAAAAAAAAATCTTGCCTTCAAGGTCAGGGGAAATAGTATGCAAAGAATGAGATATATAGAAGACAGGGAGAGTGCGTGGAAGGCAATAGGAGAGGTGACAGCATTGGCAGGGGGTAGGGGGGACAAGGAGAGGGTAGGATTTGAACTGAGTCTTGAAGGAAGCAGGGAAATTAAGAGGTAGAGAGAAGGAGGGAAAGTCATGGGATGGCCAGTGTAAAGTCATGGCAATGAATTATGAAGTATCCTATTTGAGGAACTTCAAGGAAGTCATTGTGGATGGATTCTAGAACTCATGAGAGGAATAACATAAAAAGACTGGAAAAAAAGAAAGGAGTCAGGTTATAAAGAGTTTTAAATGCCAATAGACTTTACATTTAACCCTGCAGCCACTTGAGATCCTTGAGTGAGGAAGTGACATGATCAGACCCATACCTCAGAAAAATCATGTTAGCAGCTAAAAAGAAGATGGATTTTAGTAGGGAAACAGTTGAGGTAGGGAGAGCAGTCGAAAGTCTATTGCAAAATATTCAAAAAAGCACATTTTTTGATAGTAAAGAATTAGAAATCAAGTAGATATCCTTTGATTGAAGAATGATTAAATAAGTTATAGTACATGAATGTAATGAAATATGACTGTGTTGTAGAAAAGAATGTCTAGGATAAATATAGAGGGGATGAAAAGACTTATATGAAAGTGATACAAATTGGAGTAAACAGAACCAAGAAAATGATCCTTTCTAGAGATAAAAAGTTCCATGAGTGTGGAACATTACAGATATTTTCCGTTTCCCCCATATATTGACCAGTTTTGCTGATTTTTTTCTCTCCATTCTTTAAATTTTTATTTTAAAAATCCTTTGTTTTAAGAGATGTCTATTTAACATAGGGATGGAAAAGCAATATAGGGGGAAGTCTAGGCAATGTAAAAGCAAGAGATATCAATTTAAAAAATTAAAGAAGGATATTGCAGTCATCAAGGTAAGAGCATGAACTAGGGTTGTGACTGAATAGAGAAAAGAAGACATTTATGAGAGATCTTAGGGAGGTAGAAATGGTAAGATTTGACAGTGAATTGACTATAGGATTCGAGGGTGACACTAAGAGAGGTGATAATGCCTTCAATAGTAATAGAGAAGTTCAGAGAAGAGAATCATTTATGGTGACAGATAATGTTTTAGACATGTTAAGTCCTAGGTGCTTAATAGGACATTGAATTCAAGATATCCAAGAAGCAGTTGGAGATGTATGATTCCAGCTAAGAAAAGAAACAAGGGCTGGATTTGTAGATGTGGAAATCATTTGCACAGAAATGATGATTGAATCCATGGAATCTAATGAGATCACCAACTGACATAGTGTAGCATGAAAAAGAGAAAGAGAATCAAAACAAATTGTTGGGGGACATTTAGAGTTAGGGAACTTTATATCAATGAAGAGCCAGCAAAGAAGATTGGAAAATACTAGTTGGACAAATTAAAGTACAGAAAGACAGCAGTGTTACACAAGCCTAGAAAGGAAAGACTATCCAGAAGGTGATTGATTAACAGCATCAGATGCTGCAAAAAGGTCAGGGAAAATCAGGACTGAGAAAATGTCATTATATTTGGCAATTAAGACATCATTGGTATTTGGAGAGTACAATTTGAGTCGAATAATGAAGTCACTCATTATAATGTGATGTAATTTAGAATATTAAAATTGATATACAATAGATATAAAATTGATATAGAATATTAAATTGCTATATTTTAGGTAGTCAGATTAAATACTTGATTTTACAATTCAACTTTTGTTGAATCAAGAATTTAGATGAGAAAGTTACATTTTTTTATATTTTGAAACTTTGTAAGACTCCTAGCTAAATTCCATTGGAGATACAGTTTGGCATTATATATAGGTAGTGTTCTGGGCCTGGAATCTGGGAATACCTGTGTTCAAATCTTGTCTCAGACGTTTACTAGCTATGTGACCGTGTGAAAATCTTTTTACCTCTCCAGTCTCCACTGCCTCTTCTGTGCAATGAGCAGGTTGAATCTGATGACCTCTAAGTTACTTCCCAGCCCTTCTTTTATGATCTTAAGATCCTACCTTTCTGGTGTTAGTGATGCATATTTAAATTATTAGGCAATCTTCATATTGGATATAAAGTAAATTGTTGAAGGAAAGAAATAGAGTAGAGGAATCAGGGAGTGAAATTATCCCCTTAGCTCTCCTTTGAATTCACTCCAATTTGTCAATGTTTTTCCTAAGCCATTGTGACTAGAATTGAATATAGCTTTCCAGACAGGGGTTGAATATTGCAGAATACAGTGGGACTTTCAATTGTTCATCCTCCACAAAATTAAGGCTGGGTAAGTTTAAATTAGTTTTTCTTTTTTTACCAGATGCCTTTTCAAAAAGTGACCAACTGATCAACCCTATTATTTCCCGTCTTTCAATCATTGTTGACAGCTGGGGCAATCACTTTCTGCCTGTGTTTGCTGTCGGTGATTGTGAGGGAGAGCAGAAGAAAGGTGGATTGGGACTGAGCTTGAAGGTAGGAAAATGGGAGACTTGCCAAAGATAATGTGAGTCCTCATCACATTGAGCAGATCAATTATGATCTTTGATAAATATTTGTGAGGAACATGTTCAGTGCATTTCCATGTCTTCCCAGAAAAGAGAACGCTTTTAGGCAAGTTGATCCATACGTAGATTCAGACATCAGCAAAAATATCAGCTGAACCAGGTGCTTTGGTGAGATGTATAAGGGATGGGAAATGTCTAACGAGAAAGTATGAAATGCGTTTTCATAGAACTAATGGATTCTGAACAAAATAGGCATTGTGTCACATTTTTAAGTGGGCTTTCCCTCTAGGTTTTTAATACCTTCAACAAACTTTTCATAAAATCATAGATTTAAAGTTAGAAGCAACCATAGAGGTCTTTAAGGCCAACCCACTCATTTTTTACAGGACAGAAGCTAAGATTTATATAGGAGTAATTTGAACCAGGTCTTCCTGACTGAGGGCAGCTAGGTCAGAAAGACCTGAGTTCAAATGTGGCCTCAGATTCTTTCTTGCTGTGTGACTCTGAGCAAGTCATTCAACCCTGTTTGCCTCAGTTTCTTCATCTGTAAAATGAACTGGAAAAGTAAATGGTAAACCACTCTAGTATCTTTTCCAAGAAAACCCCAAATGGAGTCACAGAGAATTGAACACAACTGAAAATGACTAAACAATGCCAACAATTTCCCAACTCCAAGTCCAGTATTCTCTCTACGGTGCCATACTGCCTTCTCTAGGGATACTATGTAGATGATACAGTATTGTTGTCATGTCTCCACTATGGGTTGGTGATTTGTTCAACCACCAAACAAGATGGAATACTTCTTCCAGGGGAAGGGGAATGAAGTACAAAGCTTACATAAACCAAAAACCAAATTGGGTCAGAATACAGATCTTAAGCTAAAAAAAAAAAATGTTTCATTGATGCTTTTAAAATATCGATGTTACTTCCCATCAAGAATTTCTTTCTTCAGGACAACTTTCCCTCATCATAAAGAAGTATATTTAAGGAAAACGAAAAATCACATTTAACTATGCCTGACAACTTATAATGCATTCCAAGAGAATCTCCACCAAGAGAAGAGGAGAGGTATGTTTCACAATGAGTCCTCTCTAGTGGTCAGAGCTTAGATGTTTTTCTGGATTGTTTCTTTTGCATTCATTTAGTCATGTAGATTGTTCTGGGTTTTTGTTTTGTTTTCTTTGTTGCTGCTATTGTTTTAACTTCCCTGTGGATCAGTTCATACAAGTAGAAAGCAATATCAATTTAAGGGACTGAGATCAGAATAGGCTGCAAGAAGTCAAAGCCAAAGTGGTGGATATGGAAATCAGAAGGTAGATCATTGAGTACTTGCTCTATAATGATTCACCTGACATCTTGCCTCCTCTAAGGTGAGTCTATTTATTATGACTGAGTTTTCCCAAGCCTTGTTCTGGCTTTAACTGTGGGGAGATCAGCATAAAGGAACCAAGTAGTTCTACCATATCCTGGTCTATAGGTAAACTCTGGAAATGAGTAATAGGACTCATTGAGTAAACAGATTTGAGGCTTTCAGTGAATTATGATCTTATTTAAAGTCTCAAAGCACAAACAAGGTCCTTCAAGAGCTAAACTGAGCCCTACCTCACTAGAAACTCAGTGTGTTGCTCTAAAAATACCATCTTCATTCTTAATTTTTTTTTGCAGAAATATTTCTTACATTCACATTCTAGTTAAAAATACATCACTAAGTATTATATTTATAGGGAATCTGCATTTCTCTCACAGATAAAAGTTAAAACAGAATGAACAATTGTAAAATTAAAGTAGATTTCTTATATATATTTTTTGGAATGCATCAAGGCAGGAATCAACAACCAACTTATTTTGTGGGAAAATTGGGAACAATAGACACTCCATTTCCTATTTGGGAGAATCAGGGGTCAATAAGTAATAGAACCTACAGAAACACACACACACACACAAACACACACACACACACACACACATCCTTCCCTTCCTCACTCAAAGACACAAGCTACTTAGTATGGTCCATCTCCTCTGGAATACCTTTTTACACAACTCTTAAAAACCAGAAAATTATCTATAGTGTTCTGACTTCATTTTGTCTATTCATAATTTCTCCACAATTTGATGAATTAGACCTGTTGGAACCTTCCGTTGTAAAAATAATTATACTGCTCCAAATTCTTTAACGCTGAAGTGTCACCCCAGTGATCTGTTATAATACAGAAGTGACTGGATTCTTGAAGATTATACTAGTGGAATATGTGCTTTTGCAGGTCTGACCATTTTGAATAGAGCCAGGGTAGACTGGTGTTAATAATATGTAACACTTATAGAATACTTTAAGATCTTCAAAGCATTTTACATATAATACGTCATTTGGGGCAGATGAGTGGCAGAGTGGAGAGAAACCGGACCAGGAATCAGGAAGATCTGAATTCACATCTGAAATAACTTAATAGCTGGGCAAGTCACTTAACCTCTACTTGCCTCAATTTCTTCAGCTGTTAAATGGAGATGAAAATAGCACCTACCTGCCAAGATTATTGTAAAGATAAAGTGAGTTAATATTTGTAAAGCACTTAGCGTAGTACCTGACTTATAGCAGATGCTATATAAAATGTTAGCTGTTACTATTATTATTAAAGGTTCCTCATAGCAATCCTACGAGATTGCTGTTCAGTCATTTCATTCGCATCTAAATCTCTTGATTCCATTTGAATTTTCTTGGCAAACATATTGAAGTAGTTTGCCATTTCCTTCTCCAGATCATTTTACAGATAAGGATACTGAGGCAGACAAAATTAAGTGACTTGCCTAGGGTCACCCAGACCAGCTGAGGTTGGATTGGAACTCAAGTGTTCCTGATTCCAGGTTTACACGATGAGGTAGGTACCATTATTTCCCCTAGTTTATGAATAAGAAAACATCTTAAGAGAGGTTGTGACTTGCCTAGAAAATGTTAAAGGGATTCAAACTCGTTTTTCCTCTCTCTAGGTCTCACATGCCATCTGCTACATTACCTAGGAGAGTCATAGACTAGCTTCACTAGGTTCAGAGAAACTTATCAATAGAAATTGGCAACTAGAGCATTCATTAAATGTTTGTCCATAAAAATTCATGCAACCTACTCTCTTTAATTTGCATTAATAGAAGTATCTATACCAATAAAATCACATTATCTTTTCCAATTATTAAGCTATTGAGATAGCCCAAATAATCAAACAGTTATGTCAATAAATGCATGTACAAAGAGGTGTGACTGACTGAGGGATTTATGTAAGAGGTGTTAGACTAAGAGAGAATAATATACTTTGAATGGTGAACTAGTTGTGCCCGGAGGAGCTGTCCCTTGATTCCCAGCGTTTGTACTCCCTGAAACTGCAAAGATCAGACGTCTTGAGTGAGATCAATTCTCTCTGCTTTAGCCGAGATTTAGAGTCATGGTGCCCCTTAAATCTTGTGCATTCAGTCACCTAGACTAATCTATTTAGCTTCACTGATTATTATTTTACTCACTTGCTTTGAGAAATTTGTTTGCTATCTACAAATGTCTTTTTGTATTAAAAGGGTTTGATAGAAGGAGAATTCAGCTTCCTTAATATCAGAGGGCAGAATTATCCTCCCCCCAGCCTCAGGAACCAAGGAAAGAGACTTTTATCTGTGTAATAGATAGATATAATTCTAAGCCTTGGATGTAATTCTCAGCTTAATACCCCTCTCAAAGATAGGAGAGCACTTGCTCACCCATGGTCATCTCCCTGCTTCCCACAAAGGTGGAACTCCAGTCTTCCTGACACATGGAGTAAGGCATTCTATATCTATCTGTAAATCTCTGTTACACATGAGGATTGCCTGGGTCTCTATTACATGGCACTTACTGATAAATATGAACTTGAATTTATATCATGGTGTTTCTACTTTAAGAATTTCTCTTACCTTTGACCATTAATGAATCCATTATTAAAGTATTGAGAATTAATTTTGCTAAATAAATATTTTCCTGTTAATTGAGGAGCATCTATTCACAAAAGTAATATAAAAAAAAATCCCGGAAAATTCTTATGCCTCCTTGTGCCATGCCTATTTGAATTTATTTTTCATTCAGGGAGACTATATAAAGCTTTCTGATCTGGTTTTGTGGCATATTTTCTGTAGTAACACTTGTGAAATCTGACCATTTACACACTAATAAAGTGTTGGGAGAGCCGTAAATTGCTCCAACTCTTCTAGAAAACAATTTGGAACTATGTAAGAGAACTAACTAAACTGTTCTACACTTTAACTCTGCAATGTCTCCACCAAACCCTAATGACATATCCCCCAAGAAAGCTAAAGACAGAAAGAAAGGATTCATCTATACTAAAATGTTTACAGCACCTTTTGTTGGGGTAGCAAAAACAAAATAAAACAAAACAAAAAACAATAAGCACCTCTGCAAACAAAGTGGGTGTCCATTGATTGGTGAATGAATAAACAAATTGTGATATATCCATGTGATATATCCATCTAATGGAATACTTATTGAATCATAAGAAACAACGAATATGAAGATTTCTGTGAAATGTGGAAATACTTGAATGAATGAATGAATGCAAATTAAAGTAGCCATACAAAAATAATATATCCAATGATAACAAAATGTAAATGGTAACTCTAAGTGATATTAATGATGAATTCTGATCTCAGAGAAGAGATGATGAGATCAGGAGAGATGGTAGAGATGAGAAATTATGGGGGTGGAATACAGGATTCACTATCAATTATCACTGTTGGTTTTTCTTTATTATTTTTCTTTGTTATAAAGGAGGGTTTATTGGGGATAATGAAGTATCTGGAAGTTTTTGTAATGAAAAACAAATAGTATCCATAAAACACTTCTTTTTAGAAAATCTGGCCTTTTTTTAATTAAGGAAGATACAGGTATCTTCTATAATTTTGTGCATTTTCTGATTTAACTCTTCTATAAATTCATAAGAAGATTTAGACTGTATAAAACATGCATGACCCTGCTTGAGAAAAATCAAATTCTGCCTTCCTCAGGCTCTTGCTGCCAGGTGACTTTCCCGGCAATAATGACTATTTTTTGTTGCCTGAATTTTCAGGGTTTCATAAAACCAACCTGTGAATCGCCCTAATTGCATTGTACGCTTTGCTACTATAGCAAGTCAACTGAATTACTGAAGGAGCAAAAAAAGTACATCTCTACAAATGGGCATTAAATCTCTAATTTTAAATTAAACATAGACCAGCTGAAAATTGATTAGACAGTTCAAAAGTTCAGCAGAACATAGATAAATCTGTTTCTTACCATATGACTTCAGGAACACTTTCTATCTAAGAGAAAACTTCTTAAAAAGAAAACAGCAGTAGTTACTTCTCTCCCTGTTTTCTCATTTCCTTTTGCATGCAACTTTTGTGACAGCCTAACTCTTGTTGGGGCCAGTTTAGGTGGCACGCCAGACCTGGAGTCACGAAGACCCCTCTTCCTGAGTTCAAATCCAGCCTCAGGCATTTACTAGCTGTGTTACTTAACCTTGTTTGTATCAGTTTCTTCAGCTGTAAAATGAACTTGAGAAGGAAATGGCAAACAAATTCAGTATCTCTGCCAAGAAAACCTCTAAAGAGGTCACAAAAAGTCAGACATAACTGAAAGAAGACTCAACAAATTCTTAGAGGTCCATTCATGTCTATAGGATTATGGAATTATAGGTTTAGGTCAGGAGGAAACTGAAGAGGTCATCCAGTCTAAATTCCCTTTTTTATTAGATGAGGAAACTGAGTTTCAAAGAGATGCTCAAGGTTACACAGGTAGTTTAGCAACAAAACTGAGATTTGAACTCAAGCACTGAACAAGTTTATTAAAAGAGTGAGACCTTTGGAGATGAGTCATACGCTTACAGAACAAAATCAAGAACAAACAAACCCCGACCTGTCATGCTGATTTTGGTTGGCTTTACGCAGTCAGGGTCATGGCATAGGCCTGGCACAAAGGTGGTTCAGCCTTTCTAAAAGCACAGTGCCCGAGTACAAGATGGCCACATTATACTCCTAGCCACCACCTAGCTCTAAAAGAGTTCCTCTAATAGCATAAATAGCTATTTGTATAAAGACAGTTTGGCAAAGAGCGACCTGTTAAAATCTTCAGGCAGCATATGAATGGGCACAGCTTGAAAATGTATCACACTATGGATGGTACCTGGAGAGTAGCTGCAAATTGAATTATGGTGATGGAATCTCAGTGGGAGCTCGTAATCTGTCTTTGTACATTGTGGAAAGAAACAAGGGATGATATGAGTTGGTTGCATGAGTGAGAATAAAGAAAACACTGTTTTTTCCTCCTGTGTTTTTCATTTTTAGCATTACAACCCTGAGACACATGTTTAACTATCAGTAAAGGACTTAAAGATATTGAAAAAGAAAAGAAATTTTTTTCCTTGCGTATCTTCTCTAGTTGCCAAACCCCTAGCTTGGAGTTGGCAAGACAACAACAAGGTCCTAACCAATACTGTACCATGTGCAAACAAGTGCTGAGTTGAGGTAAGCCTGGTGCTGCAGAGGGAGGATTACTTCTCATTGTTGCCTATTGAGCATGTCATATCCATCCCAGATGTGTTTCCCATCCTTTCCCTCCTTCAACAAGTGCTGTTGGCTTAGTGACAAAAATATCCAAGAAGAAAAGTACACAGAGATGTTATCACAGGACAGTGGACAGAATGTGATCCTGCTTGCCGAAAAAAACACAGGGTATTAAAAATGAGTTGTCTGATGGATGTATATGTAGGATCACAGATATAGAGGCAGAAGAGACCTCAGAGAGGCCACCTAGTCAAATCTCTGTTTTCCAGGTGAGGAAATGAGGCCAAGAAATATTAAGTGATTTGCCCAAGTTCTAAGAGTCAGAGGCAGGATTTGAGCCCAGATCCATTAACTCCAGAGCCAATGCCCTTCTCGCTCTACCACACATTAAAGAACGGTCAACTTATTTTAAAATCTCCCAGCTCTGAAATTTTCATGCTTCCACTCTAAGCTTTTAGAAGAGTGATTCAGTTGTGTCTGCCTGAAAAGTCCATGGAAATAATTTTTAAAATATCTTTTGTCCCCCCAAGCCCAGCTTCTCATCTTAACATAGGGTTATCACTATTAGGTAGGTGCAGAAGGTGGGTGAAAAAAAGAGAGGTGTTTGTGCTTGATCTTGCGGAGAGCTGGGTTCAGTTGGAGTACAACTCAGTAGAAAGCTTTGTAAACTCCCTCCCACACCATAAGCTTCAGGGCAGAGAATGTGTCTTATTTATTCCTATATTTTCCCCAGGGTAGCACATAGTGAATTACGAGTAAAAGAACTTAATAAATGTTGACTGAATGTCCCAGGGCCTAGAGGAATGCCCTGCATGCCGTACTAACTCAGTTAGTTAATGCTTGCATCGGGAGGTGGAGATAATGATAGTTTAAATTCAATTCCATAAACATTTATTAAGTGCCTTTGTGGGCCAAACGCAATCATGATTGTAGTGATGGTCGGTGGCAATGATATTATCTTCCTAGGCAAGGACAGGTGAGAGAGAAGTTTCTGAGAAGTTTCAAGGACCATGAAAGTAGTTTTCCCAAAAGAAAGATTGCTTATTTTTTCTATCCAAGGAATAGGGTAAGCTAGCCTGTAAATAATACAATGATGACGATAGCTAACATTAAAATAGCATTTCTTATGGGCCAGGCACTGTGTGAAGGTCCTAGTGATGAGGTTCCGAGGTGATCAGGACCCAGTCCAGGTCGTGCTCGAAGGAATTCAACTCAAGCCTTCTTAAAGCCAAAGAAAACAAAGTTTATTAAGGTTCGCCTAATTGGGTTGCCTCTTAAGAGCCTAAGCATTTGTGATGCCTGTATTCACAAGCGGGCCGGATAGAATCCCAGCTAGACAGTCAGAGCTGGACTGGATCTGAGCACCTTCATGGAGGCAAGATGGGACTTAAATAGAGAAAAGAGTATAGGAGGGATGGGGGTGGGTGGGTGTGGGAGTGGTCTGGTGGTCTAGAGAGATGGGGGAAGAAGTTCAGGAAGGGCCTCCAAGGAGGATCAAAGGCTGGAAACCACTGGAGGTAATCAACAAACATCAGACCAGGGGGAGCCTAAGTGGGAAGCAGGTAAGGCAATCAAGAGATAACCGACAATGGTCACAGATTTGAGTATGAAAGGCCAGATTCTGTGAGGGGATACAGGGAGAGCTCAATTTGAGTATGAAAAGTCAGTTTAAGTGAGGAGATTCCAGGGGAGCCCAAGGAAGTTCCCGGAGGCTGAACCCCATCACTAGGAGCAAGGATTTGGTGATAGTTTTTAGCCTGAAGTCTGTGAATTTATTTTTAAAAATGTTGGGTTGTTTTTTTTTATCATTTTGTGTCAATATAATTAGTTTCTGTTGTATCTTATGTGTTGTATTTTATGTATTAAAAAATATTATCCTAAAACTGGTAAATGGGTCTATGGAAGGAAGGAAGGAAGGAAGGGAAGGAGACATTAAGAGTCCCAAGCTTAGAGAGCTAAACCCTTCTAAATAAACCCTTCGTTCGTTTTACAGATAAATAAATTGAAGTCTAGAGAAGCCAAATGACTTGCCCATGGTCACAAATTAAGTAAGATTCAAGAAGAACTGGAGCCCAGGTCTGGCTACAGTCTGGCTTGCCCCATTGTACCACAGCTGCCTCCCTTGGTAATGCCTTTTTGTTAACCCCTTCTTCACCTGGTCCTTTGTCCTGTTCCTGTCAATCTCCATTAGAGTGTTAATTGGGGATTAAGGTGTTTGTTGATAAAGGTTAAGGGTGTGACTTTTCCCAAGGGTTTTAATTGGGATGTCTTAAAAGATAGGAAAAAAGCTGAACAAAAAGAAGAAACCACAGACCAAAACTGTCATTGCATTCTTGTCCTTTGTCTAACGTTTTTTTGAGAAGAGAGACGTTGTGTTTGGAGAAAATCAGAAGGAAAGTGGAGGAGCTGTGGAGATTTAATAGATGGCCAGACAGATTTTATTTTTTTGCAAAGGCCTGGTTTAGTACTCTGGAAGGTGAGGCTAGAAAACTGTAGGAGAGAATGGAAGAATGTTGGGGAAGCAGGATAAATGGTTACATTTATGGGAACTTCACAGTGGAAGAGAAAAGAAAAATTATAGCAAGAGTTTTTCACGTTGGGGGAGGTTCATGGACCACTCTGACAGTCCGGTGAAGTGAATGGACCCCATCTCAAAACAAAGTTTTTAAGTAACTGAAAGGAGTGATAAATTTCAGTTAGAGACTAGTGAAAATATATATGCTATGTTCTTCCTATCCAAATACATGGAATTTCTGAAATCTACCCACAGACCCCTTAGAAGTCTGGGGACCTCAAACTATGAACCCCTGATACAAGGCCAGAAAAGATTAGTGAGTGAAGGGTTTGTTAGTTCTCATTAGTGATGATTGGCATTAAATATTTATTATCCAAAGTTAAGTTACCTGTCGCCATGTGGTTCATTCAGCTTTTTCATGGTCTTCTGATATGTAAATTTGGGCCCATTTCCTTTCTTCTTCCCCAGTTGTTTTCCTCTTATCCAATTCTTGGCTTATTGGTTACCCTGCATGGAAGTTACCTTTCCCTCCTATTACAAGAGGAAAGAGCAAATATAAACTCTTTGGACTCAAAGCCTACAGGACAGGTGGCTATCCTGAATGGATACTTAGCTAGGAGACTATTGACAGAGTCCCTAAGTCCAAAATTAGCTACATTTGTGAGCTTCCAAGCCCACCAAAAAATACTGACTAACAGAATGGTTAGGTCATTCTAAGACAGTGGCACATACCTCAGTTACTCAGGCAGGAAGAAGACCTCCCACAGTCCCACTGTAGAGCTCTATCAAGTGCTCGTATAACCCACTGGAATAGCAAAAAAGAAAGAACTATATGAACAGTGCTTCTTCTAGTATTCACCTGTGACAATGGCTTTACGCATGACTTGTAGTGGTTACTTGGACATATATTATGATTTTCAGCAATACTAGAAGTTGTAATGGACACAACAGTCTCCTCTGATGGGTGGTGCAGGGCACTGTGCCTAAACTCCGTAAGATCTGAGTTCAAATCTGTCTAAAGCATTTACTATGTGACCTTGGGCAAGTCACTTATCCTTTGTATCCCCAACTATAAAATGGGGAAAATACGGAATAATAATAGTCCTTACATTCCAGGGATGTTGTAAGAAACAAATGAGATCAAATTTGTAAAGCATTTACAAAAGCCAACTATTATTAATGTTTCCTTAAACTGATTCTGGATTCAGCTTAAAAAATAGAAAAATTTAGGTTTTTTCAATAATATTTTACCAATAAAATTTTTGCTCTTATCAACCATGTCCATCTTATCACTGATGTAACTGAATATCAAGATAATTTGAAGGGCCTTGCCAACTTCTTCACAGGATGTTTTTTGAAACATATGTTGGTATATAAACTGCAATCATCTTGCCAGGCTGCATGATTCAGGTGAAAGTTTGCTGGACTTGGAGTTAATCTTTTCTCTGACAGATACTAGACTGTTATGTTGGGCAAATAACTTACTTGGGCCACTGTTTCTTCATTTAAATTAGATAATCTTTAAAATTCTCTCTACCTTTAAATCATTGTAGTCCTATTTGTGTGCCTTGTAAACTCTTCAAGGTGAGATGACTGAAAGTCCTATGAAACAGCAGTTCTCAGTGCCTTGGGACAAGCAGTAAAACCAACTATTTTATTCACCTCTCCAAGAATGCAAGTCATCTTGTCATTTAGTGGTAACTTCTTTATGCCTTCCAATTTAATTAATAATTAGATTGTCAATATGAATACAGTTCATGTCCTTCGTAGCTAACCTTCCCAAGATGAGCTTCAGTCAGTTAAACATGTATTAATTATCTACTATGTGCCACTAAGCCCTGGGGATGTAAAGGAGACAAAAGACAGTCCCTACCCTTCAAGGAGCTCACAGTCTAACTGGGGAGACAACAAGCAAAAACCTATGTACAAACAAGCTAGCTCTAGGATAAGTAGGAAATAACTTTAACAGAGGGAAAGTACTAAATTAAGAGGGGTTAGGAAAGGCTTTCTCTAGATGGTAAGGGGAAGTCTGTAGGTGGAGATGAGGAGTGAGAGTATTCCAGATATAGAGAATAGCCAGAGAAAATACCCAGAAGTGACAGATGATGTGTCTTGTTCATGAGACAGCCTGAAGACCAGCGTCACTGGATCAGGGTACAGAGTGAGGAGTAAGGTATTAAGAAAACTGGAATGGTAGGAAGGGGTTAGGTTATGAGGGGCTTTGAAAGCCAAATGAAGAATTTTGCATTTCATCTCAGAGATGATAGTAAACACTGACACAGGTAGACCTGACCTCTAGGAAAATCACTTTGATGGCTGAAAGAAGGATAGATTGGAGTGACTAGTGACTTGAAACAGACAGACCTACCTGCAGGCTTTTCTGATAATCCATGTGTGAGAGATAAGAACCAGGTACCAAAGCAGTGACAGTGTCAGATGAAAGAAGTTATTCAAGAGATGTTGCAGGGATGAAATCAACAAGCCACTTTTCCCTTAGCTATGCTGGTCCTCAGACAGTAGATATAGTCTTTTGGCAGGTGCATTCTTGGAGACTTTCTACTATGGTAGAACTCTTATTTGGTCAGTTTATTTAAAATCACCCAACTATGGAATTCTCTTGTTGCAAGAGAGTCCCTAACTTTTTGGAACTCAATTTTGACTGTGGTTGAAAAGACAATGGAAACAACTTAAAATTTAAAAAAAAGTCTAACCAATAGTTCCCGAGCTGCTGCCCCATTGGTATAACTTCTGAGAATTCAGGATCTCCTATACTAGATGAAGCATCAGAGTATCATTTCTTTGTATGCTTAGAACCAAGACATGGAGAATACCAAGGGATTGTCAATTGCTTAGAAACCCCATACCTGTATATCATAAAATACTTTCTTCAAGAGAAACAGAAGTGTCCCAGAGAATCAAATAAAAATCTACTTGAAATAATAAACAACTTTGGCAAAGTTGCAGGTTACAAAATAAACCACATAAATCATCTGCATTTCTACATACTTTTAGCAAAACTCAACAGCAAGAGATAGAAAGAGAAATTCCATTTAAAGCTACAGTAGACACTATAAATATCTGGGAGACTACCTGCCAAAACAAACCCATGGACTATATGAACACAATTACAAAATACTTTTCACACAAATAAAGACAGATCTAAGTAAGTGGAAAAACATCAGTTGCTTGTGGGTAGGCTGAACCAATATAATACAAATGACAATTCTACCCAAATTAATTTACTTATTCAGTGCCATAACAATTAAACTACCAGATAATTATTTTCTAGAGCTAGAAAAAAATAATATCAAAATTCATCTGGAAGAACAAAAGGTCCAGAATATCAAGGGAACTAATGAAAATAAATTCTAGGGAAGGTGGCCTACCCCTACCAGATCTCAAATTGTATTATAAAGCAGCAATCATTGAAATCACTTGGTACTGGCTAAGAAACAGAGGGGTAGACCAGTGGAATATGTTAGGTACTCAAGACACAGTAGTCCATGAATATAGCCATCTACTACTTAATAAGCCCAAGGACCCCAGTTTCTGGGATAAGAACTCACTGTTAGACAAAAATTGCTGGGAAAACTGGATAACAGTGTGGCGGAAACTGTGCATAGAACAATGCCTGCTGCCATATACAATAGAAACAGAAAATGCTGGGCATGGTGAATACCTAACACACACACACACACACACACACACACACACACACACACATCTTAGAGAGAGACTACAAAAACTACATCATCTTAGGCTGTATCTAGGGATCTAGATCACTGATTGTTAATTAAAGGCCAAAATTAATACCAAAGATATTAATTAATACTAAGGATAAAGATGGGAAGATGGTACTGTATATGACTACCATAGTTACAAAACATCTTATTTAAGCAAACTGTCAGCCTCAGAAACTGGGAGTAATTAGGACAAATATGTTCACTTTTATCTACTGAATAGTTGCCCCATTAAGGCAGAAAGAGCTCAGAACAGCATCAGCTAGAAAATGTTTGATCTTGTTAAGTGTGATAATGGCAATGGGGAATGCAAGGTCATCTGAAAAACATTGCAGAGCAAGATTATTGAAGAATATGAGCAATGTTGCTTCAAAAAGAGAGCAAAACAAAGCTAAAGAGGAAACAAAATTCCAGAGTGTAATGTGATGGCCAGTTAAGGCAATTATCCTGAGAGCATTTTTAGAAGAAACAGGAAAGATAACAACAAAAAAATGTGAAATGGTACAGACTTGCCAATATTCCTACAATCATGATGTTTGTGTAAATCTATGAACTGTAGCAATTTGATCATTAGATAGAGCAAGTATAATAGCCACAATTTTTTAAAGGGAGTAGGGGAGGAGAAGAAGGGAGAAAGGTTATTTGGAACTTAAAATTTTTAGAAATGAAAGTTAAAAATTTTTTTAATGTAATGGGACACATTTAACAAAATAAATAGAATAAATTAAATATAATAAATAAATAAAATAAGTAAATATAATGAATAAATTAAAATGACAATCACAACAGGAGAAGGCCTCTAACACATTGGGTAGATATAAAGAAAATTTATGGAAGCACATAGACAAAAATGGGGCAGGATTAGAATCTCTCCTGGTAAAGGGAGTATCCTGTACCGATAAGATTAGAGATCCTTCAAAGCATGGAAGCAGACCTTAGACCAATCTGAATTTGCATGCTACAAACTGGCAGGTATTTAAAAACAATGTCCATTACACACCCAGACCAGAACTGCTGTAGGTAATCTGCTTGTGTTACCAATGCTATGACAATAAGACAATGGACATCATGTGGGCCACGAATCAGGCATCCTAGAAGCTTATATGTTTAAATCAGTCAATAAACATTTATCAAATGCCTAATGTTCTCCAGGTACTATGCTATACACTGGACATTGCACCTGGGCACCTGGGCATTATTGTAACGGTGGTAAAGAGGGTTTGACCAGATTGTTATATATAAAAAGAAAGATGTTCTGTGGAACCCAAATCACTCCTTACTTACAGAATGCAGAAGGCTAAAAGGACAAGATCACATCATCAATTTTCATTACCCCTAGTTTTATCCACTTAGTGGGATGGAGATCTTCATTTGTGAAATGAGTTGAAGGACTGAAAGAAACAAAAATTCTATTTTCTTCCTTTTAAAAGACAAATTGTGTGTATGCCTTTTTTTTAGAACAAGGTTATTTCCATATATATCACCTCTTCTTCATTGCCCTCCAACAGCAAACCCATTTCTCTGATATGACATGACTGCATCCATAGTCCTTACCTATCTTCTAAGAGCAGAGTGATATGTTGCACGCTGGGATCAAAACTGACCATTACAATCATGCAAGTTCATTCTCCTTTTAGTGTTAATTTACATTATTATAGTCTGTACATATTATTCTTCTGGTTCTAAATCACTACAATTTGATTAGTTCCCTCAATTCTTCCCCTGTTTTTCTGAACTTCTGTCATATTTGCCATTTCTTATAGGATATTGCTGTTCATTCATCCATTCTGCAATTGCTGGGTTTTGTTTCCACTTCTTTGCTACTACAAAAAATGTTACTGTGATTATGTTAATATCTATGAGCATGAATTATATTTCCAAAAATCCTCTTTTGACTTTATTCCTGAGTCATATCCAACTGTAACATTTTATGTCTATAGACTTGGATTTGGGGGCAATGATGTAAATTTCCTTTTTCCTCCTGAATGTAAACATCTACCAGCATGACCATTCAAATATACAAAGAAGAAAAGAAAATAGGATTGCACAGAAAACTGTATCTCAATTGATTCTTCTTAGGGACTAGTGAGATCACCATTGTAAAGCTAGAAACTTTCTCCTGCATAACAACTTAAAATAGTCACTTCTCATTAAAGTTTAATTCTGTTCATTATACTTTCTTACTCATTTGCTGGCTATGTTTTGGGACTTCTTTCTACTTCCAGACAGCAGACGTACAGTTGGGCACAACAACGCTAAAGAGACCTGCTAGAGATCTTCTGTGCCAAACCTTAGAACATGGTAAAGTTGGTCTATTATTAGAATGATTTGAATAGAGAAAGAATGAGTTTAATAATAAAGATTTCATGGTAAATAGATGCATACAATGCAGTATTATCATTTTCCCACTATTTAATAGACAAACTCATACTAGACAAATCTCAGGGAAATAGAAAAGAAGACATTTGTTTATCCTTTTTTATTTGACAAGTTCAGAGATTCATCAAGCATCTTCTCTACTGCCAGGAGGAAAGAATATAAGTTCTAATTAATGATTCCTTTCCAAACTCCTTTCTCTCCCCAAAGTTTCACCCAGCTAGAGCAGCCAGACTCAATGATTTGCAAATTGTATCCAATTCACAGATACTGAGTACATACTATATGCAAAGTATTATATAAAAAAAACTGATTCTATGAACTTATAGTAAATACAAATAAGCTATTTACACAAAAAGTGGTCAGGACTCATAATCAGTCAGTAAACGTTTATTAATGCACCCAATATGTGCCAGGCACTGTGGTAATCATTAGGGTCACAAAAGAAAGGCAAAAGTTAGTCCCTTCAAGGATCTCACAATATGATAGGGAATACCACATGCAAGCCATGTAAAAATAAAATAAATAGAAAATAATCAACAGAAGAAAAGATACTTAGAAGGCTTCCCAGAGAGTAGAATTTTACCTGGACTTGAAGAAAGCCAGAGATGAGGAGAGCGAGCATTTCAAGATTGGGGACATCCAGAGAAAATGCCCAGAGCTGAGAGATGTAGTGTGTTTTTTGAGAAATAGCAAGGAGGCTGCTATCACTGGATCAAAGAGTACATGGGCAGGTGTAAGGTATAAAACTACTAGAAAGGTGAGCAGAGGAACTAGGTTAGGAAGATCTTTGACCACAAAACAGAGGGTTTTATATTTCATCCTCTAGGTAATAGGGAAGCACTGAAGTTTATTGATTATGTGGGGAAGAGGGCAGGTAACAAAGGAAGGAGTGACATAGTTGGACTTGCACTTTAGAAAAATCACTCTGGTGACTGAATGGAGGATGGACTACAGTGGGGAGAGACTTTGGCTATTAGCATGTACTAGTAGGCTATTTCAATTATCCTGACTTAAAGGAGATGCACGATGGTAGTGGTGATACCAGAAGAAGGAAGGAGAAATATTCAAGTTAGGTTACAAAGGTTGGCAACAGATTAGATGGGGGAAGATGGGGTGAGAAAAAGGGAGGAGTTGAAGATGACACCCAGGTTTAATCCCAGGGTACTGGGAAGATGATGGTGCACTCAACAGTAATGAGGTTTGGAAGGAGCAAGGTTTGGGAGGGAAGGTAGTATAAATATGATAGGGTGAAGAGGACCTGAACTTGGGTTCAAACTCTGTGAATAGAGAAAAGGGGGATTCACTGAGGAGATGTAATGAAGACAGAAACAGTGGTTGGGTGGGTGACAATGACTCAGGGATGACATGAACTGAGTGAACAGAGTGAGGATGGTACCTTCAGCAACCATAGAGAAGCTCAGAAGGGGGAGGATATTTTGTTGAGAAACCTATGAAGTATAGTTTGAGATGTTAAAAAATAATCAAGTTTTTTGAAGTGCCTATTATGTTCCAGATACTGTGCTAGGTTCAGGGGATATACGTACAAAGAATGAAACAATCCATACTAGGAAGTTGCTTCCATTCTAAGATCAAATGGTGATGCAACCTAGAGAAACCAGGACTGGATAACTAGGTCTGGGAATCATCTACACAGAGGAGAGTATTGAACCCTTGGGAGCAGATGAGATCATAATGTGAAATTGTATAGAAGGAAAAGGAAGGAGGAAAAAGAATTTAGATGCCCACAAGAAGAATTGCTAACTTTTTAGTGTGAGCATTGATACCTCAGAAACAGACAGTACTATAGAACAGAGCTTGATTTTTTGGTTTGCTGATGGTCTAGACTTAAGAAAGTATTAATAATGCAGATCAAACTTAAAAGTGTGTGTGTTCACTTTTTGAAAAAGAGAGTTTAGTTCTTAAAAATTTACCAACACAATTCTTCTACCAAAAAAAAAAAGCCATTTCTTATGTGTGAATAATTTTTCATCCATCCATTTATTTGTTTTTTCAATCATTCATCATTCATTCTAGCTGTTTCTATCTACAAATCCCTATTTTTTCTAGACATGTTTTAACTAGCCTATATCACAGAGTTAAAGACATATTTTAACCAGCCATTATACAAATCTGAGTCATGTAGAATTGATTCTGACCTGCCTGAAATCATGAGCAAACCAACTATTTCATAAATCCTGGAAAGGGTGCATCAATCTGTTCCCCACAAGTCCATTTACCGTATCTACAACTGTTCAAATCAAAGTATCCCTCCATATCTCTTTGATGTTTGGTTTCCCTCATCATTTTTGTTATTTGTCCTTATTCTGGAAGAATATGATTCAAGCCCTCAACCTCACTCCCTCCTCCATTAAAATGAACACTCCTTGATGTCAGACACCCCCAGCACTCTTCACAGTGTTTGGTATATAATAAACACTTAGGGAATAATTTTTTATCCATCCATTTATTTGTTTTTTCAATCATTCATCATTCATTCTAGCTGTTTCTATCTATAAATCCCTATTCTTTTTTCTAGACATGTTTTAACTAGCCTATATCACAGAGTTAAAGACATATTTTAACCAGCCGTTATACAAATCTGAGTCATGTAGAATTGAGCCACACTAATGTACTATGAAAAGCCTATGAAATGTCATAAATGAATGCTGATTTGTGGAAAGAACATTATGGACAGCCACTCATGTCATTTCCAAATCCCACTTCCCCATTCCCGTTGAATTCTCCTTTGCAACAAAGAAGAACACAAGCAAAATTCTGGTAGTTGTGTCTGCTAGTAAATGAAACATTCTGAACCTGTGGTCCTGTTTATACATTTTCTCTTACTTAGAACCAAGATTTTTCATGGCAATTAGTCTGAATTTGTTGTCATTTTCATGTCCTTCACTGAAGTCCCTGAATCATATAATTTTTAAAACTTGTTTTACTTAGGTAGTATGGCAAAAAACAGTAGTTCTCAAACTTTTTGGTCTCAGGACTACTTTACACTTTTCAAAATGGTAGAAGATGGCAACAAATTTTTGTTTATGTGTGTTACACTGACATTTACTCTTTTAGAAATTAAAATTGTAAAATATGTATTTATTAATACTTTAAAATAAGAATAAACTTATTACATGTTCATACGTCTTTATGATAAATAACTGTGACTCCCTCCCAAATAATGAGAAGAGTGGGTCATTGTTTTACATTTTTGCGTTTAATACAATCCAAATGGATTCTCATATCTGTTCCTGTATTCAGTCTTTTGTGATATGTTGCTTTGGTGAAAATGTGTGAACAAATCCACTCACAAAAATATGTAGTTGGAAAAGGGAAAAGTATTTTAATAGGCAAGTGATATCTTAGTATTATTACAAATACTAATACTACTATTATAAAACTAGTTTTGACCTTACAGACCCAGGGAAAGGGCCTTAAGAGCCCCCAGGGGTCCACAGACCACACTTTAATACTTGCTGCATTATGGGTGCTGAACTTGCAATCGAGAAGACTTTGGCCTTAGAATCACCCTCTGAGACTAACTTGTTGGGTTATCACGGCCAGATAAGTGAACTTCTCTAGCCCTTTTTCTTCATCTACAAAAAGACAATAATAAATCCTGTTGTACTTACTTTCCAGGGCTGTTGTAAAGAGATGCAAATGAGATGATTTGTGTTGAGTTCTTTAAACCTTAAAATATTATGTAAATGTTAGATACCAATGCTAAGTAATAATTATTTTTAATACCTGGGAAAGCAATCCACAGAGGGCATTGAATTGGAAGCAGTCTCACTTACTTTGCAAGTAAGAGGGAATGGAGCTTATGGGGGAGGGAGAAGAGCTTTACTAGGTGATGATAACCATTCCTACAATTGGAAATTCCAGCACCTGGGGAAAAGTCACCTGGAAGGTGTAGGTGGAGATGGAAGTGGCTAATAGCATAAGTGAGCAAAATAGTCCAGTTACAGAAAGGAGAGTATCTAACAGCCCCCACACACTCTACTCCAAACTCCACTTCCTCATCCTTTCTTGAGGTCTACTTTTCTCCCACTCCCAAGGGAATGAAGGGTAATGGAGAACTTCAAGGCATAAGTTCAGTGGCTTTCTGTGAGAAAAAAGTACTGTCACCCCACCTGACCCGTTCCCCTGTGTCAGTTCCTGGGACAAAGCCCCAGTAGCCCAATCCTAGCTACAGCTCTGACCATAAGTTTAAAAGGATTAAGAGCTACAGACATTAGTTTGAAAAAAAAAAAGAAGTTACAAGGGTCGAAGTAATTGACATCACAATCCCTAAGAAAAGAAGATTTAATTTTCCAATATAAGGAAGTCTATAAGAGAAACATATAGACAGCACCATTGATCTCTGACGCATAATCTAACCTCTCTCCTGCTCCAAGAAAAGAAACAAACAAAAATGATAAAATTTTGTGCCATCAGCACATACTAGCCACACATTTATTGGTCCTCCTTCTACAAGGAGACACCCTAGAATAATGAATGGACTCTCAACTAGCATAGTATACTAGCCCTGGGCAAGAAGGGAATTTGCTATTTTCAAGGCTATGTTAATCTCATGCAGAAAATTACTGTTTCATGGAGGTAAATGTGATCTGAGCAAGTAAAAGCCGCTTCCAAGGGTGTCTAACTGAAATAATTGGATTGTTGCTTAGCTGAGACACTGAAGGACGCAGGCTCAAAATGTCATTTGCTGCTGGTCACAAAATTTGCCAGGAAATGAGGACTCCTGTCTATCCATTCATAGTGGTGAGTAATCCCTTCTGACAAGGCAATAGGATTTTATTTTGTCCATTTGTAAAGTGTTTCGGGATCCTTTTGTAGGTTCAGTCCATATGTTTTTGAAGTGATATGGAAAGAAAAATGCCCCCCAAAATACTATAAGAGTACTTTCTTCTTTTATATGTGCCAGCTATTTGTAATAAAATGACTAGTTAAGAAATCTTCAGTTGATTATATAAGCTACAGATAATACAACAAGACATATATTGTTACTGGAAAACCTACCTTGGTCTTGTCAATAAGGCCAATGTATTTGCTTATTTTCTTTTAAAAATATGTTTTGCAAATGTGCTGTTTTTAAGAAAGCAACGACAAACCACATTTTGCACAGGGCACAGTATGAAAGCTAAAGAGTTGGGATTAATTGATGCAAATATGGAGATACTTTGCATAAAAATAATGAAATGGCATCATGTGGCAGCATTATATTTTTGACTCTAATCCAAACTACACTAACATTTTAGAATTCAACGCAGTCAGAATTTTGGATGCTTCAAATAATTTCCTGATATCAGCTGCCTGGAGTATTCTTTGTTATTAGTATTTTGTTGTTTTACTATTATTTCTAAGAGGAAATAGCAAAAATAAAAGCATCGCTCTAATAAACAGCAAAAATAAAAAACAGTTGGCAAATACGACACATTTCAATGTCCTTGTGTCATTAAGAAATCATTTTTGTATCTTTTTAATTTAAAATGGGCTTGGAATTTTTTTTCAAATAATGAGCTCACTTTAAGATATGAATATCAACCCTCATCCTCTCACTGGTTTTCTCTTCTAAGAATGAGAGAGAATGTGTTAACAGCAGGGCCTGAAAGCCTCTTTGCCATGATGCAGTGCAACCAGCAACTGTTAATAGGGAAAGCAAAGAAGTCATTCAAGATTTTTAACAGGAGGCAGTCTAATTAGTATGAAATTATTTCCCATTGCCCTCTTCAGCAGATTCCCATCCTTTGAGCCATTTAATTTGGAATGGTAGCACATATGCTCTCAGAGTCATAAACAGCTGTTCAGGTCTGTGATATTCATTTAGTAAAAGCCGATTTTAGAGGCAGAGAACCAAAAAAAAGGATCTGTTTCAAAAACACTAAGCCCAAAGTAACCCACATTTGTCAAAATCTAAATGTCAGAGCCTGAAAAATTGTTTTCAAAGAAAAGCTTTGTTAAGGTTGTCTTTCCACTTTGATGGAGTCCAGCCATAGACCAACCAGGGCATAGTGAAGGATTAGAAAACCCCTTACTTTTTTTTTTTTAATCAGACACTTCTTTCTGACTAAGCTAATGGTGCTGCAAGTTATTTCCATTTCCTCTTATTCTCTCCCCAGTGAAGAGAGAGAACAGCTAGTTGCAACACTGCAATCATACATGGAAAAAAAAAACCCACAGAAGTCATCAGTCAAAGGTAGGATGTCAATATTCCCAATCCAGTTTTTCCTTAAGACTAGTTTACTGCTTACCTACCACACTGGGTAAAACTAGATTGGAAACGTCTTCTTTCCTTCACTGAGATTCAGTTTCAGTCATCCCTTCTTGGTGTTTATCTTCTCATCCAATTCCTCTCAATCCATGCCTTTGATTTGATCCTTTCCTCTGACTCCCTGCTTTCAACTGCATCCTAACTATGAGGCCTCAAGGCGATCTATCCTCCAACTCTCTCTTCCCCCTTCATCTATCCCAATTGGTTTTCCCACTTTAATTCCCAGTAAACGGGCAAAATCAGTCTCCACAGTGATCTCAGTAAACCATGTAGTCATCCTAACTCAATATTCTCCAGGATTAGACTGAATCTGGTTTCCCTGAAATCTGATGTAAGAGCAGTTTGTGTCTAGACACATTACTGTAGTCTCCCCATACACACTGTATAATAACAATTTGTTTGGACTCTGTAACAAATTTAGTCTTTACTTTGCCCACACTCATGTTTCTGCACAGAGATAGAATCAAATAGGCACTTAGGTTGTGGATGCCCCTTGCCATTTTCTAGTTTTTATGGAATTCACATATTCATTCAAGTTCTTATTAAGTTTATTTCTAAAAGCACCAAATCCTATTTTTCCTTCCTTTTAAATTAAGGACCTGCAATATTTTCCTGATTAGACTGCTGTCATATTGTCCAGGAAAAAGTAAAATTTGCCACTGTTAATTGTGTGGCATTACAACAGTACTACATTGAAAATGGCAGCCCATTTAACAGTCTCCACTTTTACAAATTATAGTACAAAGTCTCCATTATGATTTTCCCAAGTTACCACTTTCAGGAATTATAAAATATTCAGAAGGGTCAGGGTCATATTTTCACGATTAGAATAAATCTTGGGCAAGCTTAGATAGTTTCTGCATTACACACATAGGTACTTGTTCAGTTATTTCAGTTGTGTCCAACTTTTCCTGAGCCCGTTTGGGATTTTCTTGGCAAAGATACTGGAGCAATTTGCCATTTCCTTCTCTAGCTCATTTTATTGGTGAGGAAAAAGGGTTAAGTGACTTGCCCAGGGTCACAGAGTTCATAAGTATCTAAGACCAGATTTAAACTCAGAAAGATGAATCTTCCCGATTTTAAGCCCCATACTCTATCCACTCTACCACCTAGTTGCAATCTAAAATTTTGTTGTTTCTATCAGAACATTTCATTGAATTTGTTTAATTTCTTTTTTCTAGGAAGTTTGTCTTTGACAGCTTCCATCTTTCCCTTCTTCTCCCTATTTCAGATCCTCCCACATGCACAGCACTCCTGAATGGGCCTGTAGTTTTGCTGATGGAGGAGGGATTCTACTGAGAGAATTCACACAAAAGCGGTAAGGTAAGAGTGAGAAATAATATTTAATATCCTTCCTAGAAGTGTTTATAGTAATAAACACACTGACGACACTTAAATTTTTTTAGTGCTGCCTTTCCAACAGCTCTGAGATAGGTCATGTAAACATAATTGTCTCCATTTTACTGATGCAAAAATTGAGGCCCATAGAGGCTGTGACATCTTTATGTTTTAAAATGTTTCATTGATACTTTTTTCTTTTCTTTTATATCCAGAGAGAGAGAGATTATTTATTTCCTTCATTTTATAGATGAGGATACTGAGGAAAACAGGATTAAATGAGGAGATATAAACATTAAACTGGTCATATAACTAGTAAGTATGTGAGGTTGGATTTGAACTCAAATCCTCCTGAGTATAAATAAGTAGGGTCAGACAGAACTGATCACCACATTAGACATAATCCAAAAATGCTTGTCTCATTCCACATCCCTGTGGTGTTCAGGAAGGACCAGTACCTTTGATGTGACAACTGCTTGAGCCCTTTTCAGAGCTCTTTCCATTTTTGGTGTCCACCTGTACCACCCAACTCTCACCTGTGGCTCCAGGAAGCTGTAGTATGCGCAGCAGCTACACCACAGTAAACCATTTCTGCAAATGGACTAAACCAGGTTGAGAGTAACCAAGGGAGTCTCAAACTTATTGGTGGATCAGGGGAGTATCTGCCTCAAGCATGTAAAGACTTCCTCTGGTGGAATAGGTGGATGAGAACTATTTGTTCCAACAACCACAAAGGCAGCTGAAACAGGTGCTTTGGAGCACTTAGAACTTGGTTAGACATTAAAGACACCAAGGTCATCCACTGCATCTTGAACTATCATCTTGATTCTGTCCTGCCACTGGACTGTGATGACTTTGGAGGAGAGTGAGGACGATGACTTCGTGCAACTCTGCCTCACTTAAATCCAATTTCTGCAGGAATCAAGAGATAAAAGACAAAAAAACCAAAACAATCTCTTTGGTGAAAGGCAGGAAGCATGCTTGCTTCTCCACTAGCCTTTTGAAGTCATGACTAGTCATTTAATGTAGGAGTTATGAAGTCTTTCAGTGCTGTTCTCTTTCACTTTATTATGGTCATTGTATAAATTGTTCTTTTGGTTCATGCTGTGACCATATGAAGTTACACATTAGTAAGCAGAAGAACTGGCCCTAAAACAGAGTCCAATTCAGTACCCTTTTCAGGATACCAAGTAGCAAAATAAGGATGCTTGAATGACTGATCTAAAAGATTTAATAAGATAGAATCTCTAAGGAGAAATGAATAAAATGGAAATCAGAAGACTATGGAAATGAGAAACAAATAGGTAAACCTTTAGTTCACCTAACAGAAAACCTAGAAAAGTTAAATGACTAAAATAAGATGAACAAAGTAGAACTACAATAAAGAAGCAATAATAAAAATACAGATCATTAGAACCTACTAAGACAATTACATGCTAGAAGGAAATGGATGATTACTTATAAATTCAGAATGACCAAATTAACATGAAATGGAGATCTTAAACAATCCAGTCTCCAGAAATGAAACGGAAAAAACCATGAAGGAAACTAACAAAGTGGGGTGGGGGTGGGATTGTATGTGGTTTTATATTTGAATGCTATCCAATGTTTAGAGCAGTGGGTTTTTTTGTTTGTTTGATTGATTGATTAATCCTATCTGACTGACACCATTTGGGATTTTCTTGGCAAAGAAACTGGAGTGACTTGCCATTTCCTTATTCAATTCATTTTTACAGGTGGGGAAACTGGGGCAAACAAGGTTAAGTAACTTGCTCAGGGTCCCATAGCTATTAGGTGTTTGAGGCCAGATTTGAACTCGTGAAGATGAGTATTCCTGACTCTAGTCTTGACACTCTATCCACTGTGCCAGCTAGTCGCCCCTTAAAAAGCAATAGTCATACACAAATTATCATCAATAGCAAAAAGAAAATGCCCTTCCAAATACCTTATATAAGACAAATCTGGCAAGGATAAAGTAAAGAAAGAGAATTATAAATCAGTATCATGAATGGAGAAAAAGTGTTTCTTAAGCACCTAGTATGTGCCAACCACCATAGTAAGCACTTTCTACAAGTATTATCTCATTTCGTCCTCACAATTAAGTGCTATATTATCCCCATTTTACAGTTGAGGAAACTGAAGCTGACAGAAGTTCAATGACGTGTCAGGGTCATAGCTGGGTGAGACAGGTTTATGAACTCAGCTCTTCCTTACTCCAGTGCTGCCATTCTATTCCCTGGACTACCTATGAATATTGAAATGAAATTTTAAAATAAAATCAAAGCAAAGAGACTACAGTAACATTCCAAAAATATGAAACTGTAACATAGTTGTATTTGTACTGCAACATCAGGAAAATAATTAAATTAGGAAAACAATCATATTAAAAACAAAAAGAGCCACCCAAAACCCTCCTCATTACTATATCAATAGATTAAAAAAAAGCCTTTGGCAAAGTATAACTTCACTTATGCTAAAAGTCCTAAATTATATACATATTAGGAATAGCATTTTTAATATCACAAAAAGTATATATCTCCAACCAAAAGTTGGCATTGATGTGGACAGGGACTACAGGAAGAACAATCTCAAGAAAAAAAGTAATTTTTAAAAACTTTTACTCAAACTTCCTTTGCTTCTACATCCAAAGTGGGGCATTGAACTCTCCAGACAGGTGAGTCGAGACTTGATGCCTCCTCTCTTCTCCTTTATACAGGTGACCTTCAAGGCTTCCCTTTTTTGAGATCTTAAAAGCTGAATTTGTCCAATTTTCGGAGACTGCCTAGTGGGAATCATGTTACACAGAAGCTTTTTAGGCTTATGTGAGAAAGGAAATGGTTAAATACTAGTCAACCTGCCTCCTTTTGATCTGAGAGGAAAGGATTCTCCTTTTTTCCTTTGTCCTTCCACATTCAGAACTTGACCAGAGTTCCAATGTAGGAGGGTGGGGAGGCTTACATACCTTCCAGGTCTTGGCTGGAGAAGGGCTTGAGGGGATCAGGAAGGCTTCCCAGTCAGGGAATCAAATATGATATGTTCTAGGGGTTCTAGGACCCTCCAAATGCAAAGGTACAGGGTGAGTTTGCTTCAAAAGAATTTGACCACTTAAGTCTTCTGTCAGTCAAGAGACAAGATTTTATTGTAACACCAGTCGGGCGGGGGAGTTTCTAAGAATCTACACATTTAATGAGGATGTGGCTGATACTTTTATACCTAACATGCCTATGAGAAAATCTGAATGGGACCACAGAATGGCAAATTGCCTGGGGTGGGGCCAGGTGCAGAGAATGGAAGGAATTAAGTGATAGGCACACAATGAAAGGACAGTTAAAAGGATTATACTGAGATGGGTCTGATGTCTCAGGGCTGCTAAAATGTATGGGAAAGTTCAAGAACTCAGGGTCTGGAATGGTAATTTAAATGGGAAGATCTTTCCTATTCATTAATAGGCCCATGTGACCTACTTTGGTGACATGAGTCTAAGTCACATAGAACAGGAAGAGGTGGAGCTAGAGCAGAACTGAGAGGATATTTGATTAGAGAGCTGCAAGAGCTGTGGGCAAGCAGACAGATGGCTGATGTGAGTGAAAGAATCTGCTTGTGATTTGTTTAATGGAGCTGGTTTGTGGGAAGTCTAGCAGGAAGAAGGCTTGGAGATGGTGCTGTCCTCTGTATTGTTATTGTGTATAGATTTTTGTTACTATGATGGATTTGGCTTTCTGGTGTCTGAATAGATGTTTTGGTTCTGTCTTCCATGTGGAGAGTCTGTTGTATTTCATGATTCAGAATTGCACCACAATTGCATGGCTGCCATAGGCACCGTGAATATAAAATTTGTGCTACTGGGTCTTTTTTTTTTTTAGAGGTCCAGATCCCATTCCCCATCAGCATTATTTACAATGGAGAAATATAAGAAGCTTTCCAATCAATATAAGACCAAGAGCAATTCCCCCAATAGATAGGCAAAGAATATGAACATGTAGTTCTAAAAAAAATTTTTTTAAATATTATTAACCATACAAAAATTGCTCCAAATCATTTGTAATAACAGAAATTAAAATTAAAGCAACTCAAAGATTTGTTTCACCCAAGAATCTGGCAAGAGCTAGAAATAGGCTAAGCTGGAAAGGCTGCAGGAAGATACGAATATTGCAACATTGCTGGAGAAGCTGTGAATTGGTCTAACCATTTTGGAAAAAGCATTGGAATGAAATAAAATTCCTACATATTCCAAAATATTTCTGGCAGCACTTTTTGTGGTAACAAGGAAGTGTGAACTATGTAGGTAACCATTGATTCGGAAATGACCAAACTGTAGTGCATGAATATAAAAAAAAAATGACATATTTGAGTCATTCAAAGAAACTGTACTGATGCAGAGTGAAAAAAGAAGTAGGGAAACAATATGAAAAATGCCTATGATATTTTGAAGAGAAAGAACAATAAAGAGTAACTGATTATAATGAAAATGACCAGATTTGCTCTCAGAGAAACCAATGTACCTTCCTTAGTAGGGTAAAGAACTGGAGGTGTGGAAATGATGGGATGTTAATTTAAATGGGAAGATCTTTCCTATTCATTAATAGGGCCATATGACCTGCCTGGGTCACATGGAAGCCTGGGAACCTCTTTGAATACACTCTGGGAACCTCTTTGAACTCTCCTTGAATCAAATTGAAGTTCTTCAATTTGAAAAGGCTACAAGCTAAGACCAAAGTGGAGGGAGTGTTGGTGCATGATTTTCTGTTTGCAGATGATTGTGCACTCAATGCAGCCTCTGAAGCTGAGATGTAACAAAGTATGGATCAATTCTCTGCTGTCTGTGTTAATTTTGGCCTAATAATTAACATCAAGGAAACAGGTGCTCCATCAGCCACCACCACACCATGCATATGTGGAACCATTGGTTACTACAAATGGAGAAGCTTTGAATGCTGTGGATAAGTTCACTTACCTTGATAGTGTACTTTCCAGGGATGTACACATTGCCAGTGAGGTTGATGAACACATTGCCAGAGCTAACTCAGTGTTTGGGAGGCTCCTAAGAAAACTGAAGGTCTACAGAACTGTTGTGCTGACCTCATTGTTATAAGCCTGTGAAACATGGACAGTCTACCAGTACCATGCCAGGAAACTGAATCGCTTCATTTGAACTGTCTTAGGAAGATTCTGAGGATCACTTGACAGGATAAGGTACCAGACACTGAAGTCCTTGCTTGAGCTGAACTTCCAAGCTTGTATTGGTCTGATCAACCATAGCCTGACACAATGAAACTTCACTTTGTCATGGTGATGTCATTTTGATCCTCTTTGAACACTGAAGGAAGACAGCAACAACCAAAATCTGTTACCCCTAACCTAGCCTGTCCCCCCTTTGTCTGTTGCCTCCAAATTGCCTCTGGCTGCTTCCCACATAGCTCTCCATTGTCTATTACTTTCTGATTGCCTCCAGCAATTTTCCACCCTTGATCACATCAGAATCCCTTTCTTGGTTCTGACCTCTAGTCACCCCAGTCCCATCAAGAGCCTCCTTAGACTCCTCCTCAAGACCCCTCCAACCCTTCCTCCTATCACCTCAGACTACTAGACTACCTTCAGAATCCTCCCACAGTCTTTCTATATCTAAAATCCTCCTTATCTCCATGAAGGTGCTCAGATTCTATCTGGCCCACTTGCTAATATATTAATTATATATTATTAATTAATTAATAATATTAATATTATTAATTAGCATCACAAATGGTGAGGCTTCTTTAGAATTAAAAACCAATATGGCAAATCTTTAATAAACTTTGGCTGAACTTTGGCTTGGGTCAAATTCATTCAGGCAGGACCCGATATGTCGACATTTTGGAATCCCAAGCACCCCAAACCTCAAGATTATGTTCCCTGACCTCAACAGAATGTGGTGTTGTGCTAACTGGTTTGGAAAAACTATTTATTTTTCCTTTGAAATCTTTGTTAAGAGGATAGGGAAGGTAGAAGGGTATTTTTCATAATTCATGTTATGTCTAAACAAAATCCATCAATGACATTAAAAGTAATCTCTTATAACAAAGTGGAGGGGGCCAAGAAATGAATCTTTGTGGAATCCTGACGCCCACGGGATAGACGGGCTTATGCAATCTTTGTCAAACATACCTCAAGGATTTTTCTTTGTCTTGCTTTGTTTCCATTATTGTTATTGTTTTCAGAAGAATAGAAGCCTTTAGCCACCCCCTGGAGCCAGAAGGCAACCTTTGAGTAGAATAATAAATGCCATGATATCAACTATAGCTGCAACTAGCACCTCCGATTAAGGCTTGCTGACCCTTTTCAGGTCTGATTGTACATCTTTGGTGTCCACCTAGCACTTAACTCTCACCTGTGGCTTCAAGAAGATGTACCATGAACAGTAGACACATCCTGGTAAAACCACTTGGGCAGATAGGCTAAAGCAGGTTGAGGGTAACCAATAGGCCATGAGTGAATTAGGGGTTATCTACCCCAAGCATGTTAAGGCTTTCCCTCCACAGTATGGGTGGATGAAAACAATTGGTTCCCACAGCCATGAAAGTGGCTAAAGCAGGTGCAGTGGAGTGCTTAGAGCTTGGTCATACATCAAAGATACCAAGGACATCCACTGCATCCTGGGCCATCACTAGTCTTGACTTTTGTCTTGCCTCCGGACTTTGATGACCTGGAAGAGAAAGTGAGGCCGATGATTTTGCCCTACTCTGCCTCACTTAAATCCAATTCACATGTGAGACAAGACATCACCCTGTGCTATTATTGCTACTCTTTGAAAATGAAGGCCAAATAACAGCTGCTGTTATCCCCAGAAACAGTCAACTCAGGTTATCTCTCTAGTCTCCTACAGGATCAGAGATCCCCGTGTCAGTTTCTTATCTTGAAGATTTACCAGGCCTGGAGGACACCTGATGATGCTCTCCTGGTGCCTCATCTACAGTGCCATTTGCTGGATGGTATGAGAGACTCCTAGGGCCAAAATAACTTTATTTCTCGAATTATCATTGGCCTGAGTCCACCCATACCCCTATGTCCATCTGATGAGGCAAACAGGAATGTTTATGGCAGATGGAACCAACAGGATACAGGATATGAGATATGAGGTAAAATATAGGATGTTATAATGGGAGTTAAAAATGTTCCTTGCCCATTGATAAGCCTCAGGTGGGACTATTGGGGGTGGCTTGTTTTGTAGCGGGGGCCCACACCTTTTGCTGATTGCTGGTGAGGCACTAGGTCACAAGGGTCATGCCTTCCAGCTGTGAAAAAAATATATGTACTCTGAAGTGAGGTTTTGCTTTGGACTTGGTTTTTGGAAGAAGGTTTGTGTGCCAGATGAGACTCTGGACAGTCGTTTTAAGAAGTGCCCTGATTTTGAAAACCCAGATGTTGGTGCTTCTCTCTCTGATAATGATGTATGTATTGCCTATGGTCAGACACTTGGAAACCTTGTCTGTAGGTTCTGTTTGTATTTTTTCTGTTGGTATCTGTGTTCAGTTAAAGTGATTGTGGACTCCTCAAAAGTTGCTTTCCTTTTGGAAAAGTAGATCTAGGAACCTATGTAGCAGACCCTCCCGTGTATGCTGAAGTGCTTGCTACTATAGATGTGGACAGCCAGAAAAATGATCAAGAAGACTGTTCCCACATCAGACTTATCTGTACCCCTTTCCTGTTCCCCTTGCTTATCTGTATGCATTTACAAAGACACTCTGGACTATCTGATATTACAGGCATTCCAGAGCTGTGATTTCTGCCCCACCCCTTCTCCAACTCCCCCTTCGCCCTATCCTGTCAAATTGAATATAGACCAGACACCTAACCTGGCTAAGTGTTCTGTCTCCCATAGGGAGCAGGGCCCACTGAATGTTCTCGACTCCCATAAGGAAAAGTCTGCTGGGTGCATCACCCCAATAAATGCCTTATTTAATCTGGAGATGGTTTGAGCAAATTTATTCAAGACGCTGAAACCCACATGTCTATTCTTTGTCATTCTAGTGTACTCAACCAGTTCACCATCCCAACCAGTGTAAAAGATCACTGAGATGTAAAAGATCTATTTGCTGTTTCTAAACATGACAGTCTATCTCCCTTAGCTGCCTTTGCGTTAACTGCGATCACACCTAGAATTCTCCATCCACTCCTCTTTGTCTCTTAGGTTACCCCTCCTCCTCCTCCCTCTCTGCCTTTCTCCCTCTCTCCATCTCCTGGGTGCCCTGCCCAGGGGAAGGTACACTTCCATGGACAAAAGCTGCCTTTATTCCTTTGGGTTTACTGGCTAGATTTCTTGCTCAAAAACCAAGCCTTGAGCCCAATTCACTCTGAAGCCCATAGAGTGGACAACAGGTCCCTGCCCTTAAAGCACAGAGTGAATGTAAATACCGAACAGTAACTGGTTTTTTTTTCACTTGAGGGTGTTTCCCCTCCCAGTTCGACATTTTTTTTTTAATTAAATGAACCATCCCTTCAGTAACTACTTAAAGAGGCCTATTCAATGATTGAATGGGAGTATCTCACTCAAAGGGAAAATCTGATAAGAACTTAGCCTAAAATGGCCAAGGTGTCCCTTTGCATCCTGGACCATGTCCAGTCATCCTGATGAATGTCTGGCCCCTGGACCCAGATGGCTCTGGAGGAAAAAGTGAGTCTGGTGACCTTGCACAGCCCTCCCTCACTCAAATCAAAGTCAGCTGCTAGTCATGTCATCATCTTGATGTCATGGTCCTCTTGGAGAACAAAGGACAAACACAATCTGGCTTCCTTCAAGACTAAGCTCAACTCCTATCTTCTGCAAGAGACCTTTCCAAGTGTCCCCCTACCCCAATGTCTTCCTCTTTGAGATTACCTTCCATCTACTCTGTTTGATGAGGGCTGGAGAGATAGGTGTACAGGAACCCCAAGGCTGGAGCTCCCTGCATGGAACATCTGGAGAAGAATTCATGGACTCAATCATTGTGGAGGTCAAGGTGGTAAAGATTTATTATGCTTTTCAGTGGACAACTTGAATGGAGTACAGGTAAAGTTTATATAGAATATTCCATAGTAAAACATGTGCCAAATAAGCTAACTAGGTGATTCAGAGTGGGATTAGGGAGTGGTTAAGGAGGGGTTAGTTCTTAAAGGAACATGCATTTTTGGTATCTACTGCACAGATAGTTTACCCAGAGTTCATGGGGAAATGGCCCAAGGAGAGGGGCTACATGGAGGTGTGGTTTTAGTCCTAAAAGTCATTAAGTCAACTAAGGGTCAGGACTGACTAAAGAATACCGGGTTGTATTATACAATTATTATTATTTTACAATGCCTTGTTAGGCAAGATTAACCTAAGGAAGTATACATATGTCTAAGTCTAGGATGCACATGATTGGTCAGTGAAGAGTAAATGTCATTATGACCTAGTACACAGACAGTTCAACCAGTACACAGACGATTCAGACTAATAAGTTCTGTAGGTACAGATGGCTGCTGTATCAGGCGTGAGATAACCATTGTTGCTGGGGCAGGTTGTGTCCTTGGGCTGGGGAGAAACTGCCTGAGATAGTGTTTTGAGGCTAGGGAGAAAGAAATGTGATCTTAGATTGGGGCTCAAGCACATGCACCCAAGAACCCCATCATGTTTATAGTAAATTTTCACTCACTTATTTACCTGTTGTCTCACTTTTAGAATGTGAGTTCCTTCAAGGGAGGGATTGCTTGTCTTTTTTTTGTATCCCCAGTGTTTAGCACACAGTAGGTGCTTAATCAATGCTTCTTATTTTATTAGCCATAGGGAAGACTGAGGGCTTTGTAACAATTTGGACAATGCCAGGCAAGGGATTGACACTCCACTTTCACAGAATAACTGACTTCTGGGCCCACTAGGGTTCCTACTGAGGTTCTGTCATCTACTCAGCGAAAGAGAATTTTTCTTGGAATCACTGAACCTCAGAGTTGGAAAATCTATATGTAAACAAGAATCCCCTCCAAGACACATCTGGTAAATAATCATCTCGTTTCCACTTGAAGATCTCCAATGAAGGGGAGTCCATTTACTTGAAACTGGGGAAACTCTAATTGTTGAGAAAGGAAATTTACCTGACATCAAAATTAAGTCTGCCTATACCAAAGTCTGCCTATTGTTCAAACACTATGTCCCCGCAGAACTCACTGGAGACAGTTTGGCACCTTGAGCCCAATAGTCCTAGGAATAGCAGTTCCCTACCCCACCTGCCCTCAGACCACTGACATTGATTCCAACCCAGCCCCTAAAACCATCACGGAAGGGAGCAAACTCAGTGCAAATACATTTTGACAATTTCCTCAGCAGGTGCTGCACCTTTCGCTCCTCCAGCAGCCCCAAATACTGGAGAACTAGGAAAGTTCTCACTTCAAAGTCCTTGGCACCATCAAATGGTTCACAACAGAAAATCATATGTCTTTATCCATGGAAATAACACCAAAAGAAGATGTTAAATCCAAAGTAACATGGGGCCTTTTCATTTTATTTCTAGCTGAAGCCTCCCAAGTATGTTGTTTCTCCCTTATAGAATGTGAGTCCCTGAGAGAGCAGGGACTGTTTTGGTTTTTCCATGTAAATCCCTAGCATTTAGCCCAGTGCTTTTGGCTGGGGAACCCTATACCTCCCCCACAACCATGGAGTATTTTTTGATTTGAAAGGAAGAGGCCACAGAGCTCTAGACTGATTATAGGTAGTAGTTTAATCAATCATCATGAATACTTATGAACAGGGGCAATCTTCCATCTGGGGCAGCCGTCTGTTTTGTGATTCCCCTCTGAAGAACCCCAAATCCTATGGTAATTATAGAAAACAGACAGAGGCAAGAGGAGCTAGAGAGTACATTATTAATGATTGGAGGATTTATTTTGCTTTCTGCTTAGTGATGAGCTTAGGAGTTAAGCCAATGTTGTGCCCAAACTAAGTTTGTGTGTGAATTATGTACCAGTCACATGTAGGTCATGATATTCTTATTTTGGCTTTCATAGATCATAGTATCTTATATTTTGACTCAGTGCCTAAAATATAATTTTAAATAGGTCACCATATCTGGGCTTCCACCTCTCACAGAGTTTAAGTTTTCATGGCTTTTCACTTATTACTGTATTTTATGGCTTTTTCTGAATACGAACCTATGCACTTAATAAATGCTTTTAAAATAAATTAATTCCTTTCTTTTTGTTCTACCCCTTTGTCATTGATCCAAACAAGACTGATCCCACTTCTACATAACAGCCCTTTAGTTACTAAAAGATGCTGATGATCTGTCATACTGTCTTCTTTCCTATTTGAATACCCTTAATACTGTCAGTAGAAAACAGGAAAACTGTCTGAACAACATACCATCCCCAGGCTATAAAAGCGGAATGGAGATGGGAATAGTTTAATTAATTCTAAGTGACTTAGGTTAACAATAGTGTCATTTCCCATCACATAGAACTGGCCTTAGGATAAACACCTGTTCTTTCTGAAAAGTATCCCAGTACGGGAATCTGTAGCTCTAAGCCTCTGTTATTGTTATTCCACAATGGATGCCTCTGAGATTAAAAAGCCAACAACTCAATTTGACATTTAAAGCCCTTCATATTCTGACTCTAGACTAACTTTCCAAACTCCCCCAAACACACTGAGCCAAACTGGCCCATGGTAGTCTTGTCTCAAGTCTTCTCTTCTCCAAGTTAAATATTACTGGTTCCTTCACATAGTAAGCATGAACACTTCCTTAATAATTTGCTATGCCAGATTGTAAAAATAAATAAATAAATAAATAAAAGTGGGAAAGTGTGAGGGTAAAAGATGGGAATAGTTTATTTGATTCTAAGTGATTTGAATATACGGTGTGCCCTGCCATTCCCCATACACAACATTCTATTTCCCACCTTCCCCGTTCTACCTCCCCACAGAATACCCCCCTATACTTGGGATGCTCTCGTGGGCATCACTGCTCACTTGAAATCCCTAGCTCCTTTCAAAGCTCAGTTTAAGAAGTGCCTCCTATAGGAGGGCTGATTCCTACAGGTAACATTGTTCCCACCTATCCCCAATTTTACTTTCTATTAACTTACCTGTGAATAAGAAGTTTCCCTCCCTGCAGAACTCCAGTTTTTGTCTATATCCCTCAAACCTGGCACAGGACAGGGCCTAGCACTTAATAACTACCTAATAAATGACTACTGTAGCAAATGCATTCTGCATCACATGTCCAGTCATTTGATTTAGCTTTTTGTCTTACCAGCCTCTTCTTGGAGGAGTAAAACTACAAAGGTATTCATTCTGAAGTGAGCGGTTTGGTAGTCTTAGTGGAATGAGTATTTCAAATAGCTATCAATTGTCTTTTCCTCCTATCTTCTGTCCCCAAATCATCCCCACTCAACAAGGTCAGGCAAATTTCTCATTAGGAGCCATCCACCTACATTCCTCAGCCCATTCCCCAGCAGTTATGCTACAAATTAAGGAAGTGGAAGGGGCCCTCCAAGGTTGGTGAAGTAGGACTGTAGCAATACTTTGCATGTGGATTATATTCAAAATGTAATCACCAGACACCAATCAAAATTACCTTACTTTTATGATATTAAGTAAAAGTTTTAAGCTGCCCTTGTTTTCCCCTCAGAGCAATAGCTCAATATGCAGGAGGTTTCCTTTCATATATGCAAGATATATGAGGCAGCAGAATACACTTCAAAGAGCACCAAACTTGGGAGTCTATTGGCTTTGCACTTGGGACCAGAAAGCCTGGTTTAACTGGAAACAAGTCACACAACTTCTCTAGTTATCAGTTCTTTTACTGGAAAAAGGGGCCTTCCCTGTTGCCCTCATAGAACAGAGATCAAATGAGATAATTTGTGCTTTGTGGTGGGAAAGAACTGGAAACTGAGTGGATGACTGTCCATTGGGGAATGACTAAACAACTTGTGGTATATAATTGTGATAGAATATTATTGTGCTATAAGAAATGATGAGCTGGTTGATTTTATTTTATTTTTTTTAATTAATTTTATTTATTTTCAGTGTTCTACAATCACTACCATATAACTTAAATTTCACCCCCCCATCCCAAGACAGCATACAATTTTATATAGGTTCTACACATACATTCCTATGAAACACATTTTCACTATATTCGTGTTGTATAGAAGAATTAAAATGAATGGGGGAAGTCATATAACAAACTAAAACATAATACATACACAAAAAAATGATCTGCTACATTCTGTGTTTGAATTCCATAGTTCTTTCTCTGGATATGGAAGTCATTTTGCATTAAAAGACCATTGGGAAATTTTTTTAAGTCCTTGCATTGCAGTGAAGTTCCAAGTCTACCAGAAAAAATTCTCACACACTGTGGTCGTTGCTGTGCACAAAGTTCTCCCGGTTCTGCTCCTTTCACTCAGCATCAGTTCATATAAGTCTTTCCAGGCTTCTATGATGTCTTCCTGTTCATCATTGCTTACAGCACAATAGTACTCCATTACATTCATATACTATAATTCATTCAGCCATTCCCCGATGGATGGGCATCCCCTTGATTTCCAGTTTTTGGCAACTACAAAAAGGGCTGCTATAAATATTTTTGTACATGTGGGACCTTTTCTCATTCTCATGATCTCTTGGGGATACAGTCCTAGAAGCAATATTGCTGGGTCACAGGTTATGCATATTTTTGTAGCCCTTTGGGTATAGTTCCAAATTGCTCTCCAGAATGGCAGGATAAAGCTGGTTGCCTTTAGAAAAACATGGAAAGACTTACATGATATAACGAAGAGTGAAGTGAGAAGAACCAAGGGAATGTTGTACCCAGTAACAACAATACTGTTCTAAGAGCAGCTTTGAATGATTAAGTGATTTTGAGTATTATAAATATTCAAATCAACTACAAAGGATTTATGAAGGAAAATGCTCTACCTCCAAAGAAAGAACTGAAAAGTAGAAGTATATAAAGTATGGTTTTACATATACATATAAACACATATTTGGATCTCATGGCAGCCTTCTCTAGGGTAAAGTGGGGAGGGAGGGAGAAAAAAATAAAGGGAGCACAACAGAGAATAAATGAAAATTTAGAAGGAAGCACCAAAAAGCAAGGTAGCATTGAAAATGATGTATAGTGTATATTACATGGTTTAAAAAAAGTAAACTGTAAAATATATATTTCACTGGGGAATGGACTGAGGTATATAGCTGGACTGCTTATAATGAGAAATTTGCCTGGCCATGTTGAGTGGGGATGATTTGTGACAGATGATGGGAGGAAATGACAACTGATAGCTATTTGAAATCCTCTTTTATACTGAATCCTCTTTTTGTGTTGTGCTGTATACATGGAAATGTTCTTTTTTTTTGTCTTTAAGTTCAAAAATGAATTTTAAAAAAGAAAAGAATAAGACAATGTTGTGGGAGCACTTTGTGCAGTGCTATATAAAGAGAAGGCATTCTTGCATAACAGCTCTTTTAACTTTTTAATTCAAAGAATAACTGATCCCATTTAATAAAACTGTCTCCTCTGGGACATTCTTAAAAGTAGAATCAGCTCTTGATTATTCAGAAATGAATAATTCTAATAGGATATAGATTACCTTTGGACCTGTGTCTCTTCCATCCTTTTCCATCTTTTGGGCATGTCATTGCTCATTAGAACAATGGTTTTCAGCCCTCAAATCTGCAACACTCCAGGTCCTCCACAGTCATCTATCTCAGAGGACATTTTTGAAATTCCCAGAATTATTCTAAGAAAAAAATAATTTTAACTCATTTTAATATAATTTAATTTAATATAAATGTACATATACAATAAGTAATGCATGAATTATATGCCCATATAAATCCTTAATATATACATATATAATTTTAAGAGGAATTAATGACACAAAATCAAACAAACCAAGATGGAACATCACATTTTCAAGACAATGGAACTACTCTTAGCACTACTTAAAGGCCTTGGTGGGTTGCCTGTACCTCCCATTCTCTTCTCCCACTGCAGTACTCTGCTGTAATACTAGGAAACTCCAAGCCAGCTCCACTAATACTATTCAGACAGATATTCCCGAGCCTCAGTTTCCTCCTCCGTAAAATGTGGGGTTGAACTAGATAGTTTCTGAAGTTCTCTTCCTCTCTAGACCCAACTGAATATGACAACTTAATCTTTACTTGTTTCCCCAAATGCCCTCGTGCGGCTACTATGTGTTAGTAAAAGAGTGGTCAGGTTGTGAACCCACACTGAATACCTTCCATCTTCTACAAAGGTGACGTGAGGGGAGGAAACCCAAGGCTAACACATGATGGGTACATATACATTTCAGTCTTTGCTCATGTCTCCCCCACAAGTACCATGACTTTACTGTGTGATCTTCTCAGGCCAAGTAACACGATGCTCCTCCATCCGCCATCCACCAGTACCTTTCCTATTACTATACCACTAAATACTTCTGCAGAACTACTGCTACAATCAATTATTCCCATTTTTTACTGCTCTTATAGTGAGGAAAGGAACAAAAGATTGTTATAAAGACTTTATTTTTCTTTGCTTTTAATGGGATGGGATGGATAGAGAAAATAGATTTCTGTTCATTAAAAAATAAAATTTAATTTTTTTAAATTGGAAGCAATTTTTCTTTTACTCTTGAATTGCAAACAAATATAATCTTCTCTGATTCCTGCTCTCAATAGCACTCTGATCTCTTGACTGGAGAAGAAAAATATCAAATACACATCAGTCATTTTTACTATGATCTTGCAACATAAGAAAACAATGAAAGGAATGGTTTTGGAGAAACCTTACTAGACATATAAACTGACAGAGTTATATGACCAGAACCAGGATAGCAGTTTACAAAGTAGAAACAATATTGATAAAAAAAAAAAACAAACAAACCCAAAACTCTGATTAATAAATACTAGTTGACTTGACTCAATTAGTGCAAGAGTCACTCTCCAGAGGAGTGATGAGGAAACATGCTATCTACCTCCTAACAGAGAGGTGATGGACTCAAAATGCACAATGAGACATACATTTACAGACACAGCAAATATATAGCTTTATTTTATTTGACTACAAGGATTGCATTTTTCTTTTCTTTTTTCCCTCATTGGTAAGGTTTGGGGAGGAGAATGGAATTAGTGATAGTTATTTCAAAAGAAGAAAAGAAATAAGAGGGTCATTGAAGCATTTTTAATGGAAAGAAAAAAAAATTACAAGGAAACAGACAGGCTGTCCTTAATAGAAACTCAGTTTCATGTGTAATTCCATTTTTCTTCTCTAATCTGTATGTGGAAATGCTCATTTAGATTGCTTTTAAGTTCAGAATTTTGAAAAATTAAAAAATTAAGTTCTTTAATGACAGGAACCATTTCTTTTTTTCTTTTTGTTTTGTATCCCTAGTGATTAGTACAATGCCTGACACATACTAAGTGCTTGCTTAATTTTTATGAAGTAAAAAAAAATTGCTCTAACTTAGAACATACCTGTTTTTCACTTCTAATATCACTAGCCAATCCACTGAAACTTCTGATCTGGAATATACCATGGAATATCTTTTAGGAGCTGAGATTAAAGCAGCTATGGTGACAATTATTGAGGGTTGTATGTGTGTTTGTGTTTTACTTTCCTGGCTGAGAGTACTATGGACAGCTCTATGACATCCCAGAGGATGCAGCTGCAGGGCATTTGGAGACAAGGGATATTTTGTGATTTGGAGAGGACCTAGACTTTTTAGAATTGTCTGCATAAGATATGCATGGATGACAACCCTGATTGTTCCCCAGGGATAAGTCAAGACAATAACATTTGACTAATTGTGGAGCCAAAATGAAAATTTTATTTACGAGCATGCAATAATCCTGACTAGACACTGACTGGGGCCCTCTCTGGAAATGGAAACTTCAGAAATAGAAATTGTAGAAGCCTTCTGCATCAGAAGACTTTTCCAATCACCATTATCATTGACCTTCTAATCAAATGAGAAAGATTCCATCCACTTCAATGATGCCATCAATGGACATCTCTTTCACATCAGCACTTTAATTAGGACTTTGTGGCTGATTGAGTCTTCAGGCTGGAAAGTTTCTTTATATTTAATATTTCTGTGTCCTATGGCTAGCAAACTCATACTCTGTGATCCTCTCATGTAGATTCAGACCCATCTACTGAAGGAGAAAAACAAAACTTCCCCCACATTCTCATTAAGTGCTTCCACATCCCCACTGCAGTCCCTATCTTCTTGCTTCCCCCCTTTCACAGAACCCTCTGAAATCCCACTTTATTTTAAATAAGTTCCCTTTAATCCTGAATCTTTTTTTTTTTCACACTTCTAACCTGTAATCTTTGTCAAATTCTCCCTCCTATCTTGAAGGTCTCAGGCTACTTTAAGAGATGTGTCTTGCTCGTTTCTCCATTCAGACAAATCCTTGGAAGTTCAATATGTGGCTCATTTTTTCTACTAACGGACATAGTTGCAATGTCAGTATATAGAAGCACCCCCACCCTCAGGAGTGACCATCAGCTCCCCTTATCAGCACTCAAGTTCACAGAGCATCAATTTTATTTATGCAATAAGGGACACAGAAAGGACATGTTAGGATCATAGAGTCAAGTCCTTTCCTCAATTCCAGTGGGAGCCTTCTTCTTCTAACCAATTGAAGAAGAACATCATTCCCATAATCTATAATATTGCACTGGGTTGGTCCCCATTTGTTTCCAGGGTCAGAGGCTCACCACCATAGCTTTTCCTTCTGATTATACAGCACTAAGGTTTTTCCTCCAGATAACACACCACAATTCAGCTCTCCTTCCACAAGTGTAGTTTTTGTTCCTTCTCTTATGAACAAAATTTATTTCTCAGACAAACCAGAAGAATCTGACAGCTAATTGAAAACTGTCACTCCTCCAACTCTACCTGTTGAACATTGTCGCAGGTTTTCATACTTAGAGCTAGAGTCTTTGGATTACTTCCTTTCTGTTCTTTAACCCTGGGACCCAGTCCTATCCTTGAAAGCAAAGAGTATTGTGGAATAGATATTGATAGATACATTGGTCAAATAAGATGGAAAATGTTTTGGCATGCAAATTAGCAGCTTCAAGAAAGCACTAGAAAACAAATGGGGGGGGGTGAGAAGAATCAAGAAAGATAAGTCAACTGAAAACTGAGAAGAGGGTGATCAATCTTGCCAAATGCCTCCTAAGATCAAGAGTAAAGAGCAAAAAAAGAGAGAATGGGAGGATAATATTAAAGGATTTTGAGATGCATGAGAGGCAAGAAGAGATCATTTGCAAGAAGGACCTCTTTGTCTCAGTAAAGAATATGGGTGGGGGATTCCTCTGCTGAGGGGTTAGGGAAGAATAATATGGTGAGATTAAGTAAAAGGAAAGTGAGTTTAGAACAGTTGCCAAGGTGTGGAGAGAATAAGGGAAGAGCGAAAGGATTGCTTTGCTTCCTGAAAGTCTAATTGAGATTAGATAACATACATTTGTAATGGTTATGGTCAGTACTGTTGTGAGACTTCCTCTAGTACTGTTCAGTAGCTTATGAGAATATGTGGAGAAAATGGATGGTAGGAATAATCCAGGACTGCAGTTTAACTAGGTTTGGGTAAAGGTAGGAAAAAGAGATAAGGAATTTAAAAGTGTAAAGGCAAGATATAGTTGAACTGGTTAACTCTGGCATTAAGATTGGGAAGAGAGGAAAATGAAACCAGAGCAAGGTTGATAGCTGTGCAGAACACTATGGGATAGAAGGATTGGAAGTCAATTTAAGAATTAAGACCAGGTTTAATAAGAATGAGACACAAGAAAAAATGAAAGCAAATTATAAGTAGAGGAACCTCAGAGGTTTTTTTTTTTTAATTATGAAAGTGAAATATTTGTGGTTAATGGTGAGATCAAGATAGGTAGAGAAATAGTAAGAAAGCATCTAGCTAACTTTGATAAGTTCAAATCACCAGAACCAGATAAAATACATCCCAGGGTACTAAAAGAAATGGCAAAGGGGATTCTTGACCTATTTTCAGTGATCTTTCCAACATTATGAAGAAATAGAGAGGTACTTCAGAACTATGGATGACTGCCTGACGTTTTTTGGCAATTTTATTTTTTTAATTTTTTTAGAAACCTTAAATTTTAAAATAATATTTTATTTTTCCAATTTCACAAGAAGAAATTTTTGACATTCATTTTAAGATTTTAAGTTCCAAATTTTTCTCCCTCCTCTTTCCTCCTCCCCAAGACAGCAAGCAATCTGATATAGGTTATACATATATAATCATGGCAAACATATTTCCACATTAGTCATGTTCTGAAAGAAGAATCAGAACAAAAGGAAAAAAAGAACCCAAAACAGCAACAAGGGAAAAGAGTATGCTTCTGTCTGCGTTTAGACTCCGTCAGTTCTCTCTCTGGATGCAGATGGCATTTTCCATCATGAGTCCTTTGGAATTGTCTTGGACCATTTAGTTGATCATCACACAGTGTTACTGTGACTGTTTACAGCGTTTTCCCGGTTTTGCTCACTTTACTCAGCATTAGTTCATGTAAGTCTTTCTAGGTTTTTCTGAAATCTGCCTGCTCATCATTTCTTATGGCACAAGAGTATTCCATCACATTCATATACCACAGCTTGTGAAGTCATTCCTCAACTGATGACCATCTCCTCAATTTCCAATTCTTTGTCACCACAAAAAGAGCTGCCATAAATGTTCTTGTACATGTATGTCCTTTTCCCTTTTTAATGCTCTCTTTGGGATACAGACCTAGAAGTGCTATTGCTGGATCAAATGGTATGAATAGTTTGTTTGCCCTTTGGGTATAAGAACCTTAAAATTTTAAAATGGAATACTCTTTTAAAAATTAGATTTATTTTTCTTTTTTTTAATAGATAATTTATTTATTTCCACAAGATTTTTAATTTTAAATTTTCTCCCCATCTCTCCCCTACCCCCACCCCTTAGGTGTGCACCCTAACCACCCCTTTCTCTAATGTACCCTCCCTTCTATCAACCCCCCTTCCCCTTCCCTCTCCCCTCTATTTTCCTGTAGGGCAAAATAGATTTCTATATCCCATTGCCTGTACAATTTATTTCCCAGTTGCATACAAAAACAATTTTTAACATTCATTTTTAAAGCTTTGAGTTCCACATTCTATCCCTTCTTTCCTCCTCACCCACACTGATTGAGAAAGTAAGCAATTTAATATAGGTCATATATGTGCAGCGATGAAAACACTTCCATAACAGTCACGTTGCAAAAAACGAACCACATTTCCCTCTATCCCATCCTGCCTTCTATTCATTCCACCCCCTCCCTTGGCCTGCTCCCCCACAATAGTGTTTGCTTCTGATTACCCCTTCCCCAACCTGTCATCCTTTTTCTTATTCTCCCTCTCCTATCCCCTTCCCCCTGCTTTCCTGTAGGGGAAGATAGACTTCCATACCCAACTGAAGGCATGTTATTCTCTCCTTATGCCAAATGCAATGAAAGTAATACTCACTTATTCTCTCTCACCTCCCCTCTTTTTCCCTCCATCGTAAAAAGCTCTTTCTTGCCTGTTTTATGTGAGATGCTATACTACATTCTACTTCTCCTTTTCTCTTTCTTCCAGTACATTTCTCTCAACACTTAATTTCATTTTTTAGGTATCATCCCTTCATATTCACCTCACCCTATGCCCTCTGTCTACATACACATACACATACACATACATGTACATGTATACGTATACATACCTACACACATATATACATGCATACAATGTACACATTTATGCACACATATATACACACATATACATACACATATGTGTGTGTATACACACACACACACATATATTCCCTCTAACTACCTTAATACCAAGAAAGGTCTCATGAGTTACAAATAGTATTTTTGCGTGTAGGAATGTAAACAGTTCAACTTTAATGAGTCTCTTATGGATTCTCTTTCCTGTTTACCTTTTCATGTGTCTCTTAATTCTTGTGTCTGAAAGTCAAATTTTCTATTCAACTCTGGTCTTTTCAATAAGAACGCTTAGAATTCTTATATTTCATTGAAATTCCATTTTTTCCCCTGAAGTATTATACTCAGTTTCGCTGGATAGGTGATTATTGATTTTAATCCCAGCTCCTCTGACCTCTGGAATATAATATTCAAAGCCCTCCAGTTCCTTAGTGTAGAAGCTGCTAAATCTTGTTATCCTGATTTTGTTTCCACAATACTTGAATTTTTTCTTTCTGACTGCCTGTAATACTTTCTCCTTGACCTGGGAATTTCTTAGAGTTTTCCTTTTGGGATCTCTTTTAGGAAGTAATCAGTGAATTCTTTCCATTTCTACCTTACCTTCTGCTTCTAGAATATCTAGAATATCCTTGCTAATTTCTTGAAAGATGAGGTCTAGGCTCTTTTTTTAATCATCGTTTTCAGGCAGACCAATAATTTTTAAATTATCTTTCCTGGATCTATTTTCCAAGTCAGTTGTTTTTCCAATGAGATATTTCACATTGTCTTCTATTTTTTCATTCTTTGCTTTTGTTTTATCATTTCTTGATTTCTCATAAAGTCATTAGCTTCATTAATTTTGAAGGAATTATTTTCCTTCAGTGAGCTTTTGGACCTCCTTTTCCATTTGGCTCATTCTGTTTTTTAAGGCATTCT
>CM053772.1:146081590-146196270 GCA_028658325.1 Potorous gilbertii
ATATTTAGGTAGTTAGAGGGATACACACACACACACACACACACACACACACACACACATACATCTCTCTCTCTCTCTCTCTCTCTCTCTCTCTCTCTATATATATATATATATATATATATATATAGATGGATAGATAGATACAGAGCACAAGGCGAGTTGAATAAGAAAGGATGATATCTAAAACAATAATGTTAAGGTGTGAGAGAGGAATATATTGGGAGGAGAAAGGGAAAAATGGAATGGGGCAAATTATCTCTCATAAAAGGGGAAGAATAAGCTTTTTCAATGAAGGGTAAAAGGGAGGAGGTAAGAGGGAAAAAGTAAAGCTTACTCTCTTCACATATGGCTTAAGGAGGGAATAACATGCTCACAAATTTGGTATGAAAATCTATCTTACACTAGGAAAATCTATCTTTCCACTAGGAAAGTAGGAAAGAAGGGGAAAAGTGAGGTGGGGAGATGATAAAAGGGAGGGCAAATGGGAGGAGGGAGTAATTAGAAGTAAACACTTTTGAGAAGGGACAAGGTCAAAAGAAAGAATAGAATAAATGGGGGGCAGGATAGGATGGAGGAAAACAGTTTTACACAACATGACTGCTATAGAAATCTTTTGCAAAACTGCACATATATAGCCTATAATGAATTGCTTGCCTTCTCAGTGGGGATAAGTGGGGAGGGAGGAAGGAGAGAAGTTGGAACTCAAAGTTTTAGGAACAAGTGTTGAGAATTGTTTTTGCATTCAACTTGAAAATAAGAAATACAAGTAATGGGATATAGAAATCTCTCTTGCCCGCTGAAAAAAGAGAGAAGATGAAGATAAGGCAAGGCAGGGGTGTGATAGAAAGGAGGGCATATTGAGGGAAGGGGTAATCAGAATGCAAGGCGTTATGGGGAGGGGGGGGAGATGGAGAGAAAATTTGGAACTCAAAATTTTGTGGAATGAATGTTGAAAACTAAAAATAAATCAATAAACATTAATAAAAAGTTAAGAAGCCTTGGCTCAGGGTATTGGTCATTATTAAAGGAAGAGGCTATGCTTCTATTCCCCCTAGAGCAGGCCTGCACATCCTGCAACCCATGGGCTGCTTGCAACAAGCCAAAGATTTTCAGGAGGCCCATGAAAAATGTAGGGGAAAACATCCTTTACATTTTTTGAGGGCCACCTGAAATCCTTTGGCATGTCTTTGGCCACTTATGGCCAATGGACTGCAGGTTGTGTAGGCCTGCCCTAGAGGATGAAGACTGCTGTGTTGTGGGGATGCAGAGAGAACTTTTTATAGAAGACTAAACTAAATGTGAGTATTGAAATGAGGATAATGAGGCACTAAGGGTGCCTGAACATTCTTCTCTTTTTGGTCAATGTAGATGGAACTGAGAGAACTAGTACATATAAACTAAAAATCCCCTTGTCATCACAATGGCTGGTGTAGAAGGGTAAAGTGCATTGATCTATGTTCTTTGTTCCCTTGGTATACTGTGATTAAAGAGTTGAATACAGTAATGTCTTTATACATGTTCTTAATTGAAATGAAGCAGGGATAGGAACAGGGGTGGAGTTTTTCCTGGGGTAGGATGGAGGCTGCATCACACCCCTAGATGACATGAGAAGAGAGTAGTCACCCAGGGAATTGGTGAATGTAAAGGGAGAGAGGAAACTAGCTCTTTAAGAATAAGAGGAAGTTTGATGTTCCCTCCAAGTGCACCTTTGAGTGGTGCCCATAATAGAAAAATAGGAGCATTTGTTTTATAGGTTAATGACTAAATAGGTTTGAGCATTGTTCCCCAGAATTCCCTTGTGATATATCTATGATGTTGATTTTGAAAGTTTAGGGATGAACCTTGAACATTTTCCTTAATAACCTGTAATTGTTCTACCCCTTTTCAGGTTATTAAAACTATTTGGGTTTTAACATTCATTCAATTTACTAGTCAATCTGCAAAATAATATTTCACAGGATCACAGAATCTAGGAGTTGGAGGGGGCCTAAGAGATGCCCTTCTCATCACAATGGCTGGTGTGAAAGGGTAAAGAGAAACAGCTAAACAGATGCAATGAGAAAAGTGCTATGGCTTTATGAAGTCTTAGTCCACTCTTGTTTGTGGAGAGAGACAGATAGAGAGAGAGGCAGACAGAGAGAGAGGCAGACAGAGAGAGAGGCAGACAGAGAGAGAGACAGAAGTAGATAGAAGTACAGTAGTCCAACCCCCACCTCAACAGGAGTTCCTTAGCCATACCCACCAGCCTTTAGTGTATGTTCATCTTTCATTGGCAAAGAAGGCCATGACATCAGAGAAATAATGGCATGATCTGAACTTGACTTTGTTTTTTTGAGTGGGGAGGCCTGTGCAGGTCACCAGGCTCACTTCTCCTCCAGAGCCATCTGAATCCAGTGACCAGATATTCATCAGGATGACTGGAGATGACCCAGGATGACACAATTGGGGTTAAGTGACTTGCCCAAGGTCACACAACTAATGAGTGTCAAGTGTCTGACGTGAGATTTGAACTCAGGTCCTCTTGACTCCTGCACTGGTGTTCTATCCACTGCACCACTTCATTATCCAATGCCTTTTATGTAGATCACTGAGAAAGGGAAACTCATTACTTTCCAACCCTCCCAATTCAACCCATTCTGTTTTTGTATAACTTTAATTGTTTAGAAAATTTTTCTGACACTGGAACTTAAATCCACTTCTTTGCAATGTTCACCCATTGCATTTATTCTTTCCCTTGAGGGGCAAACATTGTAGATCTAATCCCTTTTTCAATATCACTACCCTCCAAATTCTTGAAGATATCTATCACATTCTCCTGGAGTCTTCTTATTTCTAAGCTAAGCATCCCAAATTTCTTTGACCAGTCTTCATGAACTTATGGCTCTTCAATATCCCAGCTGTCTTCATCTGGATACTCTCCAGTTTATTTATGTTCTTCCTAAAATGTGGTGCCTAGTACTGAACATAATATGATTTTGTCTACATATGATCTAACAATGTCAGAGAAAAGCAGGAATCATCACTACCTTCTTCTTGCCTTTGAATGGAGCTTACGTTAGGATGAATGTTTTCTTCACAGTTCTATCACACATTTGCCTCGTACTGAATTTTCAGTCTACCTTCAGCTTAATGTAGATGAAATGATTTTCAGCTATCCTTTCCTCACATTGTAGATTTGTGAGGCTAATTTTTCTTAAACTCAAGTGTAAAGATAGAGTTTATATTTTCCCCTACTAAATTTGATCCCATCCAATTAAGTCTATTCTAACTTAGCAAGATCTTTTTAGATTGTGTCATCCACCATCTTAGCTATCCCACCCATTTATCTATATGTCATACTTCGTTATAACTTGTAAAACTACTTTTTGAGGCTGCTACTAGGCAGTGGGCCTAGAGTCAGGAAGACCTGAGTTCAAATCCAGCCTCAGATTCTTACTAGCTGTGTGAACCTGGGCAAGTTACTTAGCCTCTGTTTGCCTTAATCAACTGGATTAAGTGGCAAAGCACTCCAGTATGATTGGCCAGAAAACGCCATGGACAGCATTGGCATTCTAGAGTCCACGGGGTCATCATCCCTGAATATATGCACAAAACTACTTATTTAGACCTTCAAGTGATACTTTCTTGGTTTAGTATAAATAGATTTGCTGAGCAAGTTTGTCTTTATCCTATTTCCAATACTCTTTATGTTTTTATGAGCTTTAATAATATTTCCTTCAGTTTTAACAGGGTTTGAGTTCTAAGCTTCTTTCAGACTCTGTTCCCATGAAAACTGCTCAATTCCCTTGATCATTCTGGAGCCTTTTTCTGGATTTGTTACATTATGTTTTCAACCAGTTCTTGGTGATCCAAAATCACAGAAGAGAGAAATAGTTAAATATTAAATAAATAAAATATTTAACATCTAAGAAGGGGACACAATGCATCCACCTCATCATTTCCCACTTGGCTGATATCCTGGACTTCACCACTGTTTCCAGTAATTCATCATTCTATAAGATTTCATCCACCTCTCACTATCCCCCTCCTTGCCCTGGGACCCCTCTCTCCCTCTTATTGGAAAGAGTAGGGGGTAGACATTGGAGCACTCTTCCCACGGGTTTTGCTTAAGGAGATGCAGTCATCTCATCATTTCCTATTCAGCAGCAGGTCTCTTATTAAGCCTTCAAGCCCCACTCTCCTCTTTATAGTTTCTTTTTTGTAGGTTGATTCCTCCATTAGATTATAACTTCTTTGAGGGCTGGGGCTGTCTTTTAACCTTCTTTGTATCCTTAGTGTTTAGCAGTGCCTGGCACATAATAGTCACTTAGTACATTTTTTTGGTATTCTATTGTGAATATATACATAACCATCAAACTTCAATTTATCTAATATTTAGATCTTCATACTTAATTAATCAGTTTTTACTAGTTGTTCAAAAGGAATAAAGTTGACTAGTTTGGATAAACAAAAATCAAAGGAACAAAAGAACATAAAGGAAATGGAAATCCTTGAATAAATGGGTTTGTTTAATTATCTATTTTAAACAAAAAATGTAAAGAAATTCCTCCTTTAGCTGTCTAGCTGACTTGGCTGGAAGGAGTAGAGGGAGACCTGAATATTCCTAATGTTATCTAAGAGCTCCACTACTCTCTTCTAATCAATATTTGGATATTTAAAAATTTTACGTGTTACCAGTTATGGAAGTTAAATAAGTTTCTGATATTAAAAAATTTAAGACCTCTGGATCAATGAATTTTACCAATCCAGTGAAACTTATCTGATATTTTCCATGAAATTACCTGCTTTGGGGATCTCTGAAAGTGACCAGTGTCATCTCTGTTTCAAAGAGCAGTGAAATTGGCTGGGACACTGGATGACATAGACCAAAGGAAATTCTTTTGCCTTTAAAAAGTAACCTAATATCATGTTCCCAAGAAGAAAATCTACCTTTTCAATATACAACCTAAAGAGAGTATGAAGTGTACCAATGACTCTCTATGTCTTGGCTTACGAAGAAGAAAGTTTGAGTTACCATATGTTCCAGATCCCTTTGATTTTTGAACATCTGTTGTTGAATGCTTTGAACTACTTGACTCAGTATAGAAAAAAAGGCACACATGAAACGATGACCTTGATTGCAGTAACATTTAATATAATATTTCTGTACAAGTTTAGCCAAAGAGTTTTAGTCCATCATTAGGTTATAACATCATTGTTTCAGAACATAAGATCAAATTAACCATCTGACACAAACATAAGTCTAGGGGGGAAAACAATTTTTTTCCATTTAGTTTCTACAGTGTTCCCTAACTGTCAATAAAATGTACCATTGCTTAAAGCATAACTCTGGGGAGGGGGGGAAACATTTTTTCCTTTTAGGAGTTTCCACAGTGGCCCCTAAATGTCAGTACAATGTACCATCATTTAAAGCATAACTCTAGTGGGGAAAACATTTTTTCTTTTTAGTATTTCCACATTGAAGTTTCCACAGTGGCCCCCTAATGGTCAGTACAATGTACCATATCTTAAAGCATGGACTTCTCATTTAGCTATGATTCAACTGGCAAAAGTTGAATAGTTTCTGCATTTTCACAGAATAGACACAAAAACACACACAATCTTTAGCTATTACATCAAGAAACACACAAACAAGAAATCTTATTTAAACATCACAATAATAATTAATTCATTTTTTTTGTCCATTAAATATTTTGCAGGTTTTCTTTCTTCTCCAAGTCCTGGGATGATGACTATATTCAGCTGCTTGTAAGATACAGATGAAATCATACACAATAGGACAACAGTTTACAATGAAGTTGCAGTTTGATTGACATTCATGATTCTGTCACATGATAGCTACATGAAATGGTCATATTATATAGCGGGTCAATAAATGATCTTTTACTCATTAGGCACCAATGAATTCATATCCAGAGCTTCTTTTTCTCCTGCATAAATAAATCTGCATGCAATAAAATATATTTGTTGTAAAGCAGCCATAAATATATATATATATGTATATTTTAGAGAAGCGTAGCTTTTGTATGTTCCTTTTTAAATCTTTAGAATGGCAGATTCTAAACGTAGCAGATTTTAAACACAGCGCAGAAGAGCCATCAAATCTGCTTTTATGCCATTGTTAAGGAACCCATACAGCACGGGATTAAGGCAACAAGACAACATACCAAGCAAATGACAAATACAGTACACTAATCGGAAATGCCTATTAGACAGAAGGCCAGCATTAAAATCGGTAACAACATGGAAAAGATGCAGCGGCATCCAGCTGACAGCAAACACAATTATAAGTATGGTTAAACGATAGACGACTCGCCGAGATCTCTTTCTGATCCTCGAGATGGAGCGGGATATGGTCAGCATTTCTGGTTCTTCTAACTGCTTTTCTTCAGGTTTAATCACAAAGCAGATGGGCACTCCTGGTATGATCTTACTGGCGTTGGTCAGCTTGCACCTCTCAGGTTCTGCTTCTTCTTCTTCTTCTTCGATCTCTTTGGGCGGTACCTCTGGAGGAGGAGGAGGATGGCGCAGAACAGGTACGACGCATGACTTTTTGTTGTACATCTTGCGGTGTTTTCGGCTTAATGTGTAGCTCCATCTTTGGAACTTGGGGAGCTGAATGTGGTGTCCACTGTTCTTGGCTGCGTAGCCTTGCATGTCATCCAAATCATCATCTCCATTGTTTGGATCACTCAGTTCACTCAGCTCATTCATCCCCTCCATCTCCTCCATCTCATACATCCCGTACATTGAACCCAGCTCCTCAATCTCCTCAATCTCTTCAATCTCCATTTCCCTCATCCCCTTTTTCCCCCTCCTTCCCCTTTTCCAACTCCTCCCTCTCCTTTCCTTGGTGTCTCTCATCTCATCCCTCGGGTCTCTCATGCCCCTCATCTCTCTTGGGTCCCTCATGTCTCTCGGGTCTCTCATGTCTCTCATGTTCCTCATGTCTCTCGGGTCCCTCATGTCTCTCATGCCTCTGGTGTACCCCATGTCTGTCATTTCCATTGTTTCATTCGTGTTCTCGATGCCCTCCATGTCCCTCACCTCTCTCATTTCTATCATGTCCTCTATCTCTTCCGGGTTCCTCATGTCTCTCATATTCCTCACATTCCTTGGGGTACTAATTTCTCTCATTTCTATCATTTCAGTTAAGTCCATCACTTCTTCAACATCATCCATGTTCTCTAGTTCTCTTATTTTCCTCCTCCCTCTCCTACCCATCCTTTCTCTTCTGTCTCTTCTCTCTCTCAATTCTTTCTTCAGTTGCCTTAATTCCATTATCTCATTCGCATCCATCGTTCTTTCTAAGTCTTCTATGTCATCCAAGTCATCATCGAAGTCATCTTCCATGTCACTCCGATCTCTTATATCACCGCCCATCATCTCTCGTGTCTCCCTCATGTCCTTCATCTCCATTGTCTCAACCATATCCTTCTTCCCCTTCTTCTCCCTTTTCTCCCTTTCCTTCCTCTCCTTCTTCTCCTTCTTCTCCTTCTCCTTCTTCTCCTTCCTCTCCCTCTTCTCCTTCTCCTCAAGCCTCCTTTTCATCTCCCTAGTAGACATCTTGCAAGTAATGCTCCGGCAAACACTAGTATGACTCACAATCAGACAAATCAAGGGCAGTATGTACTGAACCACCAGCAAACACAGAGAAAAGGCAATTCTGTAAGACTCCTTCGGCCAGGCCTCAATACACACATACTTAGGGGCTGTAGTGTTTGTGCCATTATTCCCATTGGGTTCTACAAGCCTGTAGAAGATGGGAAGAGGGGAACAAATCACAAAGCCAATGGCCCAAGAGAGGCCAACTAAATAACAACCTTGTCTGATGCTCAAACTTTTGGAAAGGGGATATTTTATCCTTTGGTACCTGACAATAGCAATTGAGATTAAGATTAAAGTGGAAACCAGCACCGATGTACATTGGAGAAAAGGCATAAGACGGCACATGAGTTCACCGAGCACCCACTGATCTAGCAAGAGAGCAGACAGTGTGAAAGGTGAACAAAATAGCACGACCAAGATATCAGAGAAGGCCAAGTTTCCAATGAAGAAATTTACAATCGTCTTTTGTTTGCATTTTTTCATAAGAGCCATAAGGATAAGCATGTTTCCCATAAAACCAAGCAAACTTATGGTTGAGTACAGCCCAATCACAAAGACTTGTACATCATCTATGCGTGTCTTATTATCACTACCACCCCAATCAGGATCATAGGATGCCGTGGCCATCTCGGTGCCGTTCTCACTTGTGAGAGTTCGGTTATCATAGTCTTCGGGTTCTAAATCCATGGCGTAGACCTGCTTAAGACCAGAAAGATATTGATTAGTGATGTGAATAAGATAAAAGCTTGTGGGACTACAAATCTAAATCCACAGAGTGGAGCAAAACTTTTTAATTCAATTCTCCTTCCATTGCTTTGTTAAATTTGCAGGCAAAATCGCTGACAACTTTTAACTCATCCTAAGTGTAGCACTACTATGCCAGGAAGAATTATAGTAAGTTCAAGTCTTTCATCTTTTCTAATGTGTGACACTGTAGGATACTTTGTTGTCTTTTGAATTACATAGGAAATGATTGAGTCTGTGTGTGTGTGCATATATGTAGGAAGGTAATACAAAAAGAGATACTTCAGAAACTCATCAAGACAGTTCCATGGTCAACAGAACCCACACATATAGGTCCCTGATAGAGAAACTGACTTAGAAAATCAGCAAATGAATATTTAAATCAGGACCTCATTCAGATGTCACCTCCTTGCACACAATTGATGTTTGGCACATGTTTATTGCACTGAATTCATGAAACCTTCTGTGATCCTTCCAAATCAGATATGATCTTTCTCTCCATCGAACTCATAACACTTGCTGTTTCTTATATGACATTGATCCCATTCTACATTGTATTATAGCTTTTTCATGTGCTTGTCTTCGACCCCTTACTAAAATATATAAGCACTTTGAGGGTAGGAACAGAGTCTTGTTCATCTTTGTTTCCCCCAGTGCCCAACAATGTCTTGTGCAACAAATGGATGAATGGATGGGTGGATGGATGGATGGAATCACATAAAAAATAGCAGTAACATAAACAATATCAGATTTAGGCTATGTCAGTAATAAGGCCTGAAAAACAGATTGCAAGATGGCAAAACCATTCAGTGACTGGTCTACTCAATCCATCTTGATTTGTTGTAATCACATGTTAGTATGATCCATAAACAATAGTTTTGTAATATAGTAGTCTTTTGTTGTCTATATATCAATTTCAATCAGTCAAAAGATTACTAAGTTAAATCTGAGGCCTTAGTGGGCCTTTAACAAACTCTGCATATTCCTAAGCTGTATTCCTACTCTTTTCATTTGAAATTGGTATAAGAAAACCAGGCCATCACAAAACTGGATACAAAATTACCATCAGTATGAGATTCCAATACTTTTTTTAAGATTCCAAGTTAAGTTAATAATGGTACATTATTAAAATATGTTCTTTGATTTTTGTATACATTGTTCATATAAGTAATCCTGACAAGTGGAGAACTAAAACTTCATAAAACATATCATTCCAATATGAATGAGAGTTAGAGGGAGAAGGACAATTCTCTTTTTATAACACCACCACCTTGCTAGCATTCATCTCCAAGGATCTCCATGTTATTTACACTGAAGTCACTCAATAAACATTGAACAAACAAATGAATGAGTGATTTGCCTTTTATAACATTTTGATACATATAGCTAGCAAGAACATCATAAAAGAAGAGACTTCTGAGTCTACTAATGTAAATGGCCTTGCTCAGGTTATAAAGCAAGCCAGTGATGCATCCAAAAAGAGAACGGAATTCTTAGTCCAATAAAGTCTCCACTCCTAGGCCCTGATGCATAGGTATATCCATAAACAAATGACATAGACTTCTGTGTTGCACACATTACTTTCAAACTTCAGTGGATCCGGGGTCTCATCAGTGTGGATATTCCCTTCAATCGTGAAGATCGTAACCTATCCACGCCTTCTTATCCTGTATGATTCTTGTCCATTTGGTGCACTGGATTGGAGAAACTGAGTTCGAAATCTGGCTTTACCACTTACTACCTGTGTACCTTGGGTAAATCACTTACTTGTTCTGGGCCTCAGTTTCCTCATCTGTAATATGAGAGGGTTGAACTTTTAAAGATTTTCAAAGGCTCTCCCAACTCTAAGTCTATGATCTCCTGGAAATCCTCCATAGAGAATCTCCAAAATAGGCAGGAGACTTTTTTATAAACTTTTTAACCGTCTGTGGATATCAGCACAGCACCTGGACTATCTGTCTTGTATCCCTCTCTCTTTCTTTCTTGAATAGATAGCCCTTCTCTGCCACCTGTGAATTGTTGCAGTTAGAACATTACCTGTAGGCAGAAGTATTCGGTGGACTTTACCACATTTAAGTAATTCCTCTTCCACTTGGATTTTCCAAGGCATCCTCCATGACAGTGAACACCTTCAGGGAGCACAATATAGTCTTCCTATTTTATGTCTTACTTCAGATTGCTCTTTAGAGGATCATTAAACAAAGTTATATCGAGAGTTGTATCTACCAAGGAATCTTGCATGATTTTATCCTATTCATGGTAGATACTCTTAGAGTACAAGCTTAAAACTTCTGTTTTTGTACTGTTATGCCAAGTGCTTTTTAAAAAATGATCCATAAACAATGAACAAAATGTGATCTTGTCACATTTTAGCTAAAGGTGTGACTATGAAGATATACAATGTGGTGACTAATCCTCTGCAAAATCTGCCTGTTTCTATTTCATATTTTTTATGAAGCATCCTTTCAATATATATTTAGATTGACACAAAGCTGGGGCATCTCATTACTGCATTGAATAATACTCAGGTTCAAAAAATTGTAATAGGCTAGATTGTTGGGCCAAAGAGGAAATTTCATATGGATGAATGCAAAGTCCACACTTACACTCAAGAACTCAGCTTCCTAAGTATAACATCTGGGAGTCATACTATAACCATCTTCATTCATCTAAGACAAGATCTGGGGTTTTCATGAACTGAAAGCTCTGTACAAATCAATAGGGCACAAAAGGTGGCTAAAAAGCTAATGCAATGTCAAAAGTATCTTAAGGAGAGCATAGGGAGGTAACAGTCATTATCTGCTTGGATTGCATCTGGAATATTGTATACGGTTCTGATAGGAAGAACATGAAAAAATTGGAAAGTATTCAGAGAAGGGAACACAGACTGGTAAAAACTTTGATACTATAATTTCTCATAATAAACAGAAATCACCTATGATGTTTAACCTAGTGGAGAAAAAAGATTGAGAGTGTGGAGAGGGGGAGGTCAGGTAGTCCCAATGGCTATCTTTAACATTTGAAAGGTTAACATGTACATGAGATATTAAACATATTCTGCACACTGAGCAGAACTAGGAGCAACGAGTAGAAGTGTCAGTGGGGAAGGATTAGGCTTGATCTAAGGAAAAATTTCCAGATAGAGTAATTCAAAAGTGGAATGAGTCTCTCTGATACAAATTTGAAGGAAAATCTACAGATGATAATTTGTTGGAGATCCTCTAAAGGGGTTTTCAATCATATAGATTGGGTCAGATCAGGGGTTCTTAACTTTTTTGAGTGTATGTCATGGACCCCATTGACAGTCTGGTGAAGTCAACAGACTTCTTTCGGCATCATGTTTGCAAATGCAGAAAATGTATAAGATTACAAAAGAGATTGGTCATATTGAAATGTCATTAAATTTAACAATACAATTTCATGGACCCCAGATTATCAACTCTAACTGAGATTCTATAGTTTTATGAGCTCATCCTCATAAGGATTTTAGAAAGATGAGAAATTAGGCATATGGATCCGCTGCTAATATCCTCCTGACCACTGTTTGGGGTACTACCTGTGTAAGATATTTTTTAGTGGTTTGCTCTTTTTCATCCTATGCAACATCTTGAAAATTGAGTCAAGTACTCTTTGCCTCCAGCATAGATTTCCTCTGTATTAATACCTGAATCTGGTCTAGTCACTTCCTGAATTCACCTTAGGAACCATTTCTACTTCTTTATATGGTCCTTCAAGTACTGATGTATTTAGAGTTCCCCTGTGGTGTCCTCACTGTCATTGATATTAACGGATCACTATAGAAACACTGATAAATTGGTTCCATTTTCTATGTGGTGTTGTCCTTCCCATTCCATCTACAAAATGCTCTTGAGATGGCTGTCTTAATTGGTACTCATTACCAGTTTTCTGCAATCTTGGTTTCTTCTTCACTGCTTTTCATTTTTTTATGAGGTGATACCCCTTATTATCTTGGGCCTTCCTCCTTATAATGTTTTACAAATGAATCTATATGCTAAACTAGTGTTGCCCTTGGCTACCATGTTTTTCCACTTGGCAAAGACAAGGGGATCATAGATTTAGAGATTAAAAGGGACTTGAAATAGTCCAACTCACTCATTTTGTAAATGAGGAAACTGAGGTCCAGAAAGTTTAGGTAATTTACCCAAGGTCACATGGAAAATAAGAGGCTCAGATAATTTCTGGGCATTTTGGGTCTCTTCATTGTAGTTACTGTGTTAGGTGGGTTAAACTTCTGTAAGAAAGGGTCATTATCAGAGTCTATGTTTTTACCTCTATCCATTTCCTAGTTTTCAGAGCCAAACACTCTGGAATAGATCAGGTTAGAGCTGTTATATTTGCATGCACTGTCTTCTCATCCTTTTTATCCCTTCACCAACCAAAATTTAATTTGGCATGGATAGTGACCTTTACTCCAATTGGTTGCTGGTTGACTGCGCACATGTAGCTGATTTTTACTGTCATGTTTTGCAGTCTCTGGGCTTTTCAGTTTCTTAATCCTGAACCACATTTTCTAGCCTATTTTGCCACCATCCTCCCCTGTGCCTACCTTCCCACTGACTTTACCAAGTATCAAGGTATATGTGACTTGGTTTGGAGGGTCCTGTCAAGCTCTTCATAGAATTTCTCTACCTCTTCATCCTCTGCAACAGATGTTGGTGCAGGAGATGCAATTATCTTCACGGTGTTCTTGTTTACACTCATCATGAGCACTGCAAGGCAAGACGACCAAGTTTCCCATGAAATGGTGTTGCTTATGGCCTGTGGTGCACAAAGAAACCAACTCCACCAAATCCTTTATTTTCCTGTCCAAGGAAAACCTGTAAATCATCCTTCCATTTAGTTGAAATTTCTTTTCATCGCATGATTTTATTTATAGTGAAAAAGACAACATTAGTGTTTCAATTTCTCCACAGTATATTAACTCATAGGTTTTAGACAAAGACCTCACAAATAGAATTAAATTATGTAAAGGGTCTAAAAACTGTGAAATCTGAGCACTCTTTCTTCCTTTTCTACTATTCTACCATCATCACTGCAGAATAAAAAGTAGGTTGCACAGACTAAAGACTATTTTGTATTTCTTTTTAATTTCACGGGCCAACTTGTGCCCAAGGAATTCATTTCCCAATGACCAGCATTCTTGTGATGAGCCTGTGTGGAGTCCCTATAGCAATCAGGATCCAAGCGACAAATTGTCACATATAACATAAGAGAAATCATTTGGAGAGAAGGGTATTGGGAGAAGTTGGTTTGGAAACTTCTAAGAGTGTAATGATATCACACTCTATGTACTGATTCTATACTGAATTACCTTTCTTGAAGTACATTTCTCACTGGTCAGAGACATATTAACTTCTAGACTCATTGTCCCTGCTTCAATGTATAAAAAAAAGGTATGATTGATTCTCATGCCAAAAGAAACTTAAAACACTAAATATTTCTTAAATTTTATTTTTTGAAAGCACATTTCTATGGATCACATATGTCTAATCTAATGTGAAGATTAGTACTCCCACTTATTTGAGTTTTAAGATAGCCCAAGTCCTTGTCATGCAAAAGACAAAACTGGATATTTATCTTAAATTATGTAATCAAATTCATCGAATAATTCCTATTTCTGTACTTTTTTTTTTTTTTACCTACTAGGTCTGGCTTTATTCTGCACATCAACTTTAAACATGTATTTATACTTAACATTAAATCCCCCATGTGTCTGATGTTATTTATTTCTATAAAAAAAATAAAATGAGAAATTGATTGCTTCTGTTGAAGTAAACTCCCCTGAATTCACTATGCAAACTTAAACACAGTGTTCTCTTAAGCTCTCTGGGCCTCCGTTTCTTCATCTGTAAAATGATGTAGCTGGATAAGATGATCTCAAAAGTGTTTTGCTTTGCTATTAATCTGAAGTGTTTTCATACTCTAAACATTCTGTGTTTCTTTTGATAGCATAATTAATGGATCATCAATGAATTTATAAATAGTAATGAATTGAATACTATTTTAACTTCATTTCCTAAATTCAGCTGACAGTCTGGACTCGAACTAATTTGTGATCTGCCTGATATTCAATCTTTGCTTAAATTCTCCTTTTAAAAGAGTTATTGCTCCTTTTCTCTTTTCTTAATTCACTATATAGAATGAATTTATACTATTTTCCTAGCTTTTAAAACACTAAAGAAATGAGCTATTTTGTACCAAGCCAAGCAAGAGAGAAATGGGGTGACTATTTCTGTAATTGCTGATGTTACTTATAGACTGCTTGGGTTGTGTGATTTAGTGGTGTTTCTCATACAGACATAGAAACATTAATGGCCACCATAACTAAGGTAGAGGAGGGAGTTTAAAATGTAGGGTAGCTGTAATCATGACAATTTGGCTTAGAGCACAGACTACCATTGATGAATGTTGTCCAGGAGAGAGTCCAACTTAGGACCCTCTCCCCACAAACGGTTAACTTCATAGTTAAGAATTCTAGTTATTTTTTTTACTCTAGTTTCTAAAACCTAGCTGTTTTCTATCAAAGGAAAAGACTTTCAATCCATCTGTCTTTGTTTTCAATGAAGTAATTTGAATAATAGAATGTAACTTATTTATTTGCTCTAATCATTTTAATATATTGAGGAGAAAAATGGAAAAACTCTGTCCATATATATAGTGTGAATGTGTGTATAGATATAGATATACATATATGTTTATATATATATCAAATAAATTTTTTTTTCACAAAATGCAAAAGCAAGCATGTAAGTTTTATTGACTTGAAAAATAAAAAGATATCAAGCCAGAAGCCCTGGACTGTAGTCTCAGGGGCACCACTTGCAAGTTGTTGAATTTTGGTAGTTAATCTCTGTGAACCTCAGTTCCTTCACCTGTAAAAACATGAATAACAGTCATTTCTGCCTGCCTCAGAATTTCTGAAAGGATCAAATGAGATAATGTGTAACAGTGGGCTTTGGAAACCACAATGCACTATACAAATGAAAGCTATGATATAATATAAAAATATTAAAATATAAAAGCTATGATTATTGTCTCAGCCATCCCAAATTAGGCTGAAAATAGCTATTTGGAAATGACTGCAAAAGTCAGATTATTTTTAAAAAAATTTAGAAATATAAGACAACTCTCCTCAATTTCCATTCTCTCCTCCCCCTCCCTTGCATTAGCATGGTGTGGTAAAAAGAGCATTGTGTTTTGAGGAATGAAGATGTAGATACAAATTCTAATTTGACCTTTATAAGTGGTGTGACCTATGACAAGCCACTTACCTCTATGATCCTCAGTTTCCACATCTGTAAAATAGGGTAATAATACTTGCACTATCTACATCACAGAATTGTTGTAAGGGAAATGCTTTTATTCCTTAAAATCTGCATTAATAAAATGTTAACATTGAAAATTAAACAATTATTAAACAAATGATGTAAGTTTAAACTTTCAAATATAAACTGTATGATCCAGTATGCTGTCATCTGTCTTCTGAAACATAATTATGGAGCTAAACCAGATTTAAGGTACCTTTAACATGTTGCTTTAAAGCATATAAAGCATTAAAAGGTACATTATCTGAATTATTTACTTTGATGATCTTTCCAACTTTTCATTACCAGCACCCACGTATCTCAGAGGGTGGTTTTGTGACCTCTCGCGTGCTTTGTGAATGTAGGCTATTATGTTGACCCATTTTGGACCCACTTCTGGTTCAAAAATTAGGTGTGCCTTGTACAAGTGAATGCAATACAAGTTTTTATTTGGAATAATTTATTTTATATTAGAATGATTATTTTAATAGCTTGGCTTCTATTTCAGTTTGTAATGTGTAGAAAAGAGCACTGAATTTTTTTTTATCGGTAGAAATCCTGAGTTTGAAACCTGGTTTTGCTACTTGTTAGGTGAATGACCTTTGACAAACCACCAATCTTGAAGATGATCCCTTCCTACACTAAATCATATGTTATTTGAGGTTTTCTAAGATTTCATTTTAAACATGAATACTAGAAAATAGGGAATGAGGAATATTCTCGACTAAAGTACTGTTCTAGGGCCTCATTGTGGCCTGGATGTGTGATGTACTTCAAAAGATCATGCCAGTAGAGTACAAGCTGGAAAGCATAAATCCCACTAAGCCTCAAAGGTTTCCACCATGGAAAGGACTGTATGGCTCTTATCCAACGACCAGCCTAGCAAAGCTGGAAGAGGCTCATCACTGGGAAGGACAGAGGGGGATGAATTTCTCAGACCACAACAATTCACAACACCTGCTAATGTCTAGAGGAGTGACAATCTGCTCAGAGGTGGTAGGGTGCATACTTCCAAAATCAGATACTTAAAGAATTAGAGTGTGTATTATATCCTGATTGCACCCCACCCTCACTTTAATGCCCATTACTATACAGTGTGAATGCTTCCCTGTAGTACAGTGTCTACATGTGTATTCCTTTGTCCATCTGGTGAAGCCTATGAGCCCCTTCTCCAAATAGTATTTTTAAGTGCACAAAATTAAATACATAGAATTACAAAGGAAACCAATCATATTGAAATACAGTTACCAAAATATTTTGAAAACCAAGTTCACTGACTCTAGTTTATGAATACCTGCCCTAATAGGATATAAACTCATCAATCAAGGAAATCATCTCAGTTTTTAATTTGTAAGGTCACTTAATGCAATACCTGTCACATAGTAAATGCTTGTGGAATAATTCAAGAAATATAAAAACAAATGCATTGTGTGTATGTGTGTACACACATGTATATCTATATATGTACATACACATATATACATAATCAAGGGTTCATTGTCAAACTCAGTTTCAAAACCATTCCTTAAATTAACAATTTAAATTTTTTTTTTAATTCATAAGATATGGGCAAGAAACCCATGATAAGGTTTTGGGCTGCTTTAGTAGTTTATTGAAGTCTATGGACCACTTCTCAGAATGTTTTTAACTGCAATTAAATCCATAGGATTATAAAGATAACAAATTCTACTAAAATACAGTTACCAAAATATTAAAAAAAGACAATGTATGCCAGGTTGAAAACCCTGGTGCCAACTGAAGAGAGCTAATATTAAATCAATATTACTATTAAACCAAACAAATTCCTTTTATGTCAACTAGTGCATGGAATTTTTAATTAATAATGGGAAATGAAACTGGATTATTCCAAATTATAAATGACCCCTCAGTTAAAATCAGGGATTTTTCATGCTCTGTTAACTCATTACAGTCAATAGCTTGATAGTTACTGAACTAAGTGCTCTCTTAGAGGTTGCAAATAGCTTCTTTATCAATATAATATAGTGATATATATATATGTATGTAGGTATACATGTGAGTAATCCTTTTCATTCTAGATAATAGACTCTAGAGCTAGAAGCAATGTTAAAGAAAATCTAGCCAAACTCCTTCATTTTACACATGAAGAAACTGGGGTACAAAGTATCAAATGGCTTACCCAAGATTAATTTGGCACAACGTATGCAACATTACAATGATAGCTAACACTTGTACAATGCTTCAGATTTTACAAAGCTCTTTCCTCTCAAATCTGTGAGCTAGATATTTCATATGTTATTATTTCCATTTTAAAGATAGGGGAAACTGAGGATCTAAGAGCTGACATGACTTATCCAGGGTCACAGAGCTAATGTCTGGAACAAGTCTCCTGACGCCATAGTCAGTATTTTTTTTTCCATTTCTTAAGTCTTCCATGATTACCCCTGTTGGACGTGAGCTTTTGGAAACTCATATCATGTTCTTTGTTTGTCTTTTTTCTTTGATTGACCTGCCAATCACTCTTCACATTTTACTTTATATTACCTTTTTGTATGTGTTCATGACCCCCTAAGAGACTGTCAGCTCCTTGAGAGCAGGGGCTATATTTCATCTTTGTGTGCAGAACACATAGCTGGCACCTTGAATATAGTAGGTGCTTAATACATTTTTGTATTAATTGCATTAATTTGCATTGTAATGCTCTAAGTGAGGTAATTATAGTACTGGAAAAGATTCATCAAATCCTTCATGTTTTGGAAGAAATGTCCTTCAGATCCTTGGGATTATCTGTCCCAAAAGATAGAGAAACTAGAATATCACATGTTCAATAATTTTACCTCTTCCTGGAAGGCTTCCCTGATTAGCCCCACCCAAATAATTTTTTAAGTCTGTGTGTTGTTCAATAGCAACTATGTTCAATTTATAAGGTTTTTATCATGAAATATTTTTGATTAATCTTTTCATGAAAGTTTGTGATTGTAAAGTTCCTCTTCTTGTAAGTTGGCATTTTAAACAAGGGAAACCATATCATAATAGAAAAGGCAAACTTTTCATTTACTTTTGTAACTTAGAAAAACCTAAAGGTTTTTCCTTTAATTTTAAATTTTCCTTTAAATTTACCCCATGACTTTTTCCTCCTGAAAATTACAGCTTAGAAAATCAACAAGGGAAAAGTCATTCTGATAATTATTTTTAACAAAATCTTCCCTACCACCATATGACCACCAGAAAGTGTCACAATTATTAGAGTGGGGGGCATTTTTGCCATATATTAATACAACTATGATGATACAGATATTTTGTAGATAATTAAAATATTATGATGAATATATGAACTTTTCTGTACAATTTGGGATTTAAACACATGAAATATCACTTCAACAGGTATTTGTCACAAATACTAGTACCTTCATGTATATTGACATACAATTTCCAATTTCCTTTCTCATTTATGTCTTTTTATTCCCTACATTCACAATCACCAGCCTGAGAAAACAAAGTCAAGACAATCAGACACTATCATTTTAATCTTCCGACAGTCTTCACATTCTAGCTTAGTACCAAAACATTGCTCAGTTTACATAGATCTTTCGATATTGAGGAGAAAAAAAAGTCTCTTAGGCATAGGAAGAGATCAATACATAGTTGATGAATGAATGAAAGTGAAAGAAATATTTTAAAATCACCTTTAAACTGTGGCTTCCCACAGTTGTAGTTCAATATTTATGAATGAATATATATATGATACTGAGATGAATGGGGTTTTCCTGATCAGAACCTGAAAAAGCTTCAAGTATATCACAAGAGAAGTTAGCACAGAAAAGAATCAGACTTGAATTTACTCAGAAACTCTGATTAAGTGGGTTAATGTGATTAAGATAATTATTTGCTAGATATAATTATTTATTATCATAGAGAATGTCAAACATGCAAGAGTAATAAAATATACTTCATTATTTCCCTTCTGATAATTACCCCTATTAAAAAAAATACCAAACATTAGCATTTTACTTTATCTTATACAGAAATCTCCAAATCCTTATGACGAGATTTTTTTAAAGGTAAAACTGATGACATTTAAACTGGAAAAGACTTTTATGCAATTAGGATTACCAGTCACCACCTCCTCTTCCCCCTTTCCCCCCACCCCACTTCTAACAGTATACCCTTCCATATTTTAAATGATATTTGACATTTCAATCTTATTTGGAGGCGGTAGCATTTTCTACTGGAAGACCCTGGACTACTTTCTGTGTGCCTTATTTTTACAGGTTATTGCCTAATTCCATTTAAAGAGATGCTGAAAAGTTCTGAAGTTTTTGGTTCGAGTTACTTCCCTGTTTCACAATTTTCTTGTGAATTTGTGTGAACCCACTTGTCAGCTGCTTTGTAAAGCAGGACAGACATCTTGTGAAAGCCCCTTCCTGATCCAGATGCTGGACAGGTTTTCAGCTGGACCTGCTAGGGACGAAACCCTGCAGGCTTGGCACAGGGGCATAGGATGGCATTTTCAGTTTATGTGCCAGAGTCATCCTGAAGGGTGGGGGGTAGCTAAATAAATACAGGCTGCTATCGGATTAAGAGCTGGACGGAATCTTAGGGGTCATCTAGTCCAACCCGTTTATTTTATGATAAGGAAACTGAGACTCAAGTTAAATGACTTGCCCAAGGTCACAGAGGTAGTAAAAAAAAAAAAACATCCCATCTTCTGGTTCTACCGACAGCGCTCTTGCCGCTGATGCCCCCCTGGCCTTTTTTGACTGGGATTTTGCATTTATACTGCAAAGAGGGGCTGCTATCACTGAGACGACTTCTGTCAACCCTCCCTTTCTTCCTTGCGGAAGAACTGCTACCGGCGCTAATAATGTTCATGGAACTCTGGCGCTCTAGCCCTGCTATCGCAATGGGTGAGTTTGAGGGTTGGGAGATCTGCGAACTGGTTACTTCTCCAGCAGTCTCTGGCTTTCCCCCTGTTTGCCTCGGGCAGTCGCATCCCTCTTTTCCTCTAGTTCTCCTTCTATCCTGATCTTTCCTCCTGCCAGAGCCCAAACACCCGCCCCCGAACCGGCAGAGGGGTGGGGAGCTCCTTCTGCCCCTCCCCGAGCAAAAGGCGTTTATTCCCCCGGCTGCAGTGCCTGCTTTCAGTGGTCCCGAACTCCCAATTATACCACCTTCCCGGAGCCCATTTCCCCAGCCTCCTGCCTGCCTGGTGGCTGGTTGGGACTCACAGGAGACTGTACCTCGAAGCGCCCCCAGCCGCTCGAGAGGTCTTCCAGCTGCCCGGGTACCGGATCCAGCGTGGCCAATGCGCCTTCGCTCCCGCGCTCTCCAGGAGCGGAGACAGCTGGAAAAGAAGCCAGAGAAATAGGTAGTGGGAAGGGAGGGGAAGGGGAAGGGGAAGGGGAGGAAGGAGAGGAGTGGTGGTGGTGGTGGTGATGGTAGGAGAGGGAGAAGGATGTGAGGAGAAGGACGAGGAGCAGGGGATGATAAAGAGTAGGGGGAGGAAGGGAGGGGGGAAGAGGGAGGATGGGAGGGGGGAGGGACAAGCGGAGTGGAGGAGAGGACCAGGAGGAGGGAAGGAGGAGGCAGAGGGGAAGGGAGGAGGAGGAGAGGAGGGAGGAGGAGGGGAGAGACGCACGATTTGGAAAGGTGTCTCTGCGGGCGCGATCTCACTGCCCTGCCTGGGACCCCCAGAGACCCTCTGCGGAGCTGCCTCTTTGTAATAGTCACTCTCCCTATCCCAGCATCCTGCGGCTGTAGCCGCAGCGGCAGCCTCCTCCTAAATCTTGGGGCTCTTGGAGGAGCTGATGGTTCACTCATCCCACTCGGGGGGTTCACAGGGTGCTTTTGGGCAAGGGAAGTTCAAACCCTTCAGGGGCTCACCTGACTCTCCATCGCCGCCCCAGGTAGTGTAGCTAACTTAACTTTTCGCGGCGCTTGCAGTAGGGGTCTGTTGTGTGCCCCCATACGCCCCCTGCCTCACCAGATTCTGCATGAAATACCCTCAACTACTCAGGCCAAGACAGGTTCCCCTACTGCCTTCAGGCGTCGAGAGCAAACGCTCGTGATGCAGACATTTTCTCTTAATTTTCAAAGCGCATCAATGGGGGGACCCAGCTTTCTCATCTAAGTACCCCGGCCTCGGCTAGAACACACCGGGATGTTGTGCGGGGGTGCATAAGTCATGCTCTGATGAGGGTCCGGGGTCAGATTGTTGACAAATTGTTGGCAGACCTGTCACATTAGCGTAGTCCAGAAGAAAGTGCCTCCAAGGTGGGATGGAAGCTTGCCGGGACTATTTCCAAGTGCAAGTTTCAGGGTAGGAAAACCTCCACAAAGGAAAGGACCAAAAATTATAGCTGGGGGTTTCGCAGGGGTCCGCCGACTTTGAAAACTCTTTCCTCTGTGAGGGTTCGCTGTTTCAGCGAGCCCGGACTTGGCCGGGAACTTTGGATAATGTTTATGTGCGTCTGTTGGTCAGTGCGCAAAATGAGGACAGGGGTCTCGGGTGGGTATCCCGGGACCATAGGATATCTAGCTAGAAGGGACACCGGAGATCTTCTCTTCTATTCCGTATTCTACACTTCAGGAAACTGAGGCCAGGGAACCGAAGTGACTTGCTGTCCTCCCCCAAATAGCGGGGATCAGAGTGTGAAGACCCTTAGTCCCAATGAGAAAGGATGGGTTGCTTTCCCCGTTAACTTTTACTAAGTGATGGGTGCTATATGGTACTTAAGGTTTAAAGCATGCTATGCAGCTTACGCAAATGCTAAGCGTATGTAACCTTGGGTAGGGAGATCATGCTGGCGTGCTGTCAAGCCTGAGAGAAAAATCCCCTGGGGACAAATGCAAAGTCCAAAACCTTTGGGGGCAAAACAAACTGCTGCGGTTACGCGTTCTTACCAAAGAGTCGTCGCAGCATAAGGAATCTCTTGTTGCTTGGTTAAGTGGTTACCATTCCCCAGGTCATCTGTGGGGACCTGTTAGATAAACCACGCAGAAAAATCCAACTTTATGATTTGGTATCTGATCAAACCAAAAGTGTGGGAGTCAACTTTTAAACACCTCTGCGTGACGCACCCTCCCCTCCCCCCACTTTTATAAAGTTTTATTCCTACTAAACCCCCTGTCTCCCACATTCTTAACAGTTATAGATCAGAACTGGCAATGAGGATTGGGGTTTGGGGGCTAGCATTGATAAAACCATCTGCAGCATCAGTGCTTGAAATGTATTCAGAGAAACAGAGCACCGGTAGACTCTTACTAGATTAGACCGGGGATTCAGCTTGCAACCTGTCTATGCATGGTCTTAGCATACTACTGCTTTCCCTTTCATATAGTTTTTTTTTTTTTGGTCTGGAATCTAATTAGAAATCTTTATGTCTTCTTCTGCTCTAAAATATCTTCATATGCAACAAACATTCTTTAACATACATTTGAAATTTTTTTTCATCCTACTAACTTCCCAATTTCATCATAATCACCCAAAGAAAATACTCTGTCATAGAAATTAGAACATTAAATTTATAAGCTAACATTCCCCCTTTCTCATGCAACTTTTATTTTGCTGGTATGAACTTGTAAGATAAAGCAACTGTTATTAATTAATTCAATTCAAATCAATTAATATTAAGTGCCTAGTATATGTCCGACACTATGCTAATTAGAGCATTCAAAGGAAAAGGTCAACATAATGAAAATATAAATTAACTTACCTACTTTTCCCAAAAGAGAAACATACTTTTGAATAATTGAAATTATCTAAAGTTGTGATTCCAAATTAAATCTTTAAACAGACGCTATAGTATAGTTTGTTTATTGTATATAATGAATCAAACTGTTAAGAATTTTTTTCAAAGAAACTTAAAATTTGTGAATTTCAAGAACATGCCAAATAACTTTTTTTCTTTGCTTTTCCCCTATGTTTCCTTGAGGGTTGCATGACAAACCTTCGGCATTTGAAGAATTCATTTTGGAAAAGTTTTATATAGTAAAATTCAAATGAGAGAAAAGGTAAAGAACTAATACTATTCGCTTTTTCTGTCCTTTATGTCCACTCAAGGTTCAGAAAATTCTTATTTGGAAAATTAAGTTGAATCTTGTTTGTCCTGCAAGAAAAAAAAAGTAGATAGCCCTTTTCCAGATGTTCTGATTTCTCCTGAGATAGGAAAATCAGCTTGGAAGATCTCTTATTACCTTTGAAGATAGCTTTGGACCCTTAAAAAAAGTAGAAAATATTCTCAGTATTTTTACATTGCTATTCAGTAAAATATACTCAAAATCTGTATCTAGATTAAATTTATGAGTAACAGTGCCCACAGTTTTGTCAAATATTTTATTGCATTTTAACACAACTTGAAGAAAGAGAAAGAATGACCCTCTTAGTTTAGGGAAATTATGTGACCAAAACTGGACAGAATAATATGATACTCTGAAAATTATTTGGTCAGCTAAGAACTGTTCCTGGAGGGAAAGTCTAGAATAATGAAAAGGAGCACTGGATAATAGAAATCTGAGTTCCAGTCCCAGCTTCAACACTTACCAGTCTCATAACCTTGAAAAAGTTAATTTCTTAGACTGAATTTTCTTATATGTAAAATAAGGGATAAAAAGTCTTAGACTATTCACATAATATGAAGCATATTTTAAAAGGCATATAAATTAAACTTCTACCATTATCCAATAATTCTATCATTGCCAAATACTCTCAGTATTTTAAAAAAGTGAGGAAAAGGCCAATGCAATATATACTCAAAAGATGGTTTTTTATGAGACATTTTGCTGTACTTATATGAGACATAACAATCTATCTTATAAACATATATGTAACCTGTCTTATATATGCAATATATCTTATAAACATACATATGTAACCTCTAAAATTGGCAACTACTAAATTGGTAACTACTAAAATTGGCAATCTATGGAATGGATAGAATTTTTTAAAGAACTCCCCCCCAAAAATGTGCCTAGAATTGTTTTTCTAAATAATCCAGTGTCAATTCTAACTGGGCGCTCCATTTGTTGCATTATATTCCCCCAAAAAGCAATAACCCAGAAAAAATGGGTCTTAGTCAATCTTTTCACAACACCATAAAAATTTAAAAATAAAGCACTAAAGATATTCCCACATATAATTTACAAATATTTTCATTCTGCAATCCCCTCCCCAAAGGACACATTATTGGTATATATTACAGAATATATGCCAATGTACATATGTAGGTATATATGTGTATACATACACGTGCAATAACAGAGATTGGGGAGAGGAATAATCTGTACGTAGGTAATTAAGCCTTGTATTACCATATTACTCATATGTCTCTATGTGTTAAGATATATACATGTATTTCCTATACATTTCATACAAAAGTATATCAACATATGCCCATGTATATAAGATGAATCATTGTAATACTTTCTTCTCTAGAGTTTGGGATTGACACTAGACTAGTTGTTTGATGAAGAAAAACATTACTTATTGGCTTTGATTTCTATGCTTCACCCCTTTCCTCCCCTTCTCTGCTTTTGCCAGGTATTTCTCTTAAATTAAATCCAAAATTGCCTTGAAAAATTCCTGCTACTGAGCAATCAAAACATCTATTTTTCAAATGTTTTAATCAGTTTTCTTAGCCCATTAGTTTTTCAAGATTGCTATTTGCACATGTTTTTAAAATTTGTTTGCAAGTCTAAATATTTCTGCCAGCCTAAAAATAATAACCATTTTAAGTGACAAGAGAATTAACTTTTCCTTCCTTTTTCTTTCTCTTTCCTTTTCTTTCTTTTTTCCTTCTTCCTTTCCTTTCCTTTCCTTCCTTCCTTCCTTCCTTCCTTCCTTCCTTCCTTCCTTCCTTCCTTCCTTCCTTCTCTCCCTCCCTCCCTCCCTCCTTCCTTTCTTCTTTCTTTCTTTCTCTTCCTTCCTTTCTTTCTTACCTTTTTTCTTTCTTTTTTAGTTTTGACTAACGTACTAAAAAAAATTTCATGGTCAGAGAGAGATAAGAACTGTTGAAAAGATAAGTCCGAGTCTAAAGCTTGATATTGTTTAAAACAATTTGCACTTCCAGAAATATATTGAGTACATATGTTTACTCATATCAGGTTAAGATCACATATTTAGAGCTGGAAGGGACCTTGGAAATCAACTGGTTCAGTTCCCTTACTTTACAGCAGATTGTGCACTTAATTAAAAACAAGCAGAAGATGTGGTCCTTGAGTTTGAGGAGTTGCCAAGTGTCATGGGGGGGAATAGGAGAAACATAAAAATGGAAAAGCTCAAAAGGAACAATAATGAAAATACATGTGAGATATATTGTATTATAAACACAGGAGAAAATACTGCTGTGAAGACATTCAGAATGAGGTCCTTGAATAAGCAACTCAAACAGGTCAAATTAATTTGGGATTTTTAAAAATTATATTGCATTTTTGGAGAAGTAGTTTGGTACCACGAACAGAGCATTGAAATCTAGAGACTTGAGTTTTGGGATGGGATCTGACTTCTTAACCTTGGATAGTTAAGCTGTCTGACCTTTCAGAATCTAGGCTTTTGTAAATGGAGCTAATACTTGTATTTCTTACCTTTCAAAGTGGTTGTAAGGATCATATGGGATAGGCTAAGTATTGTATAAACAATGTGTTATAAATGTAGCAAAATGCTATGGAGATGTAGGTTTCTATTATTACTTTTCTCTTTTCATTGAGCACTAAATTTTAAGTGACTACCTTGGAAGCTTCTCCCTGGCCAGTCCATTATATAGCCAAGGGTGGGATCTCCATGATAGCTAGAGGTAACTTTCTTTGGTGCTTTGCTTCAATAAGAAGGGTTAAGTGATATTTTCCTTAAACAGAAAAAAGCAGTAAAGTCAAATAACTGGACAGAGGTTAACTTTAGTCTGCCCCAATGCTACATCTAGTCCCTTTTGGGACTCTATTCTATTAGTACACAAGACTGTCCATTCTCCAATCAAGGATTATTTTCTACATACTATTTAAATAGATATTCTAGGAGACAGTATCTATATATCTATATCTGTTGAGACTTCTTCAAGGGGACTAGTGCTAGACTAGATATTTGATAAAGAGAAAATATGTACTGAGGCTACTGAATAAAGCTCAAGGTCTTCTTTTGCCACCCATTCTAAAATTGAAAATTCTAATTCAGGCTCATGAAGAAGAGAATAGGAGATAATCAAATGTATGGTTGTGAGATATTAAAATATTTAGCCATATATTTTGTTAAAGTAAAGTCTCCTTTCATCATTTCAAATGTAAATAAAACCAACAAATACTATTTGATCTCCCTTGTACATAAGGTTAAATATGTGAGCATGGATGTGCTTGGTGTGTCATTTTGAATCAACTAACTGATTGGTTTAGCCATAATAAATAAAGTTAGTTACAAAGTCAGTCAAGCAGTTTTTGACTGAAGCAACCCAATCAATTCAGGAAAAAGCAGTCTAGAGAGACTCATTGACCACCTTCAGATATACTGATATAGGTGCCATCAATAGCTTTTTCATGTGTGCTTTTCACTGTGTAGGTCCCTTGACTAATCATGCTCCTCTATCAAAGTCTAACACTATTGTAGTCTTTCATTTCTGCAGCAGAGATCCATCACTGAGACATTAAAAAAAAGATGAAGGGAGAAATAATAGCTGTGAGTACAGTGGCAAACTTTCAATTAAAGTGGGCAAAGCCCATTGTCAGGATAAATAAAAATTAGTTAGATTCTTGCCCAAGAGAGGACATTCAGGCAGATCCTGATTCAGTTTAAAAATGGCCAGTAAAATAAATTTTCACAGAGGATAGACCAGTAGAACCTGAAGTTAATAGAAAGAGGGGAAAAAAACCCTTCTTAATTAAGGATATCAATGACTTCTTTGGCCTAATTCAGTCTAATTCTGTTTTACAAGATTTAGTGGTCAGACTCTTATAAACTTTCAAAAGGAAATACTCTGTAGGTTTATGCAAAGGTTTTAAGAAGGGTTTCTCCTTCCCTTTACAGAAGCACCAGGAGAGGTTTTTATTTAGTATATATACTAAATTCTGGAGCTATAGCTCCAGAATGTATGTTGCTATACCCTCTGGGGTTCCAGAGTCTGATGGAAGTTTTACCTGAATGTTTCTTTAGTTTTAAAGAAGTGAATAATTTGGCCCTAGAAAGAAAGGATCTATTTAATAGCCTGTTGCTTCTGATCTCCAAGTCCTTTACTTGTGTTAACTCTCACATCCCACCTCATGATATAGATATATTGTGTTTTCGGCATCCAGTTATTGAATTACTCTTACATGGCTAATGAGAAATCTTAGGTGACTGATTTCTCTTGAGGATCATATTGCCAATGGAGAAATAAAAATAGATTCTAAAATACTTCAAAAGACTAATTTTCTCATAAATAATTTTTTGGTTTACTCTATCAGTATCTCCATTTCCACCACAGAATTTCATTCATAGAAAATCACATTTTGGTACTGGTTATATTGCTCCCAAAGTTTAGTGATAGAACCAATCTCTAACATTAATACTTCAGGAATCAGAGACTTAACCATTTTGTTTAGTTGTCAATGGAATTTAGAAATTTACTTTCAGTGAAATGGCAAGATAAGAGCAGTGCTGCAATGAGTTTTCTATTCCTCTCAATAATATTGGAATATCTAGAAAGTCAAATAATCATCAAACTGTCTTCTTGAACCCCAAATATTTATAGAAATGACAACAGATCATAAAAATGTTACATTCTTAATAAATGTTAATTACTTTCTTTGGAACTTATACCTTGGAGCTCAAAATTACCATTGAAACATGTTTGCCTTTTAATGACAGAAATTTGGGGTAAGACTGCTTCAAAATCTAGAGACCATGAATTAAGGGAAGAAAAACTAAATGGAAGAGTAAAAGTTGAGTATCTGGTCCTAGAAAACTTAAGGGTACCCAAATGTACCCTGTGTTTTCATTAACTATGAAGGCTTTTGTGGCTGTAGCTAGGAATTTTTACCTGTTTAACCCTTGCCTGGATTTCTAAAGTTCCTATTTTATCTCTAAATTTATATTTTTCATACTCACATGTAAAACACTATTGCTGTTCTTGTTCATAATTCTATTTTTCTACTACATGACAGATTTGTCCAATTGAAAATGCATTTCTTGTATCTGAGAAAGATTCTTGTGAAAAACACATACATATATGTCCATGCATGCATACACATCATTATCTACATAAAAAAGATTTACTTACTGAAAATCTTCAGTACATCAAGGATGGGAGCTTTTTCCAGGTGAGCACAAATTGAAGTTCCTCCATGCGTTAATAATGAATATCATGAGATGCTTTGGATAAGAAAGGTCATCACCCAGGGGTTATGAACCTTCTGTTGAAGAGCCTTTATGAACTCTGTTAGTTAGGTAGACTGGTCCTCCTAAGAGAGATCCAGAGTCCAGGACTGGGACCACAAGCCTTTCTACCTTGGAAGGACCTGGCTGATTTTGCACTACACTAACTTGGTCTTTGAAAATATATACACAAGCTGTGAAACTCAGAGAGTTGTTAAATTATGAACTGGACTTAAAAAGATAAGTAGGATGTCTTAGCAATGCAAAGCTGTAAGAGTCCTATATCTCTTGGAAACTTTTTTTTTTTTTCTGATTTGAAGATAGAAATGGAAACGATGTTAGAGAACCACTAAAATTGAGAGGATATTTATAACAGAGCCAGCCCTTCACTCTCAGAGCCTGGAAAGTCACTCCGGGCTACAATGTCTTTATCAGCCAGCCTTTCTGACAATTCGGTTTCCTAGCAGTTTGTTTTAGTCATCGGGCATTAGGGCTTCATTTTCGGCAAGGCAGACACAGATATTTTGACTTCCTACTGGAATCAAGACTTGTCAAAACTCTGCCTTGCTTCAGTGAGATAAGTCAGAGATCTCAGCCCTAGGAGGGTCTTGCCGATTGAAGTGTCTTCAAAGTACAATCGGCTCGGTTCTCCTCAATAATTGATAACTATAGACCCCAGGAGGAGCGTGTTAACCCTTCCTGTCCAGGGAGGGACCCCTTCTATTTACAATTCTACCCCTTCCTCCCCCCAAATAAAACACCCGTTCTAAAGGGCAAAAATCAGGTCGGTGCCCTATCTTTGCAGCTAAGAATGTGCCCTAGGGTCAATTCGGCCTTCTTGGTCTAAGGGAAAAAGAGGTGTCTTGTCCTGGATCCACCGCCCTTACTTTCCAGGGTCCGTTTTTTTCTCGGCTAGGAAGCGGCGGTCACAGTGTGTGTGAGCGCCTTACTGACCTTGACCGAGAGGTAGCCTCGGAGAGCCAAAGGCGTTTGGGGCTTGACAGCCGAGGGGAAGGACGGTATGTAGAGGTGCGATTGCAAGAAAAGAAATCTGATTTACTATTATCCGTCTGACAATTCCCCTGGATTTTGCCGTCGGTATACACTCTACTATGCGCATCAAGTTGCCCAGCTCTTCATAATTTCGGCCACAAGGTGGCATCGACCTGCAAACAAAATGGAAATACAGTAAAATTGATTAAAATCATAAATTTTCTTCCTAATAATTGCCTGGCTGTCTCTGAGTCAGGGGGATGTTGATGGTTTGTGCCCATTTCTCCTACGTGTATTCATGTATGTTCATATCTTGACAACATAGTTTCTCTACTTGATTGCATTTTTAGGAAACCCTCCCCCTCCCAGATATGGACTTTAAAGTGGGGTGTTTGTTGCGGGATCTTCTGGCACCATTCTGTTGGGCGCAGCATCTTGCGATTCTTTGGCTAAGGAGGAGTTCAGCTTTAAGGGGGCGTTCCCAAAACCTGTCCATCAATTTCTCTTAGGCTCCCGAACTGAAGAAATACCCCAGGCTCCCTACTCCCTTCTCCAGTCCTCACCATCTTCTCCTCTTGGAAAGAGCTGGACAGATCTTGAAAAGGAGGTAACCCTCCCGTCTCCCTTGCAAAGGGATTGATGGAGAGCTGGGCGGACGGGGAGGATAGACAAAGGCAAGGGGCGGGAGGGGGGGAAGGAGAATAGAACAGCCGCGGGATAGCTAAAGTAGGATGAAGTTGGGAATTGGGATCTCTTAGAGCCTTAACCTAAAGGTCTTTCTGCTTTATTGCCTTTAGTTGTGCGTCGCTGACTCCCGAGCTCGGGGGTTCCCGACGCTGCTCTTGGTCCCGGCTGGGACCTGAGCTGTCTAGCTTGAAGGTTTGTTCAATTTATTCCAAACCTCTTCTAATCTCTGGGGGAATGGGGGAGATGAGGGAGGGGAATGAGGGGGGGCAGGACTTTAGGAACACTGTCTAGAGCGAGTAAACGTGGCTCTTAGTTTGCCCTTCTCTAAGCCCCAATTTCTCTTTTGTTTCTCTAAGACCCGAGGGTAGCATCTCCTGACTTCTAGAGAAAAAGAGTTTGTGAGCCTTCTAAGGAATTTAGCAGGTGTTTGGGTTGGGGGTGGAACAAGGCTGGTCACCTGACATCTGTAGTTGACTTAGAGTTTGGTTGAGAAGTGTCTTGATGTTTTTAGAGGCTTTCCTGAAGGCCAGTGTTTCTGTCTAGCTCCATTCCTTCCCCTCCAGTCCACCCCCCCCAAAAAAAACTGTCCTCCTGAATGGTCCAAGTTAGCACTGGCATTAGGGAGTGATGTAACAGGAATATTCAGTCCCGTGGTGTTCCTTCCTAGATGGGCTGGTGGGCCAGAGGTATTTTCAGGGTAAATCTTGGCCATATAGAGAGAATTTAACTTTCCTTCTTTCCAGATCTGACACCCCTTCTGTTGTCACTAGTGTCATCCCTGTCATCACAGAGACCTGAGCTCTCCAAAAACAACCAGAAAACAACCTCTCAGGTATATTTTCACCTCTTTTTACCTTTTGATGGGTGAGTGAATTATTTGTGCTATATATGTTTGTGCTTTTTGCTTAAAGGGATCATGAGGAAAGAAAATAATGTGAGGAATCAGGAGGTTGGTACTGTAAGAGATGTTTTCCTTAATTTTATGGTTTGAAAATGAATTGACAAATTTACAGTTCTGGTGAAACAATTTAATTTGTGGGATGTGCATACAGGCAATATGCCTGGAGTTTATAGAGTCCAGGGTTCCCAGATGGAGAAATATAATTTGTTAGATAAAGTTCAGTTGGTATTTTTTTTGTTTCCTCAAATTTCAGCTGCAAAGGATCATGACTGTCTGTCTATCTATTTGGGTTTTTTTGACTGCTACAGTAAATACTTGTCTGTTTTGGTTGTTCATAACCAACTGTCAGCTGAGCTAATTCTCTCTTCTACAGGGAAGAAACAGAGTATCATGTAACTAATAAAGTAGCCCCAATTTTGCACATTAATTTATTTTTGCTGTTATCTTTTCCTTTTCTAACCAAGTAAGTAGCAAACTTCAGTTTGGGTATTCATTAAAAATGGCCCCTGTGAGTAAGTAGCAAACTGTTCAGTTTGGGTATTCATTAAAAATGGCCCCTGTGAAATTCAGGATGACTTAGCAACATGTGATCATATGTAATTTTATTTTTTTAAAAATTTAAAATTTTAAAATTGTGTTTCCCAAGGATTAATTACATCATGAAGTTTAATTGATTTAAAGTCATGGATATTCATAGAGCTTCCCACCTCCCTCCATTTCCCCACCCTGTCTGTATTTCTCTTGCTCTTCAATTGCCCCTAAATGTATATATTGTTTTCTTACAGGAAGGTTAATTATGTCCCTCCCTCTCCCACTCTTTCTGCTTTTCCTGATAATTCTCTCTGAAATTATCCTGAGTTGAAGATTCACCTTTAACCCAATATCAGTGTTGATTTAATCAGCAAGATGGATAAATACTAAAAGGTATAGTAGAGCAAAAATGTTCTCATTGATACACATTTCCATTCAATACAAAACAATAGTTATTTATGACAAAGCATGTCACATAAACTTTCCCTTTGACTGACAACAATTGTAATAAGTAACAATACACTTTATTTCTTCCGCCTTTACCATTTTCCCCTTAAAACGTAGGATCATAGATTTAGGAAAAAGGTACCTTAGAGGTAAAAACCCTCTCACATTACAGATGAGGAAATGAAGCACCAAGAAGTTTAGTGACTTGCCCAAGTTACACAGGACATAAATGGTAGAAATGGGATTTGAACCCAGACTCCAGAATCTACTGTACCAACCATTAAAGTAACCCATATCTAATAAAACCTAACAAACAAACAAAAAGAAATGGTAGAATTATGGCCTTTGCAAAAAAAAAACCCACAAACAATTAGTGTACAAAAGGTAAACTTCTGTTTGAAAGAATATGGGTACAGGTATTTACATGATCTTGGTTTACTTAAACACAGACTCCAAAAAGAGAAGAAAAAAAGCAGAATACACTCTTTGGCATGACTACCAGACATAAAATCTAAATTATTAACAAAATTATACACTTTCTCTTTACAGGTTATGCAAAGTTATCAAGGAAAATGAAGACCTCACAGCCAGTTTTTGCAAACACACTTTACATGAAGATTGACCTTCTTTAAAAAAGATAATCAATTAACTAAAAATGAATTACACGTGGTTTCCCTCTTTTTTCAATGAATCATTTCTTAACCATACAGACACCCACCCCCCATATGCACCCATTGAAGAGAATAAATGCCGTGTACCAGTAACCATGGTATTCACAATGGCATTAGCTTATGGCATTGTCATACTCCTGGGGGTCTCTGGAAATCTGGCCTTGATAGGAATCATCCTAAAGCAAAAGGAGATGAGAAATGTGACCAACATTCTGATTGTTAATCTGTCCCTTTCTGACCTTCTGGTATCATTTGTATGCCTGCCCTTCACTTTTGTCTACACATTAATGGATCACTGGATCTTTGGTGAGGCCATGTGCAAACTAAATCCTTTTGTGCAATGTGTCTCAATTACTGTCTCCATTTTTTCTCTGGTTCTCATTGCCTTGGAGCGCCATCAGCTTATAGTCAATCCCCGAGGATGGAGACCAACTAATGTCCATGCATTTTTAGCAATTGCCCTGATCTGGTTCCTCTCTGTGGCTGCCTCCCTGCCTTTTGTGATTTATCAGGTGCTGACTGATGAGCCATTCCATAATGTCACTGTCCCAACCTTCAAAGACAAGTATGTTTGTTTCGATCTGTTCCCTTCCAATGTGCACAGGCTATCTTACACCACTATTCTCTTGGTGCTGCAGTACTTTGGGCCTCTGATGTTCATTCTTGTCTGCTACCTCAAGGTAACAAATACTTTTATTCTCTTAACATTTATTTTAATCTACATTTTCCCTTAATTCCACTAAATAGGTCTTTAGCCTGAGCTAGTAAACAGTGGTATGTTTTTGTTGTGTTTCCTACAGATCTATATTCGACTGAAGAAGAGGAATGCCATGATGGGCAGGCTCAGAGAGAACAGGAATAGAGCCCAGGAAGCCCGCCGGATCAATGTGATGCTTTTCTCCATTGTGGTGGCCTTTGCCATCTGCTGGATGCCTCTGACCATCTTTAACACGGTATTTGACTGGAACCACAAGTTGATCTCCATCTGCCACCACAACCTGCTGTTCCTCCTGTGCCACCTGACGGCAATGATTTCCACCTGCATCAACCCTGTCTTCTATGGATTCCTTAACAAGAATTTCCAGAAAGATTTGCAGGCTCTCTTTCGTTTCTGTGATTTCAGGTCCCGTAATGAAGACTACGAGACCATCGCTATGTCCACCATGAATACCGACGACTCCAAGATATCCCGTAGGCAAGCCGGTGGTGAGGCCTCCCAGGCTCCTGGGGAGGAAGAAGAAGTCTGAAGAGGATCTGAAGTGGGTGAGGGTTACAGAACCCAGGTGACAGCTGTTTTAAAAACAAGCACAACCTGTCACACAATTCTGTAACCCTCTCCTCCTCTAGGATGGATGGCTTGCCTATATTTTCTTGCTGTTTTAGTTGTGGCTGTGATTGCAGTAGGATCAGATCATCCAGACTTTGGATTTACTTGTGTCACCTATTTCTTTCCAAAGTCTCAGTATTACAGTTGCATAACATATTTGTGAAACAAAAATAGAAATATATGACATAGATTATATTTACTTCAATGGAATATTTAACAAAAACTTGATTACAGCATATATACTAATAATATAGTACTTTCATTAGTGATTCTGCACCCTGTAAAGGAGAGAAGGAGAGCCAACCTGAAAAGAGTTCCTTGCCTTTGGAACCATACAAAATAGAGTACGGCAGAGGAGATACAGATTCATTATTAAGAATGTGAGGTTTGGTTTTTTTTGCGGGGATGAGGGAGAAAAATTATTTCTTGCCAGTTCAAACTGGTCTTAGTACCCACCTAAATATCCATGACTTTAAAGGAGGATGTAATTTGCCACTAATTGATTAGAACGTGATGTAACATTGCATGTAAAAGAAAACAAAACCATTTCTTAGCTGTTAACCTAGAAAATTAAGACATAAACATATTAAATGAAAAGCTGTTTCCATGACTCAAGACTATTTTGGAACATGGCTACAAAAGTTCTCCAGAGAATTAGAATACCTAAATTATTGTAAGTATAAATAATGTACAAGCTTATATATTTGAATTGAAGAGATTTCCTCTAGTAGAATCTGTTTGGTTTTCGCTAAAAAGCCTAGAATGTTACAAAATTGTATGAAAGGGTGCCTATGTTACATCAAAACACCAAGTATCATGTAACACAAAGGGACAAGTAAAGGACCCCTGATACAATAATTCAATTGAGGGTATATGATAATTAGATAAAATCCATTTAAATTCATCTTATCTTGTGTGCACTTATAAACAACATCTCTATTAAATGTTAAAGTGACTATGTTAACAACTGATAAATATATATACTTAATGGATGTATATCTAATTAATATATACCTAATTGATGTATCTCTGTGTTGCAATGATTATTAAAACTAAGAAATAAAAAATCTAAGAAACTAGCATGCCAAGAAACCAAGAAACATTTATTTGGAAGAACACAGCATGTCCTATGTTAATTCTATAGCCAACCTATGAAACATCAGAGTGTTGGTTTAAAAATCTTGGACAGTTCTTCTAATAAAATTGGTGTTGCATTGACTTAGTAGTTTGTCTCTTTTATTCTGATGGCATTTTTTTTCTTTCCCTAACTAACTAACACAAAATTTCCTTTTTTCAGAAACACACGAATCTCATTTTCTGACGTTTCCATAGGCCCTTACCTTTATCTTTATATTTACCTGAGTCAACTATCTGTTTTATTATACAGCATTCACTTTCATTCTAAACAACATAGCTATAGTAGTTTGGAGAAACTTTATATCCCTTTGTTTTGTAATGACTGTGGAAACTTTCTTACCCCATAGAGAATAATCAAAGTCTGGCCTTCAGATAAAATATTGACTAATTTGATATTGAGACCTAGTACTGACTTAGACATGCTGATTCTGGTGGAGCATGCTAGGATTTTTCCCTGATAAGCCTAAAATTTGAAGGTACTTAAGAGAGTTCTAATTTCAAGGGCTAATAAGGAATTCCTTCCTTTTCTCTAGGGACAAGTTGCTACTTGAGTGTGGCACTTACAATGTGGCTATTTCTTTGTTAGCTCACTTGTAGCAATGATCACATCTAGGATTCTCATCCTTAGTTACACTTTGTAGTCAGTCAGTTCCTTAATTTTGAACACCTAACTACCAAATACTTCTCTTTACTTCAATAGCTGTTGATTACCCAGTAACCAAGTGTAAGGACTTAGCAGATTCATCGATGTACTTAGGAAAAATTAAATATGATCCATATTGTCATCAGCTCACTGTTATGAGCACACTTCACAGTGGGAAGACATTTCATTCACAATAAGCCTGTGAAGCAGGGAAGAAATAAGAACAGTGACTTACCCAAGTAAGGTATCCTCTACGTGACCTACTCAAGAGAGTGGAGACTAATGGCCGATTTTTCATCTTTATTCTTTTCACTATACCCCACTAATCATGGGTTATGGGAGGCAAAGAAGAAAATATCAAACCAGTGATAATTATTATAATATATTATAATAGATATATAATATATAATATAATAATATGTAATATAATATATACGTATAATATATAATATAATATATTATTATAATTATTATAATCAATTATATTAACACTGCCTTCCCAAAGGAGAAGATCTGAATAAGAAAGTTTGGGATTTTCACATGTGCCTCACTTCCATAGGACATGGTTGGTCGGCCATTGAAGTCCCTTATAATTCCCAGGGCTGTGAGCCTATAATAATCATACCTAGCTATTCACAGTAGGTTTGAAATACATTCTTAGGGGAAAACCTATTGTACAACATGTGTAAAATGTGCAGCATTTTCTTTAACAAAACTCTCCTTTACACTAATGTTTATGGGCCTTAGGCAATACAGGAAAAAGTAATGCAATTTATACTTTGATTGCAATAAAAGGTTGTCAAAATAAATGTTCGTGCTTACATTTATGTTTACATAAAAACAGGAAGGGTCTAATTTAGGCTGACAAATGGAAAAGGTTTCAGAGTTAATACTGCTGCTTCTTTGAGCTAATGATATTTGGGGGCTCTCTGAATTCGAATTTACTTTTCATTTAATGTACAGCTGAACAAGCAAGGCCAGAGTTGTCATCCTCAGTGGAAAGGTAGCATTAGGTTTCTATATGCTTCCCTGAGCCAGGTTTTCTGTCACAAGCAAGGGTGATCCTTAAATTCCTTAGAGTAGCATCATGTCCTATCCCTGCACCCTTTTTGTTCACCGGTACACCCCATTCCCTCTGACCCTTCTTTGCCTAAGAGCATGCCAAAGGACAAATGTCAAGTGCGTGAGCTGAGATCCAGTAAGTTAAAAAAAAATTTACTGGGATTTCTCTGAATGATTTGGCCAACAACATTCATCAATAATATTAAAAAACAGCTAGGGACTGATACTGGTTTCCTTCCATATGATATATAGATGTAGGTAGATACAGACATGTTTTTCTTTTTGTCCAGCCCTATGGGGAACTCTTATTGTGGAAACTTCCTCCACAAATACTGATAAGCAACTCCTTTCTAGAAAGTTGCCTGAGGTCACATAAGAAGTTTATATCAGAGGCTAATTCATGTGAATCCTGGTTTTCCTGATTCCAAGACTGGTTCTTTATATCCTATATGATACTGCCTCTTCTAATAGCTTAACCAGAAAAAAAAAATGTGGTAGGATATTGTCTTGAAATGTTCATTCTCCCAGTTGCTTGCTTAGAAAATTCAATTTATCATTCATTTCTAGTTTCCCAAAGTAGCATAAGTACAATTCTAAATGGAACAAGGAGTCCTTATAAAGCCCTGGAAGCTTCTATTAAATGGAATTTGCTGTTTGATTCAGTCCAAAAAAAATGAGTGAAATCAATCAATCAATCAATTGTTCAATCAACAAACATCTATTAAATGTGTACTATGTGCACTGTGCTAAATATTGGGAATACAAAGATAGAAGTCAAACAGTTCCTGCCTTCAAGGAGCTTACATTCTAATAGAAGAATAATCGGTACACACACATACACACACACTCAAGCACAATTTGAATAGGTTCAAAATCCAAGGTAGTTTTCAGAGGGGGTGAGCTAATAGCTAGGACCATCAGGAAAGACTTCTTGAAGAAGGTAGCACTTGAGCTGAGTCTTGATTCCAGAAGGCAGAGGTGAAGAGAGAGTTCTTTCCAGGCTTGAGAAACAATCAGTACCAAGGCATAGAGATGGGAGATGATAGGAAATGGAGTGTCCTGCGTGTGGAACAGCAGGGAGGCCACTATGTCTGTATCACAAAATGTGAGGCAGGGGATGAAGGGCAAGAAGATTGGGAAAAGAGGAAGGGGATGATTTGTGAAGAACTCTAAAGGTCAAACAAAGAAAATTATATTTGATCCTTAAGGTAAAGGGGAGCTGCTGGAGTTTGTGGAATGGTGTGTCTGTGTATGTATTTGTGTGCAAGAGGGTCATGATCACACCTGCACTTTAGGAAATTCAATTTTGGCAACTGTGTGGAGGGTGGATTATGGTGGGACAAGTCTTACAATAAGAGAATCTAGAGAGAGGAATGTTGGGGTTTACAGGAAAGGAGGAAACAAGCATTTATTTTTTGTACTATGTGCCAGACACTGTGCTAAGTGCTTGAAGAATACTACCTCATTTAATCCTCATAACAACCTTGTGAGACAGATATTGTTATTTTCCTCATTTTATAGATGAGGAAACTGAAGTAAGTAGGAATCCAGCGATTTGCCTAGGGTCACACAACACATGCTTGAGGCTAGATTTGAACTCAGGTCTTCCTGACTCCAGATTCAGCGCTCTACCTGTGTATCACCCTATACTACCAAATGCATAATTTGTGTGTTCATGTGTGCATGTGTACGTGTGTGTGTATGTGTGCGCGTACACTTCAGAAAGAGTCCATATTCTTTTTTTTGCTATTGTAATTTATAATTCAGTGATAAGAAACTAACCACCTCTCAAAACAATTCATTCCATTTGGGGACAACTTTACTTGTTAGCAATTTGTTGCTTGTGTTAAGCTAAAATCTCCCTCCTTGGAACTTTTGCATTTGCACCTTGTTTTACCCTTTGAAACTAAGCAGAATAAGTCTAATCCTTTCACCTGACAATCTTTTCCATATTTGAAGATCACAATCCTGTCCCTCATATGCCTTCTCTTTTCTATACTATCTTTAGTTTCTAAAATTGATTCTCCTGCGACATATCATTGCCTATCTCATTATTCTACTTGCCTTCCTCTGAATGTACTCTAGCTTGTCAATATCTTTCCTAAAAGGGGACACACAGAACTTAATACAAACTCCTGAGGTGGTCTCGGAAAGATAAAGTATAGTTAAGGACAGTTGTTTACCTAATTCTGAGTCCTAGACTTTTCCTAGTATAGACCAGATTGGATTGAACTCATATCACATATCATGTGGTCATGAGTCAACATATCACACAGTTGACTCCTCCAGTCTAATCTATTATAATCCCTAGATCTTTTTCCTATCATTAGTTCTGTAGCTCATCCTCCCAAATACTCTATTTGTGAGTTGATTTTTTTGACACAAATAAGAAATTAGGATGTAGCAGAAAGCTCAGTGGCTCTGGAGCCAGAGAACCTGGGTTCAAATTAACATCTCTGACTTTTACTATTTTGTGACTCTTAGGTAACTCATATAACCTCCTTAGATCTCAGTCTCATCAGCTATGTAATGGGGAAGGAGAGTGACTGACATGGCCTCTGAACTTTCTTCTAGCTCTTGATATGTAATGACTTTGTATTTATCTTTACCAATTTCTATCATATATGGTGGGGATCTTTTTGGATGCTAATTTTGTGTCTTCTATTTCTTATTTCTTCCAATTTCATTTAATCTGCATGTTTGAGCTACATATTATTTATACAAAGTGACTGATTTTTTTTTTTAAAGAACCTGTTTTATCAGCTAGGGTCAAGAACCAATTGCAGTTATATTTCTCAAGAGATTCATCTCCAAGGTAGCATCAACCCATTATTAATTTTTCTTTGGGTGTGAATTGGGTTCTGGACCTACCTAACTGTATCTAGCCTATATCCTTTCATCTCATATATAAGGATAGCATGAAAATCATCAAATTCTTTATCAAAATCTAGGCATATCTGCAGTATTTCCCTGATCTATTAGTATAGTAATTCAGATAGAAAATGAGGTTATTCTGTTATGATAGTCTTGACCAAGCCATGCTAGCTTGTTAGAAACTACTGCTCCCATTTTTCATAAACTATTCATTTAATAATATGCTACAGAATTTTGCCAAGAAAGTGAAGTAAACTTCACTGTTTTTAGTTTTCTGACTCTTTCCTTTTTCTGCAAATTAGGACCTTCCAGTTCTGTGATACATCTTCCATTCTTCACAAGCTTTCCAAATCATTCAGCAATGATATCTGTCAATCATTTCCATATTCTGGGATAAACTAATGGAGAGTAACTAGGAATTCTCTTACCATTTCCTTTACTTGGGATATGGACTTCCTATTAACCAGTTTTACTCTACCCTTCCTAGTTAAAAGATTATTTTCCTTGGAAGAGAAAACAGAAGCAAAATGGGATTTGAATAGTTCTGCCTTCTCACTATTGTCTTTTGACTCATTTCTTACCTAGGCTTAAATCACTGAATAAGTGTTGCCTCAGACAAACTGAGATCTGGGAAAACATTAGCTTAAAAAGTTCAAAATCTCCCACTGCATCTGGGGTCATCTCCAGTCATCCTGGCCTATGTCTTGCCACTGGACTCAGATGTCCCTAGAGGAGGGAGTGAGGCTTATGACTTTGCACGTCTGTCTCACTTAAATCCCATTCACTTGTATGTCAGGCTATCACCATCGTGCTGTCATTGGTCTTTAAGAACAAAGGACAAACAACACTATCCACTAAACCAGAAGTATCATCTAAACTCTCCAGTGCAGCTAAACCAGATTAAAACATAAGTGAGCAATGTTTAACAAAATCAGTAAAAATACAGTATAACAGATAATGCTAATTTTTGGTTTTCTAAGGTAATATGTAAGATCCATTTCTATTTGAGTTTGATACCATTGTACTAATCCACTTAGCTGTCTCATATATCTAAAGTTCCCTTTCACTATAATGTAGTTCTTGAATTCCTCATCTACTTTCTCCATCTATCCAGGTAATCTTTAGCATATCTCCATAATGACATGACTTTTACTTCTGTTTGCAAGGATCCTCCTTCAAATTCTATGCTATTCTCAGGTCATTCTGCACATCATAAAATACCATTTCATACCCTTCCAAAGTCACACCCTTCCAGAATCCTATTTCAGTCATGAATCCTGTTTCATCAAGTCTCAGAGATGGACCATGAGGTCCAATTGACTTCCTTACATTCAAACTTCCAGTGGATATGCTTATCACCTGTACTTTCTGCATGTATGTTTAAACTTTTAATGGGTTTTATTGTTGATTTACATTTGAATGTTGTCATTTGTGAATTGCTAGTTGTCTCTATTACTCTTATTAGAGTAGATTCACTGCTCTCTGGGGTACTCTGTGAACTCTCATGCCCTGTCTTTGGGATTCTACCATGACTGAGTTAATTCATTTAGTCATTTAACAGATATTCATTAAACTTCTAAGAACCTTACCTTGACATGGCAGTCTTGTAATCCTATCTAAAATGAAATGTGAATTGTCTGTTACTACTTTTTGTTAATGAACCTATACTGGTTCCTAACAATCATCTCTTTTATTTCTTTTTTTCTAAGGTCTCACAAGTCATTTATCCATTCCAGAATTTTTCTAGGACTCAACATCAACTTCATGGACTTATTGTTTGTAGAATCTACTTGTTTTTCCTTTTTGAAAATTGGGAAAATCTCTAATCCTGAAGTGCGTCTTCTAATCTACATGATTATTTAAATATAGCCAGTGTATTTAAGTTCTTGAAAACCAGTAGGATTTATCCAGAAGACTCAAAGTCACTTAGGTAACTCAGGTTCATTCTTACTATCCAATCACTTATCTAGTATTTCAGTTCCTTGAAATAAACATAATCTCTCAAGAATATAAATGAAAGTCAGGAGTCTCTTTTAAGATTTCAGGGTTATCTTTATAATATAGGACCACTGCATTTGCAGTTACACTTGCATTTTAGCTCTTGTATAAAGAGAATACCTTTTTTGAGGTGATAAAAAGAAAAAAAGAGAGGGAAAATGGCTCTCATGCTAAGAAAGTTTGAGTATAGTCCCACACTATACATATAAATGTATACAGATAAAGATAAATGCTCTCTTTTTCTTCTTCACCACTCTGACTGAACCCTGCAAATGATATAATCCAGTCCTTCATATTATTTCATTCGTTCCATAAGGAAATGCAATTCCATTGCTCTTTAAATGCTCTTGAATAGTGTGTGGATATATAATTTCTCAATCTAGGTAATAAATTCATCAAAGGCAAGAAATTTATTTTCAATCCTTTATATTTCCCCCACAGTGTCTTTGCATAAAAGATAGTCAAAAGAAGTTGTTGCTTGTCTGAAAATGATGAGTATTCATCCATCTATTCATCAACCAAATCTTTTATTGATGAGACTCTATAAGTTATCAAATGGGAGAGTGAAGAAAAGACAAGTGTCATGGATGATACTAAGGATAGAAACCTAGGTAAATGGAAGGATGGTAGCATCTTCAACAAAAATGAGGAAGATTGGAGGAAGGGTGGGTAGAGGGAAGAAGATGAATTGTTTTACTTTTCCTTTTTTTTTTTTTTTGAAATTTTGGATTCAGCTTGAGATGTCAGTGAGGCATCCAACTAGAGGTCCAGCAAATGGCTGGATATATGAGACTGCAGTTCAGCAGAGAGATTATGCCTTCATATATAGATTTAGTTATCATCTACAAAGAGATGATAGTTGAACCCATGGGAGTTGATAAGACCAGGAGGTATAGAGAAAGAAAGTTTGAGGACTCAGGACAGAACTTTAGAAAGCACTCATGATAAATGGGTCAGAGAAAGAAGATGAGCCAGGAAAGAGAATTGAAAAGAGTCAGAAGTATCAGGAAAATCATGAGAATATGTGAGATCAAAGGAAGATGGAGTACCTAGGAAAAGGAGTTTATCAACAGTGCTCTAAGACTGAAGAGTAGTCAAGCAGAATAAGAACTGGAGGCAAAAGATCATTGACTTTAGCAACCAAAATGCCATTGTAACAAAGGGTAATTTTCATTAGAGTGGTTGAAGTCAGAAATCAAATTAAAAAGGGTTGAGATGTAAGTAGGAGGTAAGGCAATGGAGACCATGAGTTTAGATCATCCTTTCTAAGAATTTTTTTGTGGAAGTGAGATGAGATATAGGATGCTTGCTTTCAGAGAGGATGGAAGTTAAGGGAAATCACTTTTTTTGTTTAGAATGAGAGTATCTGGGCATGTTTCTAGACAACAGGGAAAGAACTAATGGATAAGGAGAAATATTGCAAATGAGGGTATGTGTGTGAGGGGGGAAGCAAAAGGGAGAGAAGAGGGACAAGGGAAAGATAGAGAAGGGGGAGGCAGAAGGGGTAGTATATCAAGAACACATATAGATGTGAATTTATCTTGACAAGAGGGACCACCATTTCCTTAAAGTTTGGAAGATAGAAAGAAAAGAAGTGTGGGTACAGGGGGTAAGGGCAATATATGTAGAGGAGTTTCAAAATGTGGAGTAAAAGAAAAGAAGACGATCATGGCAGATCTCTTTTCTCTTTAAAGTAGGAGGCAAGATCTTCAGATGAGTGGGGAGATAAAAAGGCTGAGCCTCTGTGAAGAATACGTGAGAAAGTTAATCAGGGCATCGTAAAAGCATTGCCATGATGAAATGAAGATCCAGCTGATATCTGATAACTGAAATAAATAGTAGGCACAATCATCATGGATGGCTGGCTTTCTCCAGCCTCATCAAACAGCATAAACAATAAGTAACTCGGAGCTAAGATTCAACAAGGCATCTGCCTTTTCTTTAGCATTTATCATTCTATCTACCCCAAGCAACAATCCTTTCTCCTAATGAATCCTTCTCTTAACACCAGAATGGCCCACAATAATGGCAACAACTATAACAAAACCTTTTGTTATCCCTAAATTGGCTTGTCTCTGTTCAATCAGAAATTTCATACTCTTGACACTCCTCTTAACCAGAGCCTGCCATACTTTTGTATTAATTCTTCAGTACTTGCCCTTGAATCCATCTTCCATCTTAATTCTGTGTCAGTTTATTATTTCTCTTAGTTTAACCTCTAAGTACATTGTTTTCAACCTAACATCTCCCTTGATTCATTCAATATGATCCTAGCTGAGGAAAGATTGGGAATTCCAATCCAATAAGCATTTTCTAAGTACTTGCTATGCATAAGGCAATGTACTGATTATATTATGTACTGATAATACAAAGACAAAATGAAACATTGTTCATGCCCTCAAAGAGCTTACATACTACTGGATTGATACCTGTCAATTAAAGGAAGTACTAGCCAATGGTCAATAGTAATAAACTCATCAAATTCACAGATTTGTTTACGTTACGTACATCTGTTTAGCCTCCCATTCTTGCAGCCAATAGCTTGGCTTCTGTCTTTCATCTGTTAGCTTATAATGAGTAGACTAATGTAACTATGGAAATAGAGTTGAGTTCAATAAATACTTGTTTATTGATGGATAAAAGTATACTTGTTGAGCCTTGATTGCCTTTGCAAGAGATAAAACTTGTGAAATTCAAACACACTTTCATTTATTACAGGCAGAAACACTTAATCCCAGGGATTCATCTGTCACCTCCATGCAGGCGACTTCCAAGTCCCTACCTGTAGCTTTAATTCAGTCAACATATTTGGCAAGAACTCTCTGCACGACATGGTTCTACATGGTGGGAAAAATAAAATTCAGACAAGAAGACAGTTTGTGCCTTCAGATAGACTTATAATCTTAGAATAAAATACATGGTTTACAATAGCATAGTTGGAGAAGAACTACCAAAGAAGGAGAAATTGAAGGTATATGAGAAAAATATTTATTGGAGGGAGGTCCTGGAAAAAGGTGAGACCAAAGAGGATCAAAGATACAAGGAGACAGATTAATTTAGTGATTTGGAAAGATAGCACCTCCTTGTTAGGAATCTCTGTTTTTCTCTAGGTGTTTGATACATACACTGCTACCATATTCAATAAGTTCCAGCTATCTAGGCTCTTTGGGGCCAGTTGCTGCACTCTTTTGCCACTGTCTGGGTTACGATGGCCAGAACATCTAATCCTGACTGGGGATGAATAGGATCTAATATCTCCTCCTTCAACACATAACTGGTGTTATGAGCTACCTAACAGTCACACAGCAGTCAACCAAAACTAACAGAATAAAAGAGGCTAAAATTGTTTATTCTATATTCTATATTATGGTGTATATAATATAGAATATTCTAATATATGATATTCTATATTATATTATAAACTGTGTCTAGTTGATTGAAATTTCAGACAGCTATTTATTTAGGGTAAGGAAATTCCTTGTAATTTTGTCACTTCCATAATTGGGCTTCTATGCTCCCCAAACCTATTAGGTGCTGTGTGGAGACTAGAATAATAAAACTTCCTTCTTAAGGTCACCTTTTGGCATGCAAATGAATTTAGATGAAGCAGTCATGGTCCACATCTTTGCCTTCAAGATGTTTGTTGACCAGCAAAAAAACTTTACTGCTCCTCTGTTGTTTATCTCTGAATAGCAATTGTTCTATTGTCTCTCTATAGTAAATAGAATAGGGATATTTATTTTTCTGTAACTAGAAGAAAACTGGTATTAGCAGACAGAAATTTTAAGGAATAGGGGAATTAAGAATATTTCCACCTCAACCATAGATTTATATTTAGAGCCAAAAAAGGATACTTAGGATCATGGAGTCCAAGCACTCATTTTACTTACTTGTCTAAGTTTACACAAAAGAGAAAATAGCACAACTTGCTTTCAGCTTCAAATATAGTGTTTTTTCTTCTAAGTGAAATAGGAAGAGGTGATGGTATAGTTGGGGCATTGAGGACATTGAAAAATGGTTGGAGCAATTGTTGCAAAGAATTAGATAAAAGGTCAAAAAGAGTCTAATAGAAATATTGCCTTGCTGCACTAAGGACCCCAAAGAAACTGTGAACCAGAAATTTGTATTAATTGAAATGAGCATCCATTTCTTGACTTTCTCCAGTGGTGCTCAGTGACTCTAGAGGAGCTAAGAAATCAGATTCTGGGCATCACCCAAGAATGGAGATTAGCAGGTTGAGAACAGAGATAACAAGGGATTCTAGGGCAGGAGTTCCCCAAACTTTTTGTATCACAGATTACCTTTGGCAGTCTGGTGAATTCTATGGGCACATTCTCAGAATAATGTTTTTTAAATACACAAAGTAAAATACAAAAAACTAATTATAGTGAAATAAAATTGTCAGGTTTTAAAAATTCATTAACCCTAGCTATAAAACCCTGTTGTATCAAAACAAAATGCATGAACACATTTTAATAAAATAAAGTTCCCATACCCCCAAACCCTCCAGGGCATCTTCCACCCAACAAATAGTCCTATCTGATCCTCTTGGTTCATAGATGGTTCTGTAGCTTAAGAAACATGTTTCAAGTTGTGTTTCCATTTGCAATAGTAGGAGAGATGAGAGAGACAAAATCAATACACAGGACATGCCCCTGATGTTTTCTGGAAAAGGCTAATGATGAGATTGGAATTTAATTAGGATTAGAGTGAACAGGTGTCCAGTGGGGGAAAATTGTAGAAATGGTCACTCTTTCTTCTTTCCCAATTGCTTTATAGACTACTCACCCACATTCTCCAACAAGAGACTATTCCTAAGGAATTGACTGTCACTCAAAGGAAGCACTCCAGACTAGTAGGAGCAGAATATGTGGTAATGGAAAGAGTATCTTCTTACACGTAGCTCACTGTTGGATTTCCCAACTCACCTGCCCACCCTAAGCCTTTCTTTCTTTCTTTGAAAAGTGGGAAGAATAACATTTGTACTATCCACTTCACTAGGCTGTTGTAGAGAAAGCACTTGGCACACCTTGCGGCATTATCATGTGAGTGATCGTCATTATCTTTAGTAGTATCATTCCCTGATAACCTTCACATATCTGCCCCAGTGCTTTACTTACACTTGGCTTCAAGTTGTTTGTTTCTTCCGATTTTCTATTTGGTCCGATTCCAAACAAAGTTACCAAAATGAGCAGGTCATCATTTTAGTCAAGTAGATTTTGACTGGCAGCTAGGACATTTATTATCTATAAAATGTGATTAATAATAAATTTGATCCAATCTCATGTTGTCCACTCCCTGACTCCCTCAATGAGCTTTAAAATCATCATCATTCACTCAATTATCTTGGTGCCAAATCTCATAGGAGGTGTTTATTCCTCTATCAACCTGGAGTCAAATATATCTGCCTGGGCTGCCTGTGAAGTTGATTCAAACCAAACTCCCAGACATAATAAGGGAAGTGAAGAGATCGTAGAACTCTGAATTAATGCTGGAATGATATGTGAATCTGCAATTTTATTTCCCATTCTCTTTGTTAAGACTATTCCCCTTTGTGGAAAATATGGGCTCTGCATCATTCATTTTCCCCTCCACTGTCATAGGAGGGGGTATGGTGGTGATATAGCAGGATTTTTGACCTCGGTCATGAATGGATCCTCAAATCTCAATCATGAGAAACTCTTGCATCCACTGAAGTCCTCCTCTTATATGGAGGTGGACCACTTCATTAAAGGCTAGTCCAGCAAAGCATAAGCCCTAGTCATTCCTGTCAAGCTGGAGACCTCATTTCCTTTTTTTATTTGTTTGCTTTGTTTCATTTTTTTTATTATTATTGCTTTGTCTGAAATCATGAAGACCATTCACTAAGGTATAGAAGGAATTGCAATTGATCTCCATCACTGGAGGGAGGGCCCATCGGCATGAAATAATGACTCCTTGGAATTCTGAAGCAAGAAGAATCAATCATAGCATAGACTCTCTGTGACCAAAACCAGTGATGGAGGGCCTTGATCTAGACTATAGTGAGCTGAATTTTTTATTTAATTAGAGTGTTTAGAGTAAATTCTACTCCCACAACTTCCCTTGTTCGGATTCTATTATAATATTTTTATGAATGAAGTCTACCCTTCCTAGATCTCTACTCTTCTTAATGTTTTAGGTGTTCAAGAAGAGGCCTATCATTTGACTTACCCTAATTCTTTCATGAACCATTTCATAGAAAGAATCTGAGTGACTTATTATTAAATTCTTTTAAAATTTAAAACCATGACAATGTGGCATGGTATGGCAACAGAACTGTCCATAAAACTAAGAGTACTCAATATCAAAATTGAAATCTATTTACACATTAAATGAGAACTTTTCAAACAAGCACATTGAGAAAAGATTTATTAAAAGCAATATAAGTGAAGACCTGCCCTTATCTAATTTAGCTTGTCATGGGTATCCTTACAGAATTCTATATCCTTTTACTCAGAAAAAGAATAGAAAAGCAGAAACAAATAGAAACAATCTTTTTGATGTCTTTGATTTCTCCTTTTATTTTGGTAAAGAGATAGACTTACCTTTTTCTGCTTAATGCCCGCCTACTTTGAGGTTACCAAGCAAAATTAAAAGCATATTTCTCCTGGCCAATGGACAGCCTTGAACTCTGTGGCCATCTGTCATTATATATGCTCTCAGGACTACAAGTAAATCAAGCAAGATACGTTTTGAGGTAGCTAGATGACTCAGCAGGTAGAGTGTGCGGGACTTGGAGTCAGAAAGATCTGAGTTCTAATCCTACCTTAGACATTTACTTGCATAATTCTGGGCCAATTACTTAACCTCTCTGAGTCTCAATTTCTTCATCTATAAACAGAGGACAATGATCATAACTACCGCTAGAGTAATTATGAAAATGAAATGAATTAACACTACAAAGTGCTTCACAACTTTAAAATGCTATAAAATGCTATCATTATCAACTGTTTCCTGATTCTCCCCTCTTCCTTCCCCATCACTTAACGTTCTTTCCCTTGATGTGGCTTTGTATTATTTTGTATAGCAGTTGCATTTATTTATCTGTGAATCTCTTAAAGAAAGAGACTTTAGTTTTTGGCTTCATGTCACCCCCCTTGCCTAGTACAGTACCCAGCATTCAGTAGACACAATAAATATTTGCTAGATTGGCTTGAATAAATTCATACAGCATTTGGAAGCACATAATTTTTCACCACCAAAGAAATACTTCATTTGAAAAGCTTTGTGTCCAGAGGGAAACTTTCAGAATTTCTGGGCAATAAGTAGATCACAGTGTTTGGTATCAGAACTGAATCCTGGCTCTGCATTGCTGCTTGTATTGCCCTGGACAAGTTATTTAACATTTATTGGCTTTGATTTCCTCATTTGTAAAATGAGGGAGTTGGACTTCCAAGATCCCTATCAGGTTTAATTCCATAAGCCTAGAAGTACATTGAAAATAACCTCTCAGTTCTTCTATCTGCAAAGAAGCCTACCTGGGTTCAACTCCTGACTTTGACACAACATCTGTTTGACCTTGGGCAATTCCTTTCACTTCTTCAGGCCTTGGTTTCTTCATTTTTAAAACAGGGGAGTTAGACTAAATGGTTTTTAAGATTTCTTCTAATTCAAAAGTTATGATGTTAGACTCTCTTCCCAATAAAACAAAAAATCTAGACACAATTTGACTAACCTTTTATTTGACTCATGATACTCCTTTGAAAAATCTTAATTATTTAGTCTCATACTTTTTTCTCTTTTTCTAGGTGAATTATCCTCTGTCAATACCTAAGGTTCACAGAACTTATGACCCTATTTCATAAATGTAGGAAAGAATTCTCACTGTCCTGTGGGGTGAACAAGGTAATTATCTGAGTAGTGACAATGAATTTTCCCCACCTGTGAATCTGGCATGAAATGGAAAGAATATGAGGCTGTGGACAGCATGGAAAAGAAAATAAACCTTTTCTCTTGTGGAAGCCCAAGCAATTGTGATGGTATGCAAAGGATTCCTGTTTGGAGAAGGAAGAGAGTTGGATCCATTTGTCTGAGAAAGTCACATCTGTTTCTACAGAAATTTTCAGTTTGGCCCAGACTAAAAGGAACAATTATTTCTGTGGTTAGGTATTCTTATCAGGTATACTTACGGATTTGGCTTAAAAATGGGCCAGAGCTCCAAGAAGCATAGTCAAAGCTGTGTGAACAATTTCACACTTCATGAAAGAGCAGAAAAAAACAATAATATTTCTCTGAAAAAAAATTTTAAAAGCAAGGGGAGGGGAAAAAAAGACCAACCATGGCATTTTTCTGAATTTTTGATAACAATGAAGTAGAATTTTTATTTATTTTGGGGGTAGGTGAGGAGGACAGAAGAGGAGAAATACCGTAAAATCCATGGCAGGCCTAGAAAGTAAAAGTTCTCCAAAGATCCTTCTTCATGGTTTCCTGTGTTCAGGAGTTGGACCACCTCCACAACTCAGGTCAGCAAATCCCATAGTTGACAAACTATTAGACAAAGTTCCAGGGGTGATCAAATTGGTAAAGATGATAAAAGACAGAAAAAGTCAATGTTGGAAGAGCTGTAAGAAGATAGGCACACTAATATACTATTGATGGGGCTATAGATTGATCCAACTTCTAGAAAATAATTTAAATATTATGGAAAAAAGTCACTATTCTTTATCATATCCTTTAACCCAGTGATCATATTACTGGGCACATAACCTAAGGAGGGCAAAGGCAAAGGAAAAGAACCCCATATGCGAAAATATTCCTAGCAGCATTTCTTGTGGTAGTTAAAAAAAAACCCTAGAAATAAAGTGCTTACAGATTGGGGGAATACCTGAACAAATTATGGGATATGAATGTAACAGAATATTATTGGGCATTATGAAATGACAAATATGAATAATTCAGACAGAGGAAAGTGCATGTGATCTGATACAAAGAAAAGAAAGCAGAATCAGGAGAGAAATATGTGGACACTGAGACTACAATTATATAAATAATAACAATATTAAAATGCATCTGAACTTAGATTAAATGGATTGAGAATCTTGGCCCCGGAGAAAACAGATAATGAAATGTGCTTTCCTTGACCTTGTAGGTGTGGGATGTTGCATCTACTATCTGATAATGATTGTTTGGTTATACTTAGATGTTTTGCTTTGTTACTAGCAAGGATTCTGTTAAGGAATATACATTACAAAATTTTTTTTGTGAAAAGAGCATCAATAAAACTAGACTAAAATTTCAGAAGTATCAGATTTGCCTCCCATTTCCACTCTGCATTAAGAAATATATGCCCAAAGCAGGAAAAATAAAGTGAAGTCAACTTATAGAATACTAAGCAAATTGGGAGGTAGTATAGTACTGTGAGAGCATTTGAGTTTGAGTCAAAGGGACCAGGTTCAAATTCCATCTGCCATTTACTAACTATGTGACTTGGACAAATTACTTTACTTCTATGGGCCTCAATTTCCCCATTTCTAAAATGAGGATATAAACAGATCTGCAAAATGCTCTAAATTCTAACAGTCTATCATTCCTTTCCATAGACACTGTGGCAGTGCTACCCTCCATACTTACTTCCCCGACCTCGGTGGGAGGCAGTCTTTCTCCATGCATCAATCAGGTTTTTATGCAGGTCTCAGGCTTCTTTCTGGCCATGATCAACACTTGCATGCCCAGGGATAGAATAAAGTAGTCAGCAAACAGTCTCAGCTCAGTGATCAGAGTTCACTAACCTCATTTGCTACCGCTGGTCTTGCTGATATCCTAGAATATAGACCTTGTCTGCCCCTATATTTCCTATCTCTTCTGGCCTGAACTTGACCCCACACTTGCTTCTTATAATTGGCTCTGTTTAGCTGAATTTCAATGCCTCACTCCTCCTGGCTAACTCAGTCTCATAGCTGACCATATGTCAGTGTGATTTTTGCTCAGTTTGCCTATAAAGCGATAGAGCTGAGGGTGTATGATACTTGGATGGGGCGGGGGACAAGAAAGGGGAGAGTCAATCTGTAGTAGATCTGCAATGATTCAGAGCTTTAGTGAAACTCTTGCCCCTCATCTATGACATATATAGCTCCTTCATGTTGAATAATTATTATGATTTCAGAAGGATAGAATGATTTTCCACTCTCAGATTCTATGTAGAGGGAGAAATCCATAGAATTCTTCCCTTTAGTCTAGTTATCAAGTCTAGTATAGTTATCAAATGAAAAAGATCACAGAATTTTAGAGCTAGAAGAGACCTAAGAGCTTTTCTCTTCTGCCACATTCACTTCACAGATGAGGAAACTGACATAGGCAAGATAACATAAGCAAAGGGGTGATGTGGAGTTAGCAGCAGGTGACTGGTCTGAATCTCCAATCTCACATTATTTGTATTCCCACGGCATGGGCTCATAGCCTGTCTTCTTTTCATACTGAGGAGGGAACTTAATACCTTTCTTGCCTGAGGCTGATTTTGAGGGTAAGCAGAAGGTAGAGAAAGATGGACTAAATGCTTCTGCAGCACACTAAAGCAAGAATATTGGAAAGGAATCATGGAACCCCATCCTAGAGGAAAATATTTTTAAAATGTATAAATTTTATAGATCACCTTCAGAATGAGCACAGTCAATTTCGAATACAATTCTTTCAGTACTTTCATATTAGGTTGTAAACTCTTTGGGGGTAGTAGGAACAGTCTGATTCGGAGTTTGTGTCCCTGTTCCAACGGATGTGCTACTCTGACTTTCATAGCAAAGCTTCTAAGACAATTAACAGACAGACTGTGAGTGGCCATGGCAAAAGTTATGAATCCCTTGATTGGGCACTTAAAGCTAGTCTTCAATGAACAGCAGTTTTGTTTCCTGCTTTACCTCAAGACTCTTCATAACTTGACAGGTACTCCAAAGTTTTCATTCAGCTGCCTAGTCTTGGGTCATCCAGGGGCTGTTCCAAGGGTCTCCACAGTGAGGCATTAGAACAGAAATTTAGTGAAGGTCCTTATTATCTTAGGACAGGGTTGGGGAACTTGCAGCCTGGAAGCCACATGGTTCCTGGGTGCAGACTTTTGACTGAGTCCAAGGATTACAAAACAAATCCTTTTATTAAGGAGATTTGTTCTGTGAAGTTTGGATTCAGTCAAAAGTGTCCTCAAGGTGTCAGGTTCCCCACCCCTGTTTTAGGATAACTGATTCTGAGAACGAACACTTGAAGTGAATCTACTTAAAATGGTGAATGATATTTCATAGCAATAAATGAATAAAAGGATTAAGACTCCATCTTGAAAAAACCCTTAAATTTATACTAACAACTATCCTCTATTTAACAAAATTGACTTTGTTGCAACTATGTACCAATTCTTAAGATGAACAAAATTCGAATGAAACAAGTGCTGATTTGGGGGGAATAATTTTTTCTAAAGAAATTGTATGATAGCATGATAAGACATCCTTCACTTGACATTTGACATCAGACAGAGGCTCATTGTTGTAAAAATATTCAAAAGCTTTATCAATTTTCCCAAGGGCCTCTTTTTAAAACCTTTGATATTAAAATCATTCTCTTTTGAAGTGCTTAACAACAGCGAGAAACTGATGGGCAGGGATGGATGCTAGTATTAAGTGGAGAAGATAATTCATTCATTACTGTGTGTGTGTGTATATGTGTGCTGTGATTGATGACTTTTGTTTACCAACCTAAGATACAAACTTCCTGTGTGATTCTGGGCAAATCTCTCTTGGTTTATTTATTGTTTAAATTTTATTGATGTCTTTTGAATTGGCCCTATCAGAAAAGATGGGAAACAAATTGAAAGCTTCCCATATCCACAGTCTACTGGGGAATTCTTTTGCAGGTATAGGTTGGAACAGCTGACTACTGAAGTCCATTATAACTCTGAACTCTGATTTCATGAGGGCTCCTGGATCTGCCTTCTGGGTCCATCCCAAACAAGTCTAATCCTTCCCTTCAACTGCCCTTCAAATATCACATTCACCCTCCATCTTCTCTTCTGCTGGTTAAACATCCCAGTTTCCTGAAGTATGATCTTTGTATGCAATGAATTAAAGGTCCTCCACTGTTCTGACTGCCCCTCTCTGGACACTCTAGCTTATCGAGTACTTCCAGGGATCAATGACTTTATTGATGTCAGTATTCACTTTAATAATGCAAATCCCAAACTATCTTGGTTTGACCACACTGTAGAATTCTCATCAATGCCCTTCTGTAAATTTCACCTATTGGCTGGAGACCTCCCTTGTGTTCTCCTGGTATCCAAAGGCTATTCACTGGCTATTTCTCAATTTTTCTGTGTGACCAGATCACTTTGGTTTTCCATTTATACATGTCTCTGATGACATACTCTACACTACTTTTCCAGTGTAATTCCTCAATTGCATTTTGTTGCTGCCTATTCACATTCACCATGTGCCTCTCCTCCATTGCCCATTGGAGAATCTTCAACTTCAGTTCTTCAGAAACAATAGTTTTCTATGACAGAGTCACACAATAACACAGAAAGGAACTGGTGCTTAAAAGATAAACCATTTGATTTAGGAAGAAATTGGAGAGCAGGGGATGCCCAATTTTCCAAAGACAATCCAACCCATTTACCTCCTTTTATTCATTTCAGGACCCAGCTCACTGTTCATTTGCAATTCCTGTCTAAGATATTGGTGCTGATGAATGAATTCTACAGGTTGCCCAATCAACTGCATATCATAGTCTAGGCAATATTTATCCTTCATCTACTTGGATTTCTGTCATGGAAATTTAGATCAAACTCTCTTTGGTGATAGTGAATAAAATGCATGAAGCTCTGTAGTTTGCCAGCGTTATATATTCAGCACAGTCTCATCCATAAACAATCTTAGAATCTATACTAGACCCTCTCCATAATAGTGACAAATGCCTTTGGTAAGCACATGTTTTACATATTCTTTTCTTCAATTGATATTAATAATCAAAGGCTTAATGTGGCATAATGGGTTAGAGAGCTAATCTAGAGACCAGAAGGACAGAAGTTCAAGTCTCACCTTTAACATATACTAGCTATGTGATTCTAAGCTGTTCATTTTAACCTCTATCTACTTTAATGTCATACACCTCTTTGTCAGTTTGATCAAAGTTACGAACCCCTTCTAAGAACAATGTTTTTAAATAAACAGGATTAAATAGATGGGATTATAAAGGAAACCAATTCTATTGAAAAGCAGTTGACAATATTTTAAAAAAATATATATATTTTTTAAGGTTAAGAGCCCCTGCTCTAGGACCGCAATGTTAGTATTCAAATTTGGTATAGCTCCACTGTCCTTGATGGGGAAAAAATCTTGTTATGAGCATCTTTATGTGTCCTTTTCATTATGGGGGTATAATTTTGTCCTTCCAGTTATATCTTTAGATTCTCTTGGAAGAACTTTACTAACCTTTTTTAAGCTTATTTCCCTCCTATAGTTCCTTGCTATTTTATCAGGTAGTATTGCTCATAATTTTCCAAAAATCCTTCTTTGTAAGGTTTTTACAAATGAGTTTATATTCTAAATGGGTGCTGTCCTTGGGTGTTATCTATCTATACCTTGTCCAGGAGGGTGTTTGCTGACTGGAGTGGGTTTTAGGCTCTTTCAATCTCTTTGTTATGGCAATTGATTGATTAAAATTTATGTAACAGATTTATTATCTGTTATATTATATTGTATTATCTATTTATTATTTATTATCCATGTCAATGTATATACTTTTCCCACTTTGGGGGTGTCAAAAAGTTGATTAAACAGTTCAGATTGAAATTGTCTTGATTGAAAATCATCCCTTTTTCTCATTTTTTCTCCTAAGCTTGATCTTTGCTCTAAAAAGTTAGCATTCTAAATGTAAAAAGATAGTTAATTTAGGAATATCTCCCCATCTTTATCAATTACAAGTTGTTTCTGCTGTATTGAGATATAACTTCATTTTTGTGCTCTTTTTTAATGTTTACCTCACATAGTAACTTCTGAATTTTTCCGTTTAAAAAAGTATAAGTATGAGATTTCTATGTGATTAAATCAATAGGCATTTTAAAGCACCTAGTATGTTACAGGCACTGTGTTCAGCCCTTGGGATTCAAAGAAAGGCAAAAGACAGTCTCTGCTCTCAAAGAGTTCATAGTCTCATAGGGCAGATAAACATGCTGAAGACTGTAGACAAGAAAGACATAATCTGTGGAGGGAAAACACTAACATAAAAGTAGAGAAGAAAAAACTTCTCCTAAAAGATGGGATTTTAGCTGGGACTTAAAGGAAGCTGCACAACCCAAGAGGTAGAGATGAGGAAGGAGGTTATCCCAAGCATGGGAACAACCACTGAAAATACACGAGTATGGAAATGCCTGTAAAGTCTTATTCAAGGGTTAGGGATCTGAATCACAGAATACATGGTAGGGAAGGGAATGAGGGATGAAATGAGCATTTATTAAATGCCTACTATGTGCCAGGTAGTATGCTAAGCACTTTATAAATATTATCTCATTCAATTCTTATAACAATTTTGTGAGGTGGGTGCTAGTATGATTTACAGTTGATGAAACTAAGGCAGTTAGAGGTTAAGTGACTAACTCAGGGATACACAGCTAGTGAGTGTCTGAGGCTACATTTGAACTCAGGTCTTCCTGACTATGGTCAGTGTTCTGTCCACTACCCCACCTAGCTGGAAAGGAGAGTGAGGGAAAATATAAGATATAAGAAGACAGGAAAGGTAGGAGGGGGATCAGGTTGTAAATAGCTTTGAATACAGAGGATTTTATATTTGATCCTAGAAGTTATCTGTAACCACTGGATTTTACTGGAGGTGGGTGAATATGATATGGGCAGATCGACACTTTAGGAAGATTAACAAATGAGTGAAAGATGACTTGGAGTGAGGAGAGACTTGTAGCAGACAGACCAACTAGCAGGCTGAGGTGATGAGACGCCTGTGCCAGGGTAGTGGTAGTGTCTAAGATAAAAAGAGGGTTTTTATAAGAGATGTTATAAAAAGTGAAATTGTCAGGGGTTGGCAACAGTTTGGCTATGAGGTAGGTAAGGGAGAATGATGGATGGAAAATAACACCCGGGTTGTGAATCTGGGTGACCAGGAGGAAAAGTGGCAGTGCCCTTAACAGTAATAAGGAAATTAAGAAGAGGAAGGATCATTTTGGGGAAAAGATAATGAGTCTAGTCTGAGATCTATAATAGGCAGTTGGTGATGAGAGACTAGAAGTCACGAGAGAGTTTAGGGCTGGATAAGTAAATATGGAAATCATCACCATAGAGATGATCATTGAAATCAGGGGAGCTGATGAGATCCCCAAGTGAAATAATATAGAAGGAGAGGAAAAGAGACTGGGTGAGCTTTGGGAGGTTCCCTACTTCTGAATAATGTTTTGCAACCATATTTTTTCAGTTTTCTGTTATGCCTATCTTTATATTGAACTTCCTGAGTATCAGAGTATATGCTGATTCAATCTATCTCATCAATGTCCTTCCTAAGATGTTACATGTAGAACCAGGTTCTCCAGAGATGGTCTGACCAGAGCAGAGTATAACCAGAATAGAAGAAATTAATGGATAATTTAGTCCAACCCAATCCAACCTCCATCATCTTCCCCCATCATTCTTTTTTTTTTTTAAACAAATGTGGAAACAAACCCAGAAAAGTGATAGGACTTGCAAAAATTTTCTAGTGAGAACTAATTCTCCTGATTCTCATCTGGAAATTCTTCCTGCTCACTATTCTAGAATAACCTTCTTTAAACTAACTTGTCTGAACCATCTTATAGGAAGATTGGTGAATATCCATAAAATTATAATTGATTAAACACATATTACAGCCAAAACTGGAAAGTAGCTTTTGTACCAATAGATAGATATATGACTTTAGCAATGAAAAAAGCATGTAGCCATTATTAGGATGATTAAATCTGAATGAATGAACATTTGATATAAGTAAGAATTATTTTTCCTGTGTTTCTCCTTTAGCTGGTCCATAGCAGGTTCATCTAGACTGAATGTCTCTGAAGTATTTGTTTGTTTCTTGATTGTACTTCTCACCTCTCTGAAACTTCATATTTGCATGACTAATACATCTCTTTCAAAACAGTTATTTTGGTAGAATTTGATTACCTAATGCTTCTCTGCATTAGAGCAGGATGCCTATCTGTAAACAATGAGCCCTGGGCTTATTGGGGCAACTAGCATATGCAGTGCATATACATATATTATATATATATATATATATATATATATATATATATATATATATATATACACACACACAAATATATACATACACACATTATAAATATACATATATATATGTAATTACTGTGTACCAAACGTGAAAGCCAGATTGACATAGCTGACCTTACTGTTAAACTCCATTTCAATTCTTGCCTCTGACAATGAATAGTGACCATAGTCAAGTGTCTCAGCCACTCTGTTACAGATCTCTAAGAATTTGTCACAGAGAGATTACAGCAAAGTTCTCACTAAAATCAGTCAGCACCTTTGTCTTACACTAAAAAAAAAGTCATTAGGGTACACTATAGCATTAGTATACCTTGAGTGAATGCTCAGTAAATATTGATACTGACGTACTGGTTAGAGAGTGTGGCTAAATATGAAACACAGAAACATAAGCTTTTCTGTTTTGTTTTACGTATTTGTTTTGGTTGGGGAGAGGGAAAGCAAGTACACATTTACTGAGTCCCGACTAAGTGGCCCAGGCACTGTGGTAAGTACTCTTCACCAATACTATCTCATTTGATCATTACAACAACCCTGGCAGGTAAGTTCTCTTACTATCCTCATTTTAGAGCTCAGGAAGCTGAGGCAAAAAGAGGCTTAGTTAAGGATCTCAGACAAGGTCAAAGAACTGTGAGTGTCAGAGACTGGATTTGAATTCAGGTCTTCCTGGCTCCGAGCCTCTTCCTGGACGCTATCATGTTGATTATTATTTTATAAGCTAGCATTTTCAAGGTTCCAACATATGGGATTGATTATTCTCTCCTAGGCACGATGTCGATTGCCAAAGAGGCCATCAGTTGAATGGCAATGCCTAGTTATGACCTCATGACCCAAAGGGTCAGATATCCTTTGGGAATCAATTAGTGGCTCTCAAGTCAATACACACAATGCTATTTAATTTTGGTGTTTGTATAATGCATACACTCTTTACTGAAATCATAAAGTTTTAAAATTATTTACTTCAATTTTTAAATATATTTATTTTTAAAAATTATTTACTAATATTAATAGATTGGATGGAATGGGAAAAAACCTGTGGTTTCATTGGTATTGTGAACTGAGGAAATTTCCTGTACCAGAGGACGTATAGGTTGGCACCTTCTCTGTAATTCAGAAGGTTCTGAGATAGGACTGAAGCTCAGGATGTTTTTCCCAACTCTGAGGTTGGGTATCTAGAAATGCCATCTATTTAGGATATATTTAAAATAGTTATGCATTTTAGAACAATATTTAATGAAATACCAATAGGAAGTAATGTAATCTATTTGAAAGGGCATGGGAATAGGAATCATAAACCTGGATTCTTGTTCCAGCTTTGTTTCTCATGAGTTTTTGATCCTGGATAAACCATTTTCCCTCTTTGGGATTTAGTTTTCTCATTTAAAAAGAAATGGGGACAGGGGGAAGGATGGTGGGCTAGATGGCTAGATGATCTCCAAAGTATTTTCTAGCTTTAACAATATGGATCCACAAATATAGGTATAATCATTGATTCAACAATAGTTTACTGAATGTCTGCCATGTACAAGACATTGTAGTAGTATGAAGGATACAGAGATAGCTAAGTTGTTGTGGTTGTAGTTGGCATGGTTTTTAAATCTATGTCCTTTCATTTGTGGCTTAATATTTTTCCTATAATTAGTTAAATGTATTTCACCAACCTTCTTTACTAATTCTTACAAACTTTTTGTGTCTTTTCAAGTCTTTGACCCACACTTCTTAAAGAGTCAATGCCTTCCCCATTCCCCAACCTTAACTATTAAAAACACATTCAAGTTTTTCCCCAAGGCAGAAAGTAATTCTCTAAATGATCATGATTTTTGAAGCCCTTAGTTGGCTCTAAGGATTCTCAGGAATTGTGCCATGGCTCATTTTTCCTCCAAGAAAATTAGAATCAGTAAGATGTTCTTGCCCAAGGGGTGGAAATCAGTCCCTGCTGAATAGGAGTTTTGTTTCCATGCTGCCCCAGAAGACTTACAATAGAAATGGCCTCTTAGCACCAGTCATCTTCACTGAAACTCCTTCTAGGAAGCTTCAAAAAAGGAGAGGGGATGGGGGCGACTGCCAATTCAGTTGATTCAGGGAGAACTTTCTCAGGCTATTGGTACATGGGGAGTTCCGCCAAGACTGACTGACCACATTCTTCATCTCTTTTCAGTTAGGTGACAAGGGCAGCCATTTCTCTAGGGAAGGTTTTGTATAGAATTATAGATGCACTGAGCTAGAAGAGAGATCAAGAGGTCTTCTAAGTCATTCCCCTGCCTATGAACCCTTCTTTATTCTTTATTCCTGAAAGAATGTTTATAATTTCAACCTTAAAATCTACAGAGCAGTAGACATCAACTTCCTTAGGGTTCTGGAACATCTTCTGAGGTCTTTCCTATTTTATCTTTAGTGCTGTCACTGGTAACCCTCCTATCCTCAGAGACACTTAGAATAATCCAGGTTACATAAAATTAGTTCTTTTATGTTTTTCTTGTGAGACTAATTTCCTGATCAATTTGTCAGGATGGATGCTCTCTGTCTCAATGCCCTCCTCAGTTCTATTTGAATCATAGCTCTTTCAGAGCTGGAAGAGACCTTAGAGGCTGCCTAATTCCACTCTAATTTTATAGGTAATGATACTGAAGACCACAGAGGTTGAAAGATTTGCCTAAGGTCACAAAGATAGTAAGTGACAGAGTCAAAATGCAAACCCAGACATACTGATTCAAGATTTAGCACTTTTCCCACTGCACCACCCTGGAAAAGGGAACCAAGACCAAAGAAGATTGAACATTCTTCCACTTTTTATAAGAGACAAGAGTGAAGTGGGTATACTGTAAGCCATTGAGTTTGATTTTGATTTCTGGTCAAATTTTAGAACATATTATTTAAAGTAATGACTAGTGAATATTTCTTTCAGTATGTGGTGATCATAGATTCAGCATGACTTCATTAAGAATGGGTTATGCTGGCCTCATCTCATTTCCTTTTTCACAGGTTTATCAGACTGGACAAAATATCTTATGCTATTCTTGTGTACAATATAGAGAAATGTGGACTAAATAACAGCTGAGTTAGTTAGATTCTGAACTTGTTGAATGTCTGAACACAAAAAGTAGACACTGATAGTTCAAGTCAAATGAGAAATAAAAAAAACACAAAGATTTTGACTTCAATTATCACCATTTTCTGCAAAAGCTTAACTGATGTTAAGCTGTCATCACAATGCAGAGGTCCAAAGAGCCAAGAAACTTTCATAGCCAGAAAACATTTTATATCATTACAAGCAAGAGCAACATTGGCTTACAATTCAAACTTATTTGTAAAACATTATGTAAAACACTATAGAAGAGGATCCCAGAAGTTATAGATAGCATTATCTCATTAAATAGATGACAGCAATAGAACCAAAAACAAGACTATAGAAAGTTTGGTACATGATCAGAATGAGATATATTGACCTAAAAGCATTTATAGATGAATTAATCAATCAATATATATTTATTAAACACCTACTATTGTGCCAGACACTGTGCTAAGTGCTGGGGATATAAGAAGATGCAAAAGATAGTCCTTACCCTCAAAGAGTTCATATTCTAATGGAGAAGACAACTAATAAATATATAAAAACAAGATATAGACAAGATAAATAGGAAATAATTAACAAAGGGAAGGAAGTAGAATTAAGAGGGATTGTGAAAGAGTTCCTATGGAAGATGAGATTTTAACTGGGACTTAAAGGAAGCCAGAGAAAGGACTACATGGAGATGTGAAGGGAGAGCATTCCAGCCAAGGGGAATAGTCAGAGAAAATGCCCAAAGCTGAGAGATTGAGTGTCCTGTTAGTGGAATAGCAAAGAGGCCAGTGTCACTGCATCAAAGATTATGTAGCAAAGTGCAAGAAGACTGGAAAGGTGGGAGGGAACTAGATTATGAAGGACTTTGAAGATAAAACAGAGAATTTTATATTTGATTGTAGAGGTAATAGGGAGCCACTCAAGTTCATTGAGTTGGGGAGGTGACATGATCAGACCTGCACTTTAGGAAAATCACTTCAGTGGCAGAACAGAGGATGGACGGAGTTGGGAGAGACTTGAGTCAGGCAGATACACCAGCAATCTATTGTAATAGGTTAGGCACAAGGTGAGGCATGACAGCCTACTCCGGAATAGTGGCAGTCAGAGGAGGGAAGGGGACATATTGGAGAGAAATTACAAAAGTGAAATCAACAGACATTGCAAGAGATTGAATATGGGGGTAGGGGATAGGGGAGTGAAAGACAGTAAGGGAGTCAATGATTGCAAGCCTGAGGAACTGGAAGGATGATGTTGCTCTCTACAGTAATAGGGAAGGTGTACAACGAGCGTATAAAAATGGAAACAATTTCTATAATGTTTTATTTCTATGATGATTTTTGTAATCACTGTCAGAGGAATCATGACATTTTGGCCCTAATACCTCAGGTGCTCTACAAGGAAATGTTTGGGGAATATGATACAATTTTGAAACCCCTCTGAGGTTATTTTACAAAATATCACAGGTAGAGGAAGATACCAAAAAACTGAGGGAAAACAACAAATATTAGTCTAAAAAAACCAAAAATCCACACAATAAAGGGAACATCAGTATCTACCAACCCGTATACCTACTGTCATATTGATAACATCTCTGTTAAGCTGGTCTACATGTGTACTGCGGAAATTTTAAATTAAAATATGAGATAGGAATAGGCAGACTTTCAGAAAAGATTCTCTGCAGCAGATCTCATCTTTGTAATTACACAATTGACTGAAAGGTCCTAAGAATACATTACTATTTTGTGGATTACAAAAAATTTAAATTGATTTTATAGGCTAAAACTTAACCTTTGAAACTCTCCTCCAAAAAGAAATATCTTGTGTATATATGAAGATCATAAAAGATCTTTTTTTTGATATGAACTCCAATTATTGCAAAGCATAAAACAGGAAGATATATACTCAACAAATGTGTTTGCTATTGTCATGGAGTATGTCCTAAGCAAGATTCAAATAGAAGAGAGATTTCCCATAAGTGATTAAGATTCTCCAGATACTCCCATTTGTGGATAATATTGCATTGATTGTATCATATCTCAACCATTATAGGGTTTCCTCAATGAGATCCATCATTAATTAGAAGAGGTCAGCCTAACAATCCACACAAGTAAACTAAATGAATGAAAGATGTCTGTAGTTCAGATTATGACATGCATTCGATGGCCAGTATACTATATATTATGTGGGATAGGAACTGCAGATGGGCCATCATTTGGCCCCCAGAATTGAGCAGGAGCAAGCTAGGTTCCATTTGAGAAATTGAACAGATATTTTAATGATCTCAGATTGTTTTCTGCTCACAGAGTCATTTTTTCCCCTACAAATATTATCTTGAGGATGCTATGTGATAAGAATCTTAGATTCATCATAGCCTCAAAAGAATCAAAATTATTAATGACCTGAAAGGACAGTAAATAGATACATTATGGGTAGTAGTAGATTGAAGTATATTTACAATGCCAAACTAAACTCAATAAGTGGTGTAATGGATAATGTTAAGGAAATGTGAGATCAAAAAAGAATGCAGAGGAGCAACATGATAACAGCAAAAAAAAAAAAAAAGACAGATGGACAGGCTGAATGTTGCTTTGGCAGATATCATCTATCTCTTCTCCATTTATATATACAGTACCTTCATTCAAATCCTTATCTCCTCTCACTTGGACTATTGTAATAACCTTCTATTTATTCTCCTTGCCTTCAGCATCTTTTCTTCCCAATCCATACCTCATGCAGCTGACAAAGTATTTTCCTAAAGTACAGATCCAGTCAAATCATTCAACTGCTCAAAAGAATCCATTGACTCCCCATTGCCTCTAGGGTAAAATACAAATTCTTCAGCTTAGTATTCAAAAGTCCTTTTCCATACAGCTTCAATCTACTTTTCCAGGATCATTACACACTATTCTTCTTTAAACATTTTACAACCCAACCAAAGTGCCAAACTTGTTGAGGCTCATACCCAACATTCCATCTCCCACGAAACATTCCTGTCTCCCATGGGCTGAATTCACTCTTTCCTTACCTCACCCTTTTAGCATCCCTCAGCTTTCTTCAAGGTTCAGCTTGTGATCTACCTCTTTTTTTTATCTTTTAAGTTGCAAGCTATCTCCCTCCCTCGCCACCCTGCACTAGAGAAGTCCACCATTTGACGATCTACTACCTAAACGAAATCTGAGAAATTAGTGCTATCCCTTTTTTCAAATGATTTTATTTTTAATTATTTGCTTATATGTGGTAACCTCAACCATAGAAGCTCCTTGAAGGCAGAGATAATTTTTTATTTTTGCCTTTGTAGCTCTTACACTTAACATGGTGCATTGAACAAAGTAGGTTCTAATTCTTGTTGAATTAAATTAAACAAACTATTCAAGGACCTCTTTCTAATCTCTTTTTTGCTCATTTCAGTTCCCTTTTTACATTTTAGTTACTTCTTGAAGACTGGTAATTATCTCAGTACATTTCATATAGCGAGGGCTTAATATAGATTAAATATGAATTTAAAACGATGGCAAGAATATTTACACCGCTGAAATCATGGGTCCTTGATCTGAGAAGTATTAATTAGAAAAACTGATTCCACTTGGGAAGGAAGGTGGTCCTCATTGCTCCTTATCTCCTAGACATGCAAGTAATCCTGAACACCAAGAATGTCCTAGGTATAACATAGAATCAAGATTTATGCTATTGAGTGATGAAACATATCAATCCAGATTTTCATAGGACCCAATTTATTTCTTTTTGTAAGCTACACATCTTTAGAAGTCACAACAACTGCACATGAGAATTAATTGGGTCTGTACATATGTGTTTCTGGAAGGTAGCTAGTGATTTATTGAGAGGGGAATGATTAAATGTCTACTACCTAAAATTATGGCATAGTCATCCTCAGTTTATTCATCTTATGTGGTGAGAGCCTGAATCACAAGGCTAGAGCTAGTTCTCTAGTGTGGAAGTTACCAATCTTTTTGTTCTGTATTTCCCAAAGATTCTCAGAAAGTATACTCCTAAGAACACCATGGTAACTACACTATTCTACTGTACTCTGTTCTATTTCACTTTATTTTATTCTTTTTGCTTCTATGAGCACTCAACAAGAATCTAAAATCTTGTATTTGGCTTTTAAAGCCCTTCCTAACCTGACCCCTTCCTATCTTTTCAGTCTTGTTACAATTTACTCTTCACATACTTTGTGATCCAATGACACTGGCCTCCTTGATGTTCCTCTCACTAGATACTTCGTTTTCTGACTCTAGGAATTTTTATTGGCTGTTTTTCACGTCTGGAACTCTCTTTCTCTCTCTTCTCATCTCTGACTCTTAACTTCCCTGACTTCCTTTAGGTCTCAGGTAAAAGTCCCACCTTCTGCAGAAAGTCCTCCTTAATCTTGGTGCCTTCACTGAGATTACATCCAATTTTTCCTGTAGATAACTTGTTTATATATAATTGTATGATGTTGTTTTCTCCATAAGACTGTGAGCTCCTTGGGAGGAGATATCTTGTCTTTCTTTTTATCCCAAGTTCTTAGCACAGTGCCTGCCACATAGTAGGCACTTAATAAATGCTGGTTGACTACCAGATACTCAGGTAATGTGGATAAAAAGACAAAAATGACAATAGACCTGACTCTAAAGAGATTTAAATATTGCTGGAAGGATAACAAAGGAAAAAAAGGATTAAGCAAGTAGAAAGAGGTAATAAATGCCTATTCAGCATATAATGGAGTATTATACTTTTTACATTTATTTTGAGTTTTTACCACCAAATGATTAGCTTGTTTAATTTCCCAAGTTCTGGTAACCTCACTCTCAATCCAGAATGACTCCATTTATCTCTGCTAGATGCCTACAATAGAAAGACTGCTTTCTTGGCTCCTTACCCATGTCCCAAGACCACTTTGGCTCTGGCCCACGATAACAGAGAAGGACCAGAAGCTGAACAGTAGGAATAAAAGCTTATAGTAACAGCCAAGTTCCCAGGTCTCAAGCTACAAGCTCAGAACCAGTTGCTCTGATGATGGACTTGTTAAATGGAGTTGGTATGGATGGATAGATGCTTGGAATCCCTGAGTTCTGTGTTCCCTGTCAGTCAAAATCTTCTTTAAATCATAGCTTATGAGCCCCAACAGATGTGTTGCATTCTTTACTAGTGTACTAGATGACATACTCAGATCATAACAAAGACAGTTTTTAATTAAATAGCAATGCATCTCCCATATATATATATATATATATATATATTCAGTAGGAGGAATGGATCTCTATCGAAATTCTGTATGGAGATCCACACAGGTTCATCAAATGGGTATAGATGCAGAAAACACTTGTAATGCTATTCCAAACTCTTCAAGAGATGATCTTTAAAGGACCCATGAAATAACACTATCTATCCCTACTTTTTTCCCTTTACAGGCAAAATTCATGACTTAACTATGGTTTTGGAATTAATTTTCATAAATTACTAGATATAGTCTTGAAATATTTACAATTTTTAAAGTAAATGCTTGTACACACAAAATAATCTGTCAAGGAACACAGAATACTTTTGATACAAATGTTAGGTTAGAATATAATATTCCTCCTTAAGAATCACTCTGAATTTTGCATCTGGAGAGTCACTATTCATAGAATAAGGGAAGAGTTAACATATAGACCAAGTCTTCAAGGGGAAATATCTATCCTAAGATGTGCTCATGTTCATATTGGAAAAGGGCAACAAGTATCAGGTTTGAGAAATGAGCCAGAGCAAAATACCTGGGAATAGTTTGTCATTTCTCCAAATGTAGCCTAAAAATGTCCCACTAGGAAAAGGAATAAATGCATTAGGGAACTAAATCTATAGTTCTTTAATTATGTTTAGTGAATCATTGGGATTGCTCACAAAATTGCTGACTTAAAACCACTGCAAATAATCCTGACTCTTCTTATATGAAAAACTACAGGAAAATTCTAGGGTTCTTGGTCCTCCTTGTCCTGGCTTATCAGCTTCTACTTGTCAACTCAGTCTCTCTGAGAATGACTCTCTAATGAGAATTTAGAGTTGGTAATTACTGAGAGACCTCAGAGGCCACCTGGTTCAACTCATACCTGAAAAGGAATTACCACAACAACACGCCTCATAAGCAGGCATCCAACCCCTCCGAAAGACTTCTAATGAGGAGAAATTCACTGTCTTCCAAGACAATCCATTTCACTTTCAAGAGCTCTAATTATTAAGACATTTTTCCTTACTTAAAACCTAAATTTGTCTCCTTTGCTTCTGGGTCTTCATTCTGGGCCAAATTGTTCTTCTGTATAACATCTACTTAAATACTTGAACACAGCCATCATGTCTCTTCAACAAAAGAAGTCCCCAACTTCTTGACCCGGTCACGGTTTCCTAAAGGTCATGAACTCGAGGACAATCATCATTCAGTCCCCTGACTGCGCTTAAGCTTAACAATGGCTCTCCTAAAGTGTGAGGCCTAGAACTAAAGGCAACACTCTAGATGTGGGCTGACCAGAACAGAGATCAATGCGGTTACCTTCTCCTTATTCTAGAATTATGCCTTTCCCTTTAGTCCGAGACTGCATTAGAGAGCTCAGGTTGCCATAGTAAGTTCCTTCTTTTAAAAGTACAGTAACTCCTTGGCATAGTATTCAAGCAGTCAGACATACAGGTGAATGAACAAGTGAACCCCCAAAGCAGGTTTATTCTTAATTAGTTCAGGGTGATGGGGAATGGGAATGAAATGCTATCATAATTTCTGAATGTTAATGAGGCCTGGAAATATTCCATCCAGCACATCAAACATTGTGGCCAGAGCACAAATCAGAAATGCTACAAGGAATCATTCATCACCAAATGCCAGTTCAGCTACTGAAGCTCTCAGATATAGAATTGCACAGGTAGAATTTATTGCATCTCCAGAAGATTACAATTGTAGTCTGGATTTATAGTATGGTCAGATGATGATGAGGAGGACAATGATGGCCTGCATTCATAAGGAAAAGGGGAGGGAGGGAGGGTGGAAAATAGTAACTGTATTCATATAGCTTTGCCTTGTTTTTTTCTAAGCTTTTTACATATGTTACCTTATTTGATTCTCATAATCACCCTGTGAGGTAGGAGAGCTAGGTGGTGCAATAGATAGAGTGATGGACCTGGAATCAGGAAGACTTACCTTCCTGACTTAAAATCTGGCCTCAGGTACTTACTAGCTGTGTGACTCTAAGCAAGTCACTTAACTTTGTTCGCCTCAGTTCCCACTCTGTAAAAGGAACTGGAAATGGCAAACCACTCTAATATCTTTAAGAAAACCTGAAATGGGGTCACAGATCAATCTCTTTTAAAGATGAGAAAAATCAGACTCTGACAGGTTAAGTCATTTGTTGAGGGTCATGTAGCTCATCAGTATTTGAGAAAGGATTCTAACTCATACTTCCTATCAAGTCAAATGCCTTACCCATTATTCCAGGCTACCTGCTGATCAGAGACCACGGTTTACTTAAAAGGATAAAGATTTCATTTCCCTCAATTGCTTGGCAATTCATTTGTAAAGACTCTAATACATATTACATGGTTATCATCTTCTAATCTATCCAAATATAAAATAGAACAGATGATATTTTATGTATCTCTCAAAAGGCCACAGAGCAACATTTCTATGTTATTGGAGTGCCAGGTGAAGTTCCATTCAATTGGATAAACATCTATTAAGCAACTACTGAGTGAAAGACACTGTTCTTAGTACTGAGAATACAGTGATAGAAATGGAAATAATATTTGCTCAGAAGGAGCTTCCATTCTACTGCAGTTCATTGAAATGTAAGTAATTTAGAAGGGATTTGGGGGGATATGTTCTCGTCTGTGATCCAAAGGGTACAATGGTCCCAGAAGTCCAGGATCATAACAATCTTGTCCCTTAACCAGAGGGCTATGTAGTTCACATTATAAGACATTTGGCTAAAAAAGGCTGGTTAAGTAAAAGACATTCTGGTTTCCTCAAATCATAATGCAACTTTTGGTAGTGCCCACTTATTAACAATAACAGTTTGACAGAAAAGTGCCATTGAAAATAGAGCAGCCATAGGCATCTGGTTCTTCCTAGTGTGTTGATATACCCAGTGGCAAAGGAGATGTAGGAAAAAGCTATGACTGAAACTTATTTCCCAACATTCACTCAGCAAAGCACTGCTAAATTTGGCAAATGCTTTGGAGAAACTCATTTTTTTTTCCCATCTTAAATGGAGAGGGTCTTCTACTGAAACAGTGATCACTAATGGTCCATCATCACTTTGGCCTGACCAGAGAGAGCTAGCTAGTTCATGGTTGAGATGAATTATCAATGCATGAATATGAAAGCATTTATTTAGCACCTACTTTGTACCAAACCCTGTACTAAATATTAGAGTTACAAATACCAAAGAAGAACAAGTTCCCGCCCTCAAAGAGCTTCTGTGTTAATAGGAGAGAGAACACAAAGAGGGAATGATGGCCAGGGTGAAGTATTTTGATTTGGGAAATTATAAGGTTAGTGAGTGGAGCCACTGGGGGACTGGATTGATATATTCTTTCCAGTAGTGATGACAGAACATTGTGATGACACTGCCACTTGAGTTTATGAAGGTATGGTGCCACAACTAAGACTGTTACTGTTGTGCTCATCCTTCATTTTCGAAGAAGACTGTGATATCAGAGAAATAATATGACTTGCACTGGACTTTGTTTTGAGTGAGGGAAGGCTGTTCAGGTCACTAGCCTCACTTCTCCTCCAGAGCCCTCTGGATCCGGTGACCAGAGATGTTCATCAGGATGACTGGAGATGACCCAGTATGCAAGGGGAGACCTTGGCCTTTTAGGCTAAGGCCTTTCCAGGTGCTCACCTAAAGTGAGGTAATGCCCATTCAATGAATAGGCCTCTTTAAAAGTAGTCATGGGGATGACCCCTTTAGCAAAAAAGAAAAAAAATAGACAAAACACACTGGGAGTGGTGAGACCAAGTGGGATAACACCCAAATTCTTAAAGAAGAAGTTAGGGGAGTTACTGGAAGAATGGAAAGCAAAACTGTACTAGTGGGAAACCTCAACTGCTCTCTCTCAGAACTGGATAAATCTTGCCACAAAATAAATAAGAAACAAGTTAAGGAAGTGAATTAAACCTTAGAAAAGTTAGATATGATAGACCTTTATAGAAAATTGAATGAGAGTAGAAAGGAATAAACCTTTTCCTCAGTGGCACATGACACTAGGCAAAAGCTGACCTTGTACTGGAGCATAAAAGCCTCAGAATCCAATGCATTAAGGCAGAAATATTAAACGTATCCTTTTCAGAACATGATGTAATAAAAATTACATGTAATAATGGGCTATGGAAAATCAAACCAAAATTTAATTGAAAACCAAATGATCTAACCTAAAGAATGTGTCACCCACAAGGCACCACTTAACAAACTTGAGGCAAGTTGAATGCAAATCAACTTCAATTAAAGGGAGGAGAGGAATACTGGGTAGAAGCTATCAAAGTGTTAGTGGATGGAGGACCAGACACCGCCTTAAGACAAGAAAACAGACCCTTCCTTGGATAGTAGGATAAGAGTGACAGGAAGGTCATAGGGATGAGGAAGAAACAGGGTATAGTGGAGAAGTTCACGCCAGTGGTTCTCCTGTAGTTTCCTACTTTAACTATTCTTTCTAACTCGATATTAAGCTCTGTGTTTTCTAATTCCTAAACAACAGCAATCTCTGGTGGTGCCTTCTAAATTTAGCTTCTTGGGGCAAAGTCCTGATGAACTTACCCTAGTTATACTTATATGAAGATCTTTATGAATTTTCTTCTTTTGAAGTGCCAAAGGATTCCATGATACTCACACTGGTATAACACAGTGCCTTGAACAGACAAGGTGTTCAAATGATGTTCATTTATGTTTACTAATGGCATTTCTTTAGCAAGCTCTTTTTTCTCATTTTGAAGGGATCCTTCTTAATTCAGTTCAACTAAAAGTCTATTAAATACATAAGGCAATAGAGTCTAAGCCCTTCCCCCTAATTATCTATTATTGTTGTTGGCATAGTACATCAGACCTTTCTGCTAAGGGATTCTGGATATGTCTATGAACCAGTTCCAAACATCCACCAATCTTTTTAAACCCTAGGAAAGAACCAAGGAGTTACATAGACTCTGCATGAAATTGCTATTAGATGCTAGAACTTGTACTATTGGATGTTAGAACAGATTTCCCTTAATTCTAATCCCTTCCCTCTTTTGATTATCTCCTATTTGTCCTAAATATAGCTTGTTTGGGCATAGTTCTTTGTATGTTGTCTCTCCCGTTAGAGAGAGAGCTTCTTAGGATCAGGGACTATCTTTTACCTTTCTTTGTCTTTCCAGCTTTACCTAGTAGGTGCTTGGTAAATGTTTATTGATTGGCTGGTGATTCTGTATTCTACTCTCCTTCCAGTTACCAAGGGGTCACCAGCTGTTTATGAGATGTGGTTTAGTTACTTAGGTTTATCACTCTTATTCTTGTGGAAGTCCTATGGAAGGAGGGACCAGAGAAATCACTTCTGCCCTTGGGCCCTTCTTGCAAGTCAGATTGACTATAAAAACATGCCTGTGACAGAAGAATAGAGTTAGCTGAACGTACCCTAGATTGTGGTGTGACCCAAGAACAGTTTTTAACTCAGGAGTAAGGCAGCCAAATGGGTAGGACAGTGTAAGGAACGCTGAACCTGGAATTAGATGAATCAGTTTCAGATCTCAGTTTTGGGTACTTACTAACCACATGACTACAGGAAAATGAAGCTTCTGTGGTTCACTCTTCTCATCTGTAACTTAATGATGACTGATATTTAATCCCTTAATATTCGCAAGTTACTTTCCGTGTCCTATCTCATTTGATTCTCATAATCCTGTATGGGAGGAAGTACAGGGATTATTATGGATGAGGAAACTAAGGTTTGCACTTGTCCGGTCACTCAGTTGTGAGCTAGATTCAAATCTGACACTAAGTCCAGTCTCTTTCCAGTAAACTATCAGGAGGTAATACAAAATGACCTCTCAATTCCCAGAAGATATATGTTCCTAAGAGTGAAACGTACAGGTAACAATTTCCTTCTTAAAAATGAGTACATATTGTATGTATGTATTTATATATTTTATTATATATGTTTATACATATATATGTACAAAATACTTTAAAATCTAATCTGCATTGTTGACTATTTTTCCATCTGTTTCTTAAATCTAGACTCAGCAAAACAATAAATCAAGGCCTGATTTATGGCATTTGCTGATTTCAGAGGAATAAATGTCTACATTGAAATTTTAACATTTTTAAAATTAAATTGTAAATTTAATTTCTAGTGAGCTGTTTGGAACTATTTCCAGCATACCCATGTCAGTGTACAGTTCCCACAAGCAATAATTCTACCAAGCAGAGCTTCCTGAGTTACCTACATGAACTATAAAAAATTCCATAGTATAGAATTTAAGGTTTGTCCCAAAGCAAAGCAAATCAATTTTTAAAGATCAATTAAGAACCGTTAGTGCCTAAGATATTCAAGGCACTGTGATATCAGAGGCAGTTAGGTTGTGATAGACTTGGAGTCAGAAAGACTCCAAGGTTTGAATCCTGCTTCAGTCACTTACTAGTTGTATAACTCTAAGGAAGTCACTTAACCTCTTAATGTCACCAGGTAATTTACTGAGACTGTAAGCTGCAATGCAGGTGCTGATCTGCGAGGGTAGAGGAAGTTTCCTTACTGGAAGATCTCTACAGTGATGAAATCACAGGTCTGGTGGGGGGACAAGAGAAGTATGATAGAAAGTTAGGTAGAAGTCAGATTGGGGAAGGTTTGGCTTTTATCCCACAGGCAATAGGAATCCATGAAAGATTTTGAAGTAGAGAAACAATATGGTCACAGTTCAGAAAAATTAGTTTGTCAACTATGAAAGATAGACTGGAGAAGGGAGTCTGGAAGCAGAGAGATTGATTAGAGATTGTCATAGTCCATGGGAGAGGTCATGTGGACTTGAACTGGAACAGTGACTATGTAAAGAGGGAGAAGGGGAATGAACCAAGAGACACAGAGGCAAAAATCAACATGATTTGGCTACGTATCAGACAGAGGGAATGAAGAAGAGGGAAGAATGAGGAATGACATTGTGACTACAAACCTGGGTGACTAGAAAGATGGAAGCATTCTCCAAAGAAAGGGAATTTGGAGGAGGGGCAGCTTGGGAGGAACATAGTTAGAGTATCTCTTTCTTTACCTGTTTCTTTGCTAATTTCCTAAAATTATTCCCTTACCTCTCATTGGCAGCTTTTTTTTTAAAGTACGTTCATTTTTTTGAGGAAGACCAGGATTGATTCTAGTCTTTTATGTATGCAGGAAAGTGAAGTCAGTACAAGTAAATATGGGTATCTTTGAAAACATGTACCACTTGTTGGTATCTGTTACAAGAACTCCACAATGTGGCAGAGAAGAAAGTATTCCATTAAAGTTAATACCAATGATCCCAAGAAAGTTAAGAAAAAGGCCATTTATTATAATGTGTGAATTGAATTGATCTCATAGCAGTAGTAGGTACTGCTTCTCAAATTCTCTCCCATTATACATGCCTTGGACAATTTTCTTCATTATTTCCCTTTTTTTCTGTAAGCTTTTGAATTTGCTCTTTCATTTCTCAAACTTTCATTTTCTGATTTCCCCCCCATTTTCTTCCCTACAACCTCCACCCACTTTCCCATCTACACATAATAAAATTGCTTCCCAAGTCAATTGCCTGAATATGTCACAAGAAGACTCAGGAAACAAATGTCAACCTCATCATTGTGCAATGAAGCTTTAGTTTATGTATTTCTTTTAGATTCCCCTCACCCTTTCATCTTCTCTACTCCTTATTTTTACCCCTCCCCAAGCTTTTCTGGTTTATCTCCCCTCAGCATATTTGATCAAGGCCTCTTTATCTAGTTACTATACTTCTTTCTACCCAACTAGTTCTAAAATTTTCTTTAAAAAAGTCTTCACTGACTAGGACAGAGAAAATATAGTCTTCCTTGCCCTGTCCTGAATAAACAAGCAAATATTTATTTATTTTAGGTGCAAGATCAATGTTTGTTTAATTATCTTTTTTGTTGTTGTTAGTTGATCCATGTCAGTATTGGCCATCTAAATTTGTCAGCTCTTAAAAGTAAAAAACATGTTCATTTAGAATGGTTTATACATTAGTAACTTCAGAGATCATCTGATCTAACCCCTTAGAAATCTTGAGTGGCTTCCCCAAATACCCTGAATTCTGGAAATTAGCAGTTATGATACATACACATGTCCTTTAATTTCAAATCAAACATTCTTTTTACTACAAAATGTTGCACCTCCACACTAGCATCAGGTAAGAGGTAAAGACATTTAAATCCTTTCTGGTGGTGCTGGTGGCAGTGGCGATGTTGACCATAGGATGATGGTGACAGCGATGATGGTGACGATGACGATGATGGTGATGGTGATGGTGGTGATGATGATGGAGTGAGTCGGTCTTTGAACCAAAGAGCTTTTACATTTTTTCACTCATTCACTGACTTATTCATTCAATCATTCACTCATTCACTCCTTCATTTATTCATTCATATGATGATAGGATTTTGGGACCTTAGAGGTCATGTAGTCCAAATGCTTCATTTTGCAAAGGAGGAATGAGAGAAGAAGTGACTTGCATAACATCACACAGGTAGTAGGCAGAGTTGGGATTGGAACACAGGTCTTTTGACTCTGACTTGACTCTAGGACACTGTCCATTGTGCCCTGTAGTCACTCAAATTTTTCTTACCTGCATTTTTTTATTACAAGGTAGATTTCTATTGGTGGAAAGGGAGGGAAGAAATTGGGAAGTGACAGCATTTTTAAAAAAGCATCAAAGCATCATTTTCAAAGAAAAAGAAGTGATATTCGAATATTAGACCAGGGGGTTGGGAGTGGGGGCTTTGGCAAAGGAGTTGGAACAGCAGGAACAAAATATTTAAAAAGAGTACCTTCAAAGGAGATTGAACTGACTTGGACCATAGGGTTAATGCTGAGAAATAATGGAAGAAGTTGGAGAGGTAGTGTGAGATCAGGTTCTGAGTGAGGGAATTAAAGGAAAAACAACAAGTTGGATTGCCAGGTTTTTGAAACAAAGATGCTTGGCTCTTAAGACTGAAATGTTCTCCAAGTAATTCACCCATACAGACTGTATTAGCTTTTGACTTAAACTCTCTCGTCAACATGAAACCCAAAGTTACAGGTTTAGCAGCTCAAGAGTTATTGACCACCAAGAAGTTGCCTTTCTTGGCCCCTATGTTGCTAACCTCATCGCAGGTCGTGGTATTTTTTCCGACATCTTTGGAAGACCAAAACCCCCTATTCAGGTGGCAGTCTCAGCTTGGATGCTGCTAGTGTTCTTTCATTTTTTTCTTTCTCTATCTTTGAGGTTGAAAGAAACCCATGGTTCCTTCATGGGAAAAACCAAGAACAACCTCTCAAGGACACCTTGAAAATTTTTGTTCAACTGGCACCAAAATGATTTTTTAAAAATTCTTTTGTTAAACGAATGCAATTCCAATTCAGATCATGCAAGAACTTTCCATTCATTTGCTGCAGATGTTAATAGCACTTTCAATGCCAGACCTCCCTCCTTCTCCCCACCATCCTCCTCCCAGGCTGTTTAGGAGAAAAAAAAAATAGAAGTAGCTGTCCATTTCAGATGAGTAGAGTAAAAAGAATTACTTAAAAAGAAAACCCTCCTGCCTCCAGGAAATGTTTATTAGTTTGGACAGTGGAAGACCTTTTTCAGTCACTGACTTTAGATTTCTAATGTAGGAATCCTCTAGTTTGTTTATCAAAGCATCATATGATAATATTTAGTCTGTTCTCAATTATTTAAAGTGACATGTTAAAAGTGATCTGTTTTTTGGGGAGAGTTTTTTATTTGAATGACTCAAAGTCTTTCAATGGATCATGTCCTTTAGTATTGTTCTAAAATATTATTTATTCATCAAAAAATATTTGGATCATGATGGAAATCTTTGAGAATACAGTCTATCTCTATAAGATGAAGGCAGTGAGGAGAGTTAGCGTTTTGGCATCCGATGATCCACATTGCAGAACAGATGATATGGAAAAAGGTGTAAAATGGTCCAGACATCTATAGGGTGCTTTAAGGTATCCTTGAGAGCAGCAGCTGTCTCCTGCCTTTATTCGTACCCCCAGGGTTTGGCACAAAGCCTGGCACATGGTAGGTGCTCAATAAATGCTTCTTGACTGACAACACGTTGAATCTCTTGAGCCTCACTACAATCTTGTAAACAGGCACTGCCAGTGTAATTATCACTATTTTACAAGGAGGAAACTAAGGAACAAGAATACTGAGGAACTTGTCTACAATCACATGGCTCCTAAGTAAGTGTTGGAGGGAAAAGGGAACCAGATTTTCCTGAATCTTAAGTTTTTCATTTTTATGCGTCTCATCATGCTGCTTTTATAGAGTGCTTGCAAGATACTATGCCAGCCCTGAAGGGTTAAAAAATATGAAGATAAAGTCACTGTCCTCAAGGGGTTAACCATTTAGGACAGGAGTTAAGACAGATACATATGTAATTATAAATCAATGTAGAATTTACAATTCTATCCAACGAGGGGGTTGGGGAATAGAGGAAGTGTGGATAGGGAAAAATTTTGTGAAGAAGACAGCATTCAAAATAAGCCTTGAAAAATGGAAAGTATTTTGACAGAAATAGAGGAGAAAGGGAAGGGAGAATAAAGGCATGACATTTCATTTGAATGAAATAATATCAATAAAGATATGAGGTAGGCTAAGGTAAGGCAGAGGTGGGGAACCTGAGGCCTCCAGGCTGCATGTGACTTTTTAGTCTTATGATCAAGGCCAAGTTTTACAGAACAAATCCTTTCATTAAGGTCACAGGTTCTTCACTCTTGGGGTACAGTATGTTCAGAGAATAGGTTATCCAGTTGGTCTGAATTGTAGGGTTTTTAATACATAAAATCTGCAACCTAAGAATTCAAATAAGTGATTTTTGTGGATTCATTTTGTATTTTACTTTAATGAAACCATTGCCTTGATGGGTGTCTGCTGTTTTTCCAAGTAAATCTACATTTTTCTAAGTTTTTCATCAAGTCATCAGCAAAAAGGACTAGTTTTGTCTCCTCTTTCTCTATTGTTATGCCTTTAAATTCTTTCTCTTGTTTAATTGATATTGCTAGCATTTCTAGAACTCTGTCAAATAGTAGCAGGAAAGAAAGTATTTTTGTTTTAATTCTGTATTTCCTGAAAAGTTTTTAGTGTTTTTTCTTTGTATATAATACTAGATTTTTCTTTTAGATCTAAATTATTCATCACTTACAAGTGATGAATGCTTATACTCTCATACCTCTTACACTTATACTTTGTAGGATGCATGAAAAAGAGGAATCAAGAATATAAGAACATAATTACACTAATATAAATGAATGTAGCGAAATTCACAGCAGTCAACAAACATTTATCAAGTGCCTTCTATATGTCGGGCACTACCTCCTTGATGCTGGGAATACACCTGCAAAGAATGCAGTCATCCCTACCCTCAAATCACAATGGTCAGTCTTATTTCCCTCCTTTTGATAGAGAGATAGAAGACTGTGGGTATGGAACATTCCATATGCTGTCAGATATGGGTGCCTGGTTGGTTAGTTTTCTTAACTATTTTTTTGGTTATATGGCATGAATCAATGTGAGGGAAGGGGCGGTATACTGGGAAATTACTATTGTGTGGAAAATGCATCTGGCTAGCTGACTAGCTATCATCTAATCATCACTTATTGTTGTCTATATATCTATCTGTATATCCATCTAATTAGCTAGCTGTTTTATTTAAAACCTAAATATAAAACAGTAGTTCCCAACCTGTGGACCAAGAAAGCCTAAGGAGCCTCAAGGTCCACAAATCCACATACCACACATTAAAATATCATCTTTATTTACCACACAAAAAATGAACTATAAATCAGTAAGCTAAACAAGTAAATATACAAAATGAAATATGTCTAACACATATTCATATTACTATTTTTCAAATATATATAGGACAAGGGTTCTTTTTTGCATCACGGACCCCTTTGGAATTCTGTTGAAGTCTATGGACCTCTTTTCAGAATAAAAAAAAGGAAATGCTGAATTTCTGTTCGAGTTTAGTGAATATGAAGATATAATTCCTTTCATCTCTTCTCTTTCACAGTCTTTCTAAATTCTATCTATGGACTCCATTTGCACAAAGTTAAGAACCTTTAAAGTAGATAGACATTAAAAAAAAACATATCATAGTGGAAAGAGTGCTAGTTTTGGAATCAGGGAGGTTGTGTTCAGACCCAGGTTCAACACTACATGCAAACCATTCCACCTCTTGGGCCTCAGTTTCCTGATCTGCAAAATGAGAGAATGATGTACTACATTACTTCTAAGATCCCTTCTAGCTCGAAAGCTGTGATCCAGAGATGAATGAAACACAAGTTTATTTTTTTTTGAAACTGGATTCAGAGTAGATTTTAGCCACTATATTTTCCCTCCTAATCAACTCAGTACAACTACCATCATGCTGAGGTCCAAGAAATCTTTAGATATTAATACAAGTGCATTCATCTTCATCTGGTCATCCCACTGGCATCTCAAATCAACAACCTGTCTCAAACTAAGCTCATTATCTTTCACCCTTAACCTCCCTCTCCTTTTGACAACTATTTCTGTCTGCAGCACCACTATTCAAATGGGAATATATGCATGTATGCATATATGTATATGTTTACACACACATAAATAGACACATATACACACAAACACACATAGTGCTTTTTGTACCTTAAAACATTACATAAAGGATAGTTATTGTTATTAATTACCCAATCTCAGGTTTGAAACCTTGGTGATTCATTTACATTTCTTTCCCCTCCTCAATTCTCTCCCTCTCTCTCTCTCTTTCCCTCTGTCTCTCTCTGTCACACACACACACTTTCTTATCTAAACAGTTACCAAGTCCACTCAGTCCTACATTTGTGATCTCTCTCCTGTCTGTCGCCTTATTTATTCTTATTGCCAGTAACCCAAGTTACCATGTGCTCAGGCTATTAACATGGGTTCCATTTAAGTTTGTCCACTTCCACTTATTGCTTCCTTTAATCATCTCTTCATAAAGTATTCAAACCAATCTTCCTTACATACAGGTTTGGTTGCATCACTCTTCTACCAAAACACTGGGGATGGCTCCCTATTGCCTTCTGAATAAACTTCAAGCTTCTTTGAAACACTCCACAATCAGGTACCATCCTTCCCTTCCAGTCTACCAAACCACTACTCTCTTCCAGGGCAACATAGTATACTTCATACTTCTGCTCACTGTTTCTTGTGCTCATAACTTTTTCCCTCCTTCTCCTCTCCTCTTAAATTTCTAAACATAATGTGAATGTCTAATTCAAATGACAACTCTTCCTTGATTTCCCCTTGGGTAACACTCTTACACCTCCCTGGTGCATTTGACATATGTGTGTGCTGGTTCTCTGAGTTTCCTAAAAAGATTGTAAGCTCCAGGAGAGCAGGAATCTCTCTCCAAAATTAAAATATGTATCTTCCTCACATCACAGTGCTCTGTACACAGTGGGTTATATTACACGAAAATACATTAAGTATTAGTTAAAGAAAATTTGTTAAATAATTGGATACATGAATGAATAAATGGAAATCAAATGGTAAATTTTAGTGGGTGTTATAGAGGAAATTCTTACTTCAGGTACTGTGATTCCTTATAATTTTGACAACCTATAACTTTGTATATGGGAACAGTGAATGATAAGGTGGAGACACATTCTGGAGACACTTACATGGTAAAATTTCATTCAGTCGATGGTAAAGAAGAACTAAAGTTTTACTGTTTGTTTGTTTGTTTGTTTTGCTTTTGTTTTTAGCAGGGGATTGCTATGCTTAGAGCCATGATTCAGGAAGTGTATAACGGCAGCTGATAATATAGAGTTTACTGGAAAGCAATAGGCCAGTTATGATTCCATCATTGGCTTAAATCTTTAATCAAGTATTTTAAACTATCTACATAAATTCTGCTGAACTTTATTTGGACCTCTTCAATGATCTACAAGGCTTGTATTACTACATTTTAAGGACAGAGGAGAAATGAAGGAAAATTGCTCTAATATGAGGGGACATTTTTCATATTCTATCTTGGGGTCCATAGGTATTTAGTACAACTTGATTCAACAAAGGTATCTTTATGTAGAGTGTGTAACATTATACATACTCTATAATTGGTACTCGCAATGTGGGACTGAGAAGACTTCAACATCTTTAACATTTAGGAAAGATTCAGTTATATTCAGAATACTGTTTTCTCTATCACATAGTCTAACACTAATCTTTCACCAGGGTGTGATAACCTTGGTGCTTAAAGGTCTATGTCAATGGAGCATATACTTTAGCAAGTCATACCAAACCGAAAAAGATTGGAGTACAATCCACCAACAGACTGGCTAGCTTAATTCACAGAGACAGTGTGCTTCAGGGGAAAGAGCATTGACTCTGGAGTCCAAGGATCTTGGTGCTTCTTACTCATGTGACCTGGAGCTCACTATGTCATGTGGGCCTCAGTTTCCTCATCTATAAAATGGAAGGTTGGATTAAATAGCCTCTATGACCTCTAGAACTATTTTCTTCGAAGAGAAGCGATCTGCACTGATGAAGGGAATACTTCATTGAGGGCATCACATCTTTCAGAGAATACCTTGCATATAGCACAGCAGAAAAGTACACTCAGTTATTTTTTGAAAGATTCTTAAGAAGGGTTCTTTTTTTAAAAATTGTCTGATTTGTAAACTCAGACCAGAGCCTCCAGTATGTCTGGCACTTTGGTTGAAGTTTTTCTGTGGTACTCTAGATCCTGAGTCCTGTCCTGATGGCAAGGGCATGACACAAGATTCTCAAAGATCATGATATGTTGCCATATAAGCACAATGTAAGTTCTATGAGATTCTGTCATGCTGGAAAGGTTTCAAGCATGATCCTGGTGGTCGACTATGTCCATTGGCAGAGAACCAGCTAACAACTAAGTATAGGCTGGTTCACCACCAGGAGAATGAACCTTTTCCCCATTGAAACACATGAGAATAGAGATCAAATATGAAATAGCCCTGAATTGTAAGCAGACTTCCCCTGCTTCCATTTGGATCATGATGGATTGGCATCCAGGGGTCCGAAGAATGTCACAATTCTTAGATTGCCTATAAATGTTTATTTAATGATTCATATTGTAAATGTGAGATTCTTGTCCAGTGAACAATTAGTTGAGTAATTAAACATTACCAATACTGCCATCCATGTTAAATGGAAGCTTTTAGCCTCACAGGTTCTCCTTAGAGAAGCAAAGGAAGGGAGTTCTTTGGAGTTAGAAGTATCCTTAGAGATCATCTAGTCTGGTCCATGCATTTTCATATATGAGAAGAATGAAGTCCAGGAAGGTTCAGTAAGTTATTGAAAGCCAATATTCTTTTTCACTACATTCTACAGCCTCCCTCCATGGGGGAAACTGGTGTGCCTGGAATCATTCTGGGTCCCAAAGCAACAAAAAACAACATTTAAGGGGATGATTGATTGGTGAACTCACCTGGTAGTCTTGCAGCTTGGAGCAGAGAAGGAGATGGGGGGTGGGGAGAGGGAAGCCCATCAGTTCACTCTTTCTAGGGTCTTCGTTAATTCAGTTTATAATCTACCAGCAGTGAATAGCATCTGTCATCCATTAGAATATAAGCTTCTTGAGGACAAGGACTGTTTAATGTTTTTATATTTCCAGGGCTTAGTATGGTGCCTGGCACATATAGGCAGTTAATAAATATTTATATATTAATTGACTCATCAACTGGCTAGTGAAAAAAAAAAACACAAAAGATTCTATGTTCCCGAAGATTGAGTTGCCAGGCATAAGAGCCAGTTTGTTCTTAAAGTCAATTTAAAATTTAAATAAGGTGTAAAACCAGAAAACAAAAGTAGTTAGCATATCAAAAGTAAGTATCATCTAAGTAACAAGAGTTGGGGCAGCACTGAATAGATGGGTTAGACTTGGAATCTAGAAATCTGAGTTAGAAGCTGGCTCTGATGTATACTGAGTTTCAGTTTCCCTTTCTGGAAAATCAGGCTGATAATACTTAAAGATACCAATCACAGTGGAGTGGTTGCAGGAAAAGAGCTTGGTAATCTTTTAAAAGCTATGTAAATGTAAATTCTTTTTTCAGATACACAGTTTTAGGTGGAAGAGGCATAAACGTAAGTAGTTATGTCTACTCTGCTTTGCCACCGCTATGGCTAGTCCATTTTGTCAAATGAGTGAAAAAACAAACAAAAAACCAAACTGGTTTACCAATTGGGAAAATCAAAATCCCAGCCACACCTAGAGCACAAGTGTATGAACTCTTGGTATGTCAAGGCTAAAAAGGGTCTGAAGATTATTCCACATGAGGATTAGTTGAAGAAACTAGGGAAGTTTAGAGTAGAGAAACAAAGGGTTAATAGGAGAAATGACGGCTATCTTTAAGTATTTGAAGGCCTGTAACACTTAACAGGGATTATACTTCTTCTCCTTGGCCCCAAAGGGAAGAATGAGGAAAAATTAGGGAAGTTTCAGAGGTGCAGATTTGGGCTTGGCTTAAAGAAACACTTCCTAAGAATTAGGGACTATTACAAAAAGAAATGAGTTGCCTCAAAAGAAGATGGGGGGTGGGGTGGGGGTTCCCTCTTGCTGGAGATCTTCAATTAAAGATTGGATAATTATTTGTCAACAACATAGAGGAAATGCCTCTTTAGGTATGGGCTGGACCAAATTGTCTCTGAGATCACTTCCACCACAGAAAACTTGAAATACTGATGAAGATACTGGAGCCCATCACTGTCCTGCCCAACTGAGGCTTTTTTTGGGGGGTTGATGATGGTAAGCCTTTATGACCTAATGTCAAAGAAACCTTACATTAATAATGGATCTTCATATTTCTTTACATAAAACTTCAATATAAATTATATGTTTATTTTTACTTTTACAAGTATAAGGATTTGAATATCTTTTGGCCCCTAGGATTAAAGATAAAAATCCTTTTGCATGGCATTTAATGTTCTTTCCCTCCTGGCCTTTTCCTGCCTCTCCAGTTTATATGCCCACCAAACGGGGCAGACCAGTTATATTGGCCTGCTCACTCCCCTCTCACACATCAAACTTCATCTCTAGTTCCTATATACCATTTGACTGGCCCCCCTTCACCTCCACTTCCTGAGTCCCTGACTTCCTTTAATGCAGAAGAACCTATCTCTGGGTTTCCTTCACTTGTAGTCACTTCCTGTTTAAGGTTACCTTGTCTCTGCTTTGTATGTGCCATGCTTGTTTTGTCTTATCTGATAGACTATAAAAATACTTGAGGACAGGAACTATTTTATTTTTTGTCTCTGTATCCCCCTCACTAGCACAATGACTTACACATAGTAGGTGTTTAGAAAATGCTTAATGATCAGATGAATAGAACAAGAAAATAATATAAGAAAAAATTTAATGAAAGACATTAAATGTCTGATATGAATGCATCAATCTCTGTTATTTACAAATGATTAACCATTTGTTAACCCAACCAAAAGATGTACATATGAAATTTTACATAGTAATGGCCAAACTGTCCTGCTTTAGTCTTTAACTCCCACAAAACTTTAAAAAAAAAAACAACACTGCACTGACCCAAAGTTAATATATGCCCTGAGCAGCATGTAAATAATTGAACTAATAAAGTTGACATCAAATAGTTTAGACCTGATTTAGATCGATTAACCATGAAGAGGTTAGGCTCAGTCCTACAGTCTAGCTACAGATTATATTTTCTCATCTGTAAAATGGGAAAATTATCTGAACGGATGATGCTTAAAAGTCACCACCAGAAATTGTATCACTTACTACTCAGTTGTAAATAGGAGCTGTCCAAGTTTCTTTAGCTATGATGCTTTTCTGAAAGATGTGACCCAGAGAGAAGATAAACAGCCTTGCTACTGTGGAGGACACTTCCAAGGCCATGTGATCCTCTTCGCTGGAGTTATCCCAGAACACTGAATGTTTACTCTATTTTGAAAGGTCTAATAGGAAAAAGACTCTATAGTCATTCCTAGGAAACCCTCAAAATCTAGAGGTTAAGATCTCATCTTTCTAATCAGGAGAAATCCAAGTTCTCTGCCTCTCCCCTTTGCCAGGTGACCCCAGGTAAGTCACTGCCAAACCTACATCACAGAACTGTTACGAGATCAGAGATCATGTGTCTAAAGTACTTTAAAAACTTCTTTTTACTATTGTCGCCACCTCTCCTCCTGTTCTTGTACGAACACTTGCTTGGTCTATCCAGGACAATGAGGATGATCTGGTTATTAACTTTGGTTTTACAATGATATACAACTGGAGTATATACATATGTACATGTATATGTGTGTGTGTGTGTGTGTGTGTAAATATATATGTATGTATGTATTCTAAAGGAGCCAACCAAGAAGCATTCAATATAGTCTGTCTCATTTTTTCAAACTGAACTCCCAAGTACTTTCTTAATATTGGGTCCCACACAGTGCCTGAAAAATAGTAGGAACTTAATTAATGCTTGTTGAATTAAATATATATTTTCAGTCTTTTGTAACCTCCCTCAGTTTTTCTTTGGTTGTTTGGTTTATTTAATAAAAGATATCCCATTTCCTTATTATATCTTCCATTACAGTTAAGGAATTGCAGTGTGTTTACCACTATATTTTGCCTTTTTTAAACAATAATGACATTTCTTTTTGTACATGGTATAGTGAGAAATAACCTAGACTTGAAGTCTGGAGACCTTAGGTTAAAGTCCCAGTTCTTGGTTATGTGACTGGGCAAGTCACTTAAAGAGTCTAATCTTCAGTTTCCTTATCTAGAAAATGTAGATCATAATGACACTGCCTACCTCTCAATGGTCACTGTAGAGAAAGCATTTTGTAACCCACAAAGTGGTATATGAATGTGGGCTACTGTTTTAATTTTCAATTTCAGGGCCACAGGCAAAATTTTACAAAATTCTCATTCCACCTCCCCCTTAATTTGTTGCCCCAAATGCCTTCTGCATAAACACAGAGGAAGAGGAAATAGATATATGTTGATAAACCCCCACATACTAAGTCAATTATATTAAATTAAGTCAATTAAATTCAGCAAATGAGTTTAGCAGCAAGTTACTGCCTCATTTGGGAAGACATTTTAAATACGCTTATGTTGCTTCGTATTGTTTTTTCTTGGTAAGCTCACCTAGTTCCCACCCAACTGAACTGGTAAAAAATGAGCTGTGCTATCTATCCTAATTCCTCAGACTTACTAAGATTCTAAGTGTATCTTTCCTCCAGTACTCTTCAGTCTTTTATGTTCTTCCCACCTTTGCCTTGATGTGCCTAACATTTATTCTTTAGGGGAATAAAGTAACCTCATTTTAATTGCAGGGAAACTAAAACTCCAAAGAGATGGATGGTCTCAAGACTGTTACTTGTGCCCATAAAACTCATCGGATCTCTTCAGAAAAAAATGGCTTGGTCCAGAAGTATCCCTATGTTTTACTCATTAAGATGATTTCAAGCACACCTGCAGTTAGACAACACCAAGTAGAAAGCTAGAATTTAGGGAAAAGCTAGAAAAGTTAGGGCGAGATATTGAAGAAGCAAATTTAAGGGAATTGAGCCAAATCTCAGTCACCTCTGCAAAGTAGGCTATGCTCACCATTGTCCTCGGCTTTTCTCACCCTTCATTTTTGCCTTGAGTTTCAATTTCCTTTTCCAATCAATCACCAAATATTTATGAAGTACCTACCATGTATGAGCACTGTGCTAGTGAGCGAAGAAACCAACAATGGCAGCAGCTAATATTTCTATGTCTCGACAAGGTTTGGAAAGTCTTTAATATGAAGAACAAAATTTCTACTTTTGAAGCATTTATGTTCTATCACCCAAAAGGGAGACTGAAAGTAGAGTCAAAATTAATTAATGTGAATTTCAACTTCATTCTCCTGTCTTTGGAATGAAAAAGAGAAGAGTATAAAATGAAAAGGTAGAATTCAGGGAAACAAAAGCTTTTAGTAATCCAACAAGAACAAACTATTTTGTTGCATAGGTAGGGCTGTCCTAAGGAATTGAAACACTTACTCCAAAGCTGACATTAATTATCTATGGGGTGGGAGGTCTGCAGTTTGACAGCCCCCATACTTCATGATGCCTTTCTTTCAACAGTAAATAAGAGGGTGAAAGAGGAGGGGGGAGAACTACAAAGAAGGAAGAGTAAATGCCAAACTGGGATCAAGTCACTTCTCTATCATTTTATTCTGGCTCCGATTCCTCCAGAATAACCAACAGAGGAAATCTTGAGGCAGCGTACTTCAGTAGCAAAAGAAATGTGCTAGGATTTAGAGGTCCTGAGTTCTGCCACTTACTCCCTGTGTGACCGTGAGCATGTCACTTAAACACACTAATTCTATTTCATCTGGAGGATGAAGAGATTAACATCTATACTAACTACCTCAAAGACTGTTCTGAGGAAAGAGCTTTGTAAAATTTGAACGTTTGCAGGTAAGTGAGTCACTATTATTGACTCTAAAGGAGAGGGAAAGGAAGAAAAGACAGGAAGAGCAAGGATGGAAGCCAGCTCGCCAAGTTCATGGAAGCACCATCTCTGGCCTTTTCCTCCAAAGGCTTATAACTTCCTCAAAGTCTGCCTGGAGGAGTCTTTTACTAGTTTGCTGGGCAAAGGTAGCACACAACCTCGTCTCTCTCCTTCTAATAAGTTTACCTTCCCAGAAGTCAAGAGGAGGGAATTAGGGTTTAGGTCATAGTCATAATCTCTGACTATCTATCTGATACAATTTTTATTTTTAAACACATCTTTTTAACCCTTATCCTCAGGACTAGTGCCTAGTTAATGAATAAGGATTCATTAAACAATGAATATTGTCACATGGAAATTCCTTGGCATCTTATAGGTATTTCTGGATACTGTGCTTAAAAACTGAACACAAGTTTCTCTATAATTCACTGTTATTGGGTGACATGTGACTTTTAATATAAATTATGCAATATGAGGAAGTAAAACAGTATGTTGGGGTTGAGGGTGGATGGGAAGGTGGTTGTGTCAGGGGTGATGGAGATGGAGAGAAGTCACAGGTTGGCTGGTTCTTGCATGCTGTAGGAAGGCTCAGTTTATGTGCTGTGTGACAAGGCAGGTTCATGCACGTCCAATCATGCAGTGAAATTCTTAATGTGTAGCAGATTGTTCAGTCAGTGCCAAGTGTCACTTCGTAAACATTTTTTCTAATCCCATTTTCTAAGATGTTTTACACTTTGAAGATGCTGATATACATTCCTTAAATTCTCACAAATATATGCCTCACAAATGCATCAATCACCTGAATCATTTTTGTTTTATATATACATATATGTTTATATACACATATGTATTATACATATATGTATATTATAAGCTAACTTTTAACTCCAGAGATGAAACTTTATTCGTCTAGTTAAGAAAGCATATGAACTTTATTTAGGTTATAAAATGGGTGCTCAGGACAAAGGCTTGGATCCCTCACTTGTTCTGTACCTCTTGGATTAGATTACTAACTGGCTGGATACATGGATCTTGTCACATGCCGTTTGCAGTTCCTATGATTTGGAGAGAACAGAAAGACCATTCAACAGGTTGCTATATTTGCTTAACAAATATATCAGGAATTTCCTCCAAATCTAAACATACTATAAAATTCCAAATCTACCATAAGTAATAAGATCTCTATTTTACACAGTAAAGAAACATGAGAAACTTGGACCATGGATGAAGATAAAATTGATGATTTAGATTATACTGACAAGGTAGGAGACCAGCAACATGGTGATTCCTTCCTTTGAAGTTACCTTTTCATCCTCAGATCCTCATTTAATAAACTTGAGTCGACCTAAGTGACCTTACTCATATTTTTAACTGTTAAAAAAAACACTAAACCTTTAGCTTTTAAGAAAAAGGATGGAATCTTCTGAAAGAAGGCACCAAAATATGTTCAAAACATGAAACTTCTCTCAAGGAGAATTAAATTTAATAAGTATTCTTGGCATATCAGTGGAAAGCTGAAAGTGAGTGCTATTTTACTAGGATTACAATCTGGTTATATGCTTAGTGTGGGAGAGCAGTGACAGAAATAATCACTACACTAAAAAAAAAAAAAAGGCAAAAATACTGGCCTCAGAAGAAAGAACCAATTCCCAGAAAGGAAAATGTGGTAAGTTAACCACTGGTTAGTTCTGAAAAAGTTTTCTTACCACTGTTGCACATTAAACTTGGTTTTAATGAAAAATTTTGTCAAGACGATGGATCGAAATGGTGCAGGTTTTCTTTATCTGAAAAATAAATTTCCAAGAATCAGTGAGACTAAAAACAAAGTGGGGAGATTTGTGGGTCCTCAAATAAGGGAAGTGACAGAAAGCAATCATTTTGAAAGAACAGCTGAATAAAGTTGAAGGAGATGCATAGAAATCATTTATAAAAACAAACCAAAACTTTTTTTTGCGGGAAAATACAAGACAGAAAATTAGCAAGAAACTATAAATGATCTTAAAGACTATAAAGTTATGAACTAAAACATGTTCCTCAAGGCCCATTTCTTGGATTTACATTTGTATTTCTTCACAGAAAACCTAAGTGTTAAGAGGGATGGACAAGGGGAAAGCTTCAGTCAAGAAATCTCCATAATGGGTAAGTAAAACCAGGACATGGTGGCTAAATACTCCTACTTGATGAAGCAGGACATTCCATAGGTGAAATATCAGTAGAAATCTTCAATAATTACATATTAGATAAATTAAATGACTACACTTTCTAAATAGGAAAGATAAAAAAATAAGATTCCTATGAAAAACTCCGGGAGAGAAGACAAAATATAAAATCATATTTTCAATCAGAAAAAGTTTCACCTATTTTGATGGGTATGACCAAAAAACCCATCCTAAAACACCTTTTATTGTTGTTGTTTTTCCATGTAATCTACTCCTTCACCAGTAGGCTAGGCTAGAGAACTCTGGGAGATGTGAACCTTGACTGGTATAGGCCTCACAGGGTTTGTGCATTGGCGGTTTTTAGTTACTGTCCCATAACTACTGAGCGATATTGTTTTCTCAACTTGATCAATATTGTTAGTCTTATAGAAGCCACAGGTAGTCCTCCTCACCTTACTGAGAATTTACTTAAGTATGTCCTTAGATATAAATGGTCACCTGGAGTGATGGAGACTTGACTTCCTTTTTGTTTTTTTTTAAACCCAAAGATCCATCATTAACAGGTATGGCTTTGGCTTTCTTAAAGAGTGTAAGTGAGAGAAGACAGCTAGGAGAAGAGAGATGGGGAAACCTTCTCATGGCCACAACATTTTTGTCAATTGACTGTGAGCTATACAAAGACAGGCTAGAGTTCATAAGATCCAAGATTTAAAGCTACAAATTTCTATTCCTTTGAAATGGGCAGCAGTTATATTCTGGATCCCTGGCTTGAGATTTTTGGGATTAAAAGACTGTGGGCTACTGTAGCCAGATTATCAAATAATCATGCACCTGACTGGGTCTGTTGGGAGCTATTCTGCAACTGAACCTGCTCAGGGAAGTACCCTGCCTGGGTACAGAACTTGAGACTTGTCTCAGAGGATCTTGGTTCAGATCCCAGCTCCACTATCTACTACTAGCTGTGGAACACTGGGTAAGTCACTTTATTTCTCTGGGTCAGTTTCCTCATCTGTTAAATGACGGGGTCAGACACAATGAGCTTGTGAATAATTTTAGGTGCCTTCCAGACTTGAATCTATGAGCTCCTATTTAAGGGGAGAAATACTTCAGACATTTTGTAGCCTCCTCATATTTTTTTACAGGTAGGTATTAGTTTGGAGATATGAAAACTATATCCTTCTATCCATAAAATTGAAGATTTGAGGAAAAGCAAGAGGAAAGTATCCTGGCATAGTGGATCAGGGATCTATCTGGCCTTGTAATCTAGAAGACTTTGTTCAACTCCTGAATAAAAATGGTCCTGTGCAAGTCAGTAACCTCTTAGTACCCTTCAGGAAACTTGAGAGGCAATGAAGACAATTGCAAAATAGATTCCACCGAGAGAATTTCTCATTGGCCGCCCTTTGTTGGGGAGATGGAACTTGAGGAAAAACAGAAATGGCTCAGACTCTGAATATTTGCCCCAAATGAATGGTGTAGGAGCAAATGTATGCTGAACTTGGAGCCAGAACACTGGGTATGAGTTCTAGCTTCTATATTCACAAGCTATGTATATACTATACTATGTAAGCCACTCAAAATTTCAGCACCAATTTGTTTATTTGAAAAAGAGATGAGAATCTTTGCACCAATCAATTGTAAAGATTTGGTTGTGAATCTTAAAAAATAATTTCAAAAATGAACTATATATACATATAATATATATATATATAGGTATATGTATATGTGTGTGTGTGTGTGTGTGTGTGTGTGTGTGTGTGTGTATGATCTAGAACAGACCTTATTCCACAGCTATAAGTGGGGTTAAATCCCTGAGGAGTATGCATAAGTCATTTTTATGGTATTTTTTTTTACATAAACATGGTTTGTTTATTCTCTTGGAAATGATTAAGACACAAAAATCTACCTGTTGAAAATAAGTTCTATTAGTGTCTGGTTAGGCAGCATTTTGTATTGAAGGAGCTCTCAAACTTTTGGGACTCAGGACCCCTTTGCCATCTTAAAACAACATGGGACTTAAAGAGTCCAAAAACCTAGGGCTGAGTTCCAGTTCTGCTACATAGCTGTTGTGTGACCTTTTACAAGTCAGTTAACCTCTCTGAGTCTCAGTTTCCCAATTTGTAAAGTGGGAGTAGGAAGTCATATTTACAGTATCATACCTTATAACATTATTTTGGGAATCAAATGAACTGCAAAGGGCTTTGTAAACCCTGAAGCAACATATAAATGTATGTTATCCTATATTTATATTTTCCCAATAAATATAAAGAATGCAAAAGTAATGTATGGCCACATGTAACGAGTAAGTCCCATCTTAGAAGCACTGAGGCAAAGAGGGACTAGAGCTCTGATCACCATAATTTTCTTTTTATCATTTTTTCCTATTTCCCAAATAGTCTCCTCCTCCTCTGGTAAGCTGAATATCCTTCATTTTTCTTTGAAATCAAAGGGTGTTTGTTCATTTTGGTTCCAGTTTTGTTTCCATAAAATAGTCTGTATCTATTAGACCCAAACATTCTACTAACGTTTCCCCCCAGCATCACAGCTAGGAGATTGTGATTTTTATGCTCACATAGATTCAATCTCTCAGATTGAAGCAATTTTCAAGTTAACCTTTTATTTATAGACGATAGACACTTTTTCTGTTTTGTTTTTTCCCTCTTTTGTTTTTTTTTTATTCACTCATCCACTCTCACTGCCCCAGATTCCCTTAGTAAGTCTGGAATCAGAGGAAGTGTGGGGTGAGGGAGGGAGTTCAGTGGGAGGGAAAGGGAAGGGCAGAGAGAGATGCAAGTTAAGCAAGAGACAGAGACAAGGACTCAGACACATAGAAGGATAGCAACAGTTTAAGTCACAGGACAAGAGGGTGAGTCTAACCTTGTGGGTTTAGGTTGAAATAATGCTGACCATTTAGCTACCCAACCCCATTCCAGAGGGTTGGGTCTTGGCTCTTCATTGTTTAAGGCAGCACAAGGACAATTATTTAGAAAAAAATGGAAGGAAGGAAGGAAGAAAGGCTGATGATATAATTGTCCAGCCCCTATTAGCCTTCCTAGGGAGTTCTGGTGGAGGTAGTGTGGGGGATGGGAAAGATAACTGGACAGAGAATTAGAATAGGAAGTAAGAGTTTTTCTTCTAGAACAAGTTCTGTTAATAACTCAACTTGGGCTTCACTTCCTTTTATTTTCTCATCTATAAAGTGACCATTTTCTTAAACTATATGTACAAAGTTGATCAGGAGAGCCCCATGAACTAAGTGAGGCCAAAGACTCTTGGCTATTGTTTGGGACTTCTCTTAAGTTGGAAGAGCTCTGGGCTGTGCTTTCTACATAGGTCAAACATACCGACAAAGAGTTTAAGCATAAAATAAGCCAATCTCTAATGGTATGTTCTTGTTCATAGGTAGAGTAATGGGAAAAGAAAAATAAAAGAATGTGAGTGTTGCTTGAGAGGCAACCCACTTCCCATAAAACCCATGAATAGTTCTGTCTTAGTAGATTTCAAAGTCTACATTTGCTCCTCCTCATGGACTGCCTCAGGCTCCAGGGCCACTAATTACCTTTCTTTTCCCTAAGAAAAAGGCTTCCGTTTTTTATTTTGCTCCACTAGTGCCTGTGGTTAAGAGATTCTTTCATTGTTTTCCCAAAACTGGATCCAGGCACTTCCCTATTCTCCTTTGAAGGTGGATTTAGGTTTTTTCTTCACTTTATCACTGTCTCTCCAGCCCTTGTCATCTTTCAGGCCTTCAGCTACATAGTTGAGGTCATGTTTAACTGCAGCTTGCCTCTTCTACATCTTGGAACATGGACTCAATCTTCTCCTAATGAAGAGGCTTTGATGTCACTGCTTCTCCATGACTGTCATCTGAAGGAAGATAATGCTGATGCCTATGAAACCCTAATCTGGGGCCTCAGTCTATTCTTTGCTCTAGTTTACTTCTGGCAGGTCTGTCTACCCCTCATTTAGAAGAAAAGTAGCTCTGATCTGAGCTGAGCCTGAGCCAGAGCCCATCGAATGATCCTTGATACAGAAAGAATCCCCATCAATGAGGCATCATCAAAATCCTTTGCCCCTCCTTTGTCTTTCCATGGGAAAGTGGGGGCAAAATCAATCTCGTACATTGAGATAAGAACCTTATCAAGTTGAGCAGTTTCTTCTGATCAAGCCTGCATATTTAAAATGCAAAAAAAATGATCTTTGATGTCTCTCCACCTCCCTATTCTTATGTCACATTACCACAAGATCACAAGGGTGATGAGTTTTGTTCTTGGACAGCTGATTTATAAAATCAAATATATTATTTTGTGTTTCTTGAACATATGACTGCCCTTTCCCACGTTTGGGGCAGATAGAAAGACCCGCCTCTCCCAGGCCAATATTACCCATTCAGTGCCTTACTCCATTGCCTTAGAGAAGTTTGTTTTAGAGTTATTTCTACAATGACTGAATTTTCCAAAACAACAACAAGAACAACAAAAGAACAAAACAGCCACCACCATCACCACCACCACCACCACCACCACCACCACCACCACCACCACCACCACCACCACCACTACTACTACCAAACAGGGACACACAGTCTGACAAAGGACATTCCTTTACAAAACAAGTTAAAAGGATGCTTTTTTTTTTTTGAAATTGGGAGTATTCTAGAAAACTGAAGATGTGTAGATTACTTTAATAAGAGTCAATTTGGCAATAATAAAAGAAAGCCTAGTCATGGATAATCTTTAAAAACATATGTAATAGATATAACAACTATTTCTTCCTGAACTAAAATCAGGATACACAATCCAACAAAGTATATTCTATTTTTAAAAACACTTTTCTTTTCCTGAGTTCAGGATAGTCTTTAAAAATCCAGGATATTTGGTCACCAGAAATATGAATGATTTTGGAATAAATTATTTTTTTTAAATTGCAGATCTACTTTTCTAACTATGTTTTGCTTAAGCTAATGTTAAAATTCATTTTCATTCCTTGAGCACACACTGACTGGTAAGAGGCCAGGGAAACAACTGGGTGTATGCTGGGGAGCAAACCAAGCTATCTGGGAAAGAGGCAGTGCAGTTTGGTTACCATGCCATATGTCCCAGATTTCCTGGGACAGTCCCAATTTCAAAGAGAGAATGGGCACTTTTAACTGGGGCTTACCAAGTAATTTCCTTTGTCAGACCACAAATTCTGATTTTGGGCATGGGAAAATGTGTTCCGAATAGGTATAGAAGAAGAAGCAACAAAGCAAGAGCACATAGACCTGGGTTCTAGTCCCCATTCAGTATTTTATTGCTCAACACATAATTTGCTACATGGAAATTTATTGGAGATTTAAAGTTCTTTTCATGCTAAAATTTTAAATTGCATCTGAAATTTCTCTATCACCCACTGTCAAATGACACATGAATCGTAACATAAATCATGCAATAGGAGGCAGTAGTAAAACAGTGTGGCTTTTTGAAGGGGCTGAGGAAGTGGAGAATGAGAGAAGTCACAGGTTGGCTTGTTCTTGCATGCTGTAGGAAGGCCCAGCTTATGTGCTGTGTGGTGAGACAGGCTCATGCACATCCAATCATGCAGTGAAATTCTCAATATGTAGCAGATTTCTCAGTCAGGTGTGTGCCAGGTGTCTTTTGGTAAACATTGTTATTTTTTCTAATTTCATTTTCTAAGATGTTTTGTAGTTTGAAGATACTGATATACAATCCTTAAATTCTCACAAATGTATGCCTCACAAACATATTGATCACCTGAATCATGTAGCTAACTTTTAATTCCAGAGAGTAAACTTTATTCATCTAGTCAAGAAAACATATGAATTTTATTTGTATTATAAAATAGGTGCTCGGGATAAGGCTTGGACCCTCACTTTTTCTATATTTCTTGTCTTAATTACTAACTGGCTGGATACGTGATTCTTGTCACATAACATTTGCAGTTCCTATGATCTGGAGAAAACAGAAAGACCATTCAACAGATTGCTATATTTGCTTAAAAAATCTACCAGGAATTTTCTCCAAATCTAAACATACTGTAAAAATCCACATCTACCATAAGCTATATGATCTCTATTTCACACAGTGAAGAACTACCTGTATCAAAACAATGAGAAATTTGGAACTTGTATGGAGATAAAACCGATGATTCAGACTGTAATAATGAGGCTCAGCATGACAAAGGAGGAGACCAGCAACATGGTGATGTCCCCACCGGAAGTCACTTTTCCATTCTCAGATCCTTATTTAATAACTCAAGCAGTCCTAATGACCTTACTCATGATCTTACCCAAAAAACATCAAGCTAAACGTTTAGCTTCTATAGAAAAAGGATGGACTATCCTGTAAGAGGGCACCAAAATATATTCCAAGCATGACATTTCTGTTGAGAAGGACAAAACAAGAGAACATTCTTGATATGTCTATGGGGATCTAAAAGTGATTGCTCTTTACTAATATTATAACTAGGGTGTACCAAATACTGCTGCATTATTTGTGAATGGAAGAGCAGTGACAGGAATAACCACTACATTAAAAAAAAAAAAAACAAAAACAACAAACCACTAGCCTCAAAAGAAAGAACCAAATCCCCAAACAAAAAATGTGGTAAGTCAACCACTAGTAGTCCTGAACAAATTTTCTTACCACCGTTGCACATTAAACTTGGTTTAATGAAAAATTTTGTCAAGGCGATGGATCAAATGGTGCAGGTTTTCTTTATCTGAAAAATAAATTTCCAAGAATCAGTGAGGCTAAAAACAAAGTTGGGGTATTTGTGGGTCCTCAAGTAAGGGAAGTGATGAAAGACAAACATTCTGAAGAACAGTTGAATAAAGTTGAAGGAGCTATATAGAAATCATTTCAAAAGGGAAACAAAACTTTTGTGGGGAAACTACAAGGCAGAAAATTACCAAGAAGTTATCAATGAATCTTCTCAAATCCTATAAAGTTATGGGGTGCAACATGTCACTCAAGATCCATTTCTTTGATTCACACTTGGATTTCTTCCCAGAAAACCTACATGCTATTAGTGATAAGCACAGGTAAGGCTTCTATCAGGAAATCTCCGCAGTGGAAAAGTAATACCAGGAAAGTATATTGACTGACGACTACTGCTGGATAGCTGAGCAGAAATATTCCACAGGTGAGAGGAAGAGCAACAGAAAATCATCAGTAACTACATTTTAGGTAAATTAAATAGTACAGTTGTTTAGTAAAAACTATTTTCAAAAATATCAAACTGATTCCTGTAAAAACTCTAGGTGGTAGATAAAATCTGAAACTTTGCTTTAAATAAACACTGATGGTACTATATAAGGTTCTCATGATTTTATGAGTATGACAGAAAACAAAGCCTTATTGATTTATTTTGTCCACTTTTGTGTGGTCCCAGGTTGACCACTTCACCTATTCTAAGGCAATATTTTCTATGAAGGTGTTGAGTGAGATGATCTCTAGACTTTACAGTCTTTTGTCCACTATTTTATCGCAGATGATTTGTGTGTCACCAAGAGTTGCCTGTAGTTAACATGTGCAATCTGAATTATAAGCCCTAGGGCTTTTCAGAAAACCATGAAGCAAGCAAAACTGTGAAATTACATTCAAAACAACATATCAGGGTTCTCTTTTACTCTTTCAATCTTCACAACAACTCTAAGTATGACTACTCTAATGTTTATTCGATTTAGAGGTCATCTGAAAGAACCTCTCACATTTCACAGAACAGAAAGCTGAACATTGGAGATGCTAAGTGACTTGCCCCAAGGTCTCATGGGTAGCAAGAAGCTAAGTTGAAATTCAAACCTAAGGTCTATATGGGGAAAATGAAGCAGAAGGGGGGGGATGCAATTGTCTAAGTTCATACAACTATTTAAAAGCAAAAATGCGGAACCTAGAGCATTTTAAAATTCATTTTAAAAATAATACAAGTAGGTTCCCTCTCATGCAGGCAGTTAATAGCAGGGTGAGTGCTTGTAGATTACTAGGACTGGAGTGAGGAATACCTGAGTTCAAATCCAGCCTCAGGCACCAGCTGAGTAACCCTGGGCAGCTCACTTAACTCTATGTTCCTCAGTTTCCTTGACTGTAAAATGAGGTTAATAACAGCACATGCCCTCACTGGATTTTTGTGAGAATCAAATGATCCTTTGTAAAACGTTCAGCACGGTGCCTGGCACGTAGCAGGTGTTTCTATAAATGCTCATTCCGTTTCTTCCTTCTCCTCTGTTCTCTTGACTCCTCCTCTCTCCCACCACTTTTTAAACAGTGGGTAACAACTTCATGGGGTCTCAATCCACAGTTTAAGAAATGTTGAAGAGGTCTCCAGGGGAAAAAGTTTAAGAAGCCCTGAGTGTAGACCATCTTTTTCACAGCTAGGTAACACCTGATAAACTAAAAAAGGTCAAAGTACTCATCTTCCTAGTTTTATCTTTGTTTTAATCAGGAACTCAAAAAGGCAAACTTTCTAAAACTTAAAGGAAGACTATCTCAAGACAAATGTTAAGGCTGATAGCTACTTTTGAGGAGGAAGCTCTTCTTGGCCCTCCTCAAATCCTACCATAGAGACAATAACCCCGTTATCTATTTGAGATAACTGTGCTGTCATACATCAGAGAGGTGGGTTTGATTTCTGGCTCTGTCGTTGACAACTTGTGTAAACTAAGGCAAGTCACTATGAAGTGAAAGGCTGACACTAGTTGATATCTAAAACCTTCTCCCATTTTGTGTGTCTGACATTTTCACTGGCCATTCTTTGGCTGAACTGTTCAGCTGAAGAAAAAAAGGAAGGCTGAATGGAGAGGGTGGGGAAAGTATGGGATATAGATCTGGAAATTCATGTAATCCAAGGCCTCATTTCACAGATGATGAGCCCGAAGTCTGAAGGGGTAACTCTGTGTTTATGTTAAGTTTATGACTTAACCAAGGTCATAGTTTAAGTTTGACTGAACCTAGATCGTTTGACTCCAAAACTCCATGCCTGGAATTTTGTGCTCATTCTGCCACTGTCCCAGACTCCCGTCACTTCAACCCTACTCCTATGGGCTCCTATTCCATTACTTTCCTTGCTAGTACTTCCCCATCCTGAGAACTTTGTCTACAGTTGGCATTTACTTTTCTGTGTACCTGTTCTTTCCCCTCAATTTAACGTATGCTCCTTGAGGGCAGAAATTGTTTCGTTCTCCTCTTTGCCTGCCACACAAAGTTGCTTAACGCATGTTTATTGAGTCAATAGTAAATGAACACTTCTATCTTCTAACAAGAGCTGTCTTTTTGAAGTTGGCCAAAGTTGTTGTGCAGGGTTGTCAAAGGAAGCTCCTCACACCTAATTAATCTGCCTCTGAAGGCCCGTCCTAAGATCAAAGCGGCAGCACAGCCGATTCCTGACTGTATGTTCAGGATAAACAGAACTAATGAAGGCCCGAGGCCTTATTCTAGCACCTGTTACTTTTTATCACTATTGTTGTTATTTTCAGTTAGCTGATTTAATTTATTTACAAAATAATTTATTTACAAAACTGTATCTTAGCAACAGTGCCACAATATCATCTAAAGCAAACCAAAACACTTGGTCACAAACTATATAAGCAAAGCCATGTAATGTGATCAGCTTAGTTTTCCTGAGACACTAGAAGTCCAAGGTGTTGCTGAAGATTAAAGACAAATTTTTCAGAATAAAATGTTTCATCATTGAACCAGACATTCAATAGATAGTATGCAGGGAACTACTGTCCTTCATAGTCATAAATTCACCAACTTTAGAGTGAGGCAAGACCTTAGGGATAATCTGATGAGATGAGAATACTCTCGCTATGAAGGGTTGATCTGACTTGCCCAAGGTCACACAGCAAATTAAGGGCAGAACTGGAAGTGGAAAGCTGTACTCCTTACTCGTCAGCCCACCAGGCTACTTTATATGAAGACATACATCTCTTATTTCACAGGGCGGAAAATATGACTTAAAAAAAAGGCTTTTAGGAATAAGTGCTCGTTAGAGTGTCCTTCGTAAGGGCTTTATTGAATGTCTTAAGTCATGAAGCCATCTTCTTTTCTCCCTGAGAACTTGTATTGAGAGACCCGGACCTCTCTCCCTCTGCCCCCATTCTACTGGTGGGGCCGACCCACTCCACTGCAGAGTGACCCACTACGAAGCAGTAACAAAGTATTTTCCCTGCTCTAAGCCACTTTCTCAGGCTCAATCCCCCTTGTAACCAAGGACACGCATTTTTCCAGCTTAAGCTCCAGCCCAAGCTCCAGCCCATATACACTGAACAGAGTGTGACTAAGTGTCCCGGGTGCTGATCGATCCCATGCCCTCGGCCTCATTAACACAAGGGGCTCAACGATGAAGTACAAAGGAGGCGAAACCCAGGTCCTGAGATGGAAACCACGTGTTCAGAGTCAGAACATCAGACAACAATCTCACACTCACTAAAGCGGTGACTGCAAGGGACTAGTCTGTGAGTCTCAATTTTCAGTTCATTACTCTGACCGGTCACGCTGCCTTGCTCATGTTTTTATAAATATATACTGCAGGCAAGGGCTGAAATCAAGCATCTGGTCTGTCAAGGTTGTGAGACAATCTATATAATGACTGAAAGCAGCAGACAATGAGAGAAATATTGATGATGGGGTTAAAGCATTCCATGAAAGGAATACTTAGTTATTTTATACACAATTGACAAATGATTAGGGAGGCTGCACTATAACTATGGAAATTGTGGGCTTTTAAGAAAAATTAATTCATATGAAATCATGAGTAACATTAAGTACTAAACAGAAAAAAGCCAATACAAATGATTGTAAGGCAAAAGCAACTATATCAGTTTCAATGTCATAGTTATGAAGAAACTAAAAAAAAAAAAAGAGTAAGTTGTTACAAAAGGATAAACTCAGGTAATAGCGAGCACCAACCACCATTTTATACTCTTGCCTTTTGTCATATTCTGACTATGTTGCATTCCTGTTAATGAAACCTCTGTAGCTCCCTAGTGCTTTCTTTTCACTTCTCTAGGATAAAATACAAAGTCTTCTGCCAGGAATTTGGTTTTAAACCCCTCTGAAATGGGTCCAAACTGCCTTTCCAGAATGATAGCCTATTTTTCCCTTCACAAACAACTTTCCAACCAAACTGGTGTACTGACTAGAACATTTCTTCTATTTCCTTGACTTTTGCACAAGCTGCCCTAGACCTAGACTGATTTCTTCCACATCCCCTTCACTTTCAGGAATCCTTCAAGGTTCTGTTCAAATTAATTATCCTACATCTTTCCTGAGCCCCTGGTTGGTAAATCTCTCCCCCAATACTTTGTATTTCCTTGTCTATATACATGTTGTTCTTCCCCTCATTGAACAAGTCAATCAAATACAAACTCTGAGGAGAGGGACTGTTCAGTTTCTAGTTTTATATCCCCAACTCCAAGAAATGTCTTACATATACTGATGACTAATAAATGCTTACCGAATTGAACTTTTTAGCACCAATCCTTAACTTGACCCTATTGTTACATGATAATGATATGCCCTATAATTACATGTATTGCACTAGAAAACAATGTTTTCTAAAGCATGTGTTACTATCTTTACAATGCCCTCACCAAACTCCTCCTAAGCCTTTTTGAAAACTATGCCAGAGGAGCACAAGCTTCTAGAGGGTCTCTCAGTCTGGAAAGACATCAAGAATGACCTTTTGGTGGACTCTAAGTCCATGGAGACCCAGCCCGGCTATGTTTGGAGAGGTTCAACAATGGAAAGCTAGATACCACATAGTTTGGGTCACTGAAGCTCATTATACCAGTTTATATCAGTACAGGTATTGTGGATTCAATCTAACTCAGGCCTGTTCCCCGGTAGTTTAGGTCTAATAGTGGAACAAAATGAGACACTCATAGGTCATTCAAAGGTTAACATTAGCCCGAACATAGAAAGGATACAGCACTCAGCCTGGGTAGATAGTATCCTTCATTTCCATACAGAAAATCAGGAGGGCAGGATATGACGATTGATGTGGTCTTGGGATATGTGCCAAGTCAGAAACACCTTGATCCCATACGGATGCTACTTTTGCCTTTAGACGACTAAGAAGTCATAATATCATGGCTTGAAGTCATTAGAAAGCTGCCAAAAGCCCTATGGTTTGAGTCTTGGCCCTGTGAGCCATAAAGTCTCGAGGATCATTTCCTTGCCTTTTATAGCAAGAACTAGCTTAACCTATATACATGGCTAGGTGGGAAGAAATTTCTATCACAGGAGGAAATATGCACATGAATTGAAATAGTGGATCTTTTACTGTATTTATATTTAAATATTTTCTTATAATAACCTTCTGAGGTAGGGCAGTTATTACTCTGGTAATAAAAACTCTGGTCTAGACACAGTGGCCTATTTCCTTTTCCTCAAACAAGACTTTTTCTTGCTTTTGCAGTTCTTGCATCCTAGCCCTGGAATTCACTTCTTTGTGTTAACCTGTTGGAATCCTGGTTTCCTTCAAAATTCAGCTCAAATTCCACCTTCTACATGAAACCTTCTGAACTCCTCCTCCTCACAACTATCAGTGCCCTCCCTCTCCAAACTGCTTTATCCTCCTTTTGTATATGTTCTCTATGTGATTTTTTTTAGTGAAAGGCCTATTTGTTTCACTTTTGTCTTCTGAATGCTTAGTGTAGTACCGTCCTGGCACATAGTAGGTGCTTAGTAAATGCTTGGTGACTGATTGGCAAGCCTAGGTATTCAAAGGTCTGACAAGAACAAGTCTCTTCACTTTTGTATGCCTTCCAGCAAAAAGTCTAGAATTTCTTTTATCATGGAAGAGAAATTGAGAGCCCTAGAGGGAAGGTGACTTGTTCCAGGTCACACAGCCCACTAGCAGAAGTGTTTAGACAAGAAGTGAGGTGTTCTCACTCCTGGCCCAAGCTGCTTTCCACCAGACTACGTTGTCATAGGATCATAAGTATCTGCAAACATCAGGCACTTCCATGGATTATAAGGACTCACTTGCAGTCATTGACTTTGATCACATGCAATGACACTCTTTAACAATGGTAACCTTAACATGAAAATACGCAATTCATTACCAATTAGTCACACTTAAACACACATTTTCAGAATTTATGTTGACTTCATGATTAGAAAATAGCAGTTTGATCCACAACTGCCAATATATGAAAAGTATCAGATCACAGATGTTGTTCCTCATTTCCCCATCCCCCACCTTTTAGGAGATAATTCTGAATTTCACAGTTAGATAACAATAACAACTTACATGTAAATAGTACATTGCAGTACAAAGTGCTTTACCTCACCCACTCCTCACAGTAATCAGCTGAGGGCGGTTCATACTATAAAATTTAGAATTGGAAGAGACCTTATATATTTCCTTCTCATTTTACAAAAGAGGTAACTGAGGCCTACAGAGGTTAAGTGAATTTCTCAGAGTTCATTGTTCTATTAATTGTATCACATTCAAGTATTACTATTTTCCTGTTTTACAGAAGGGGAAAATGAATCTCAGGTGAAGTGATTTATCTAATGTGGCAAAGTTGACAGACTGTAAAGCCGGAATTCAAATTCAGTTGTTCTGGCTACAAATCTAGTACTCTTTCCATGTTACTTCTCAAAAAATTGTCATAACTTCAGACCTCAATGGCATTTGAACTCACAGATCCTTGTTTATAGTCATTGGTTTTAACCCCTGAGCTACCAATTAAAGATATGCAACTTTAATTATTTTGCTTAATCTCATTGATAGATGAATGAGTCTGAGTATTCTCTTCCATTGTGGGTAATCTTTTCTATTCTTTTCTCTTATGACCAGCATTATTATTTGTTGATTTCTACTATGTGAGTTTCTCAAAAAACTTAGGTCATTTTACACATTGCTTGTTTTTTTTGGTGGGGAGTCTAGAAAAGCTTGTTACCAATTCAATATTTTATTTTCAATATGTATTGCCTGCCATTTTTCAAAAATGTGTACCTTTCCCAATAATCTTTAGAATGGTCATTTTCATTTTCTATGCAATGTCCATGTCGGAAATGACAGCTGGTATAACCTCTTTCTATGTTGGGAACCAAGGGAAGGTAGGATTGCACGGGGAGCAAGAAGAGGACATAAAAATAAGGAAGAAAGAGTTCTAAAGCTGATCAAATGTTGAGGAAAGACTGGAGAGGATAAGAAAGGTCTGAGTCATGTCTTTGTGATGACAGATTTGGCATATTCCAATTGAAATTAAGGGAGATAAGAAGAAAAAGTAGGGAAGGAGGTATAGAAATAGTGGGAATATACAATTGTAAAGTTTAGATATGAATGAGGAAGGGGATAAAGAAAACTAGGATCTGATTTATTTCCTATTTAACTTTAAAAGAATACACAGACTTCTCAGAATGTTATCTCATAACTGTGTATGGCATTCCTATTGAACACTACCCAACACTGCCACTGTGCCCTCTGGAGCTCCCATTCTATTAGACCTGTGTCCACCCTTGAGAAATTAACTTACACTTAATTGTGTCTCTGTACCTGTTTTCTCCTAATAGACTTTTAGAAAGTTTAGTGGCATTTTGTCTTTGCAAGCCCAGTAGCTAACACAAAATACGTTCTTACTAAATGTTTGTTCAAGTGAATTGAATGAGAGGACATATATAGTTTCAAGATGACAAGAGTAGACTAGGTAGAACTTTTTGAGATGGAGAAAGATTATAGAGAGAAAATTTATTAATATAATTTTTATTTGTTAATAGGACAAAGGTGGCTATGGGACTAGGTCTAAAAAATAGCTAAAAAGGATTTTAGGGGAAGGGAGTGATATAAAAGATAGAGAAGCTAGTATTTCAAGAAGGACCACTTTTAATCTCATGTGGCAACCTCTAATGGTCATCTTTTCCATGTTCAACTCAAGGAAAAAGGAATTTATTACTATACTATCCTCACTGGCACTTTCACCAGTGACCATATCAACTTTCAATCATAAAGAATTTAATATTTTGATTATTTTTCTTCTTCATGTGAATTCTCAAACATCTTAGGAGGAAATAAGGAGGCACAGAGCCTAGCACGTAGTAGATGTTTAATACTTGTTTAATGATTCATTGAAAACACAGAACATAGACCTTTTTGGCTCTAAAATTAATGGAACCATTACGTAAAAATGAAAGGGCCTCTGTGTGATCTGCAGTCAGTCTTTTCTCTACAGATAGCTTCTTCCATATTGCCATATCATTGTATTACTACCTTCCTTATTCTGGATGACTAGCACTAGGCATAATGTTTCAAGGTGGACTTTGCAGTGTTCTTATGATAAAACTCAACTATACAAATAAACTAGTTGGGAAATGAGGAACAACACTTTGCCAAGTGAATGGAAGAACTAAAATTTTTAAGTTTACAAAAGATAATACTTTCCAGATTTTTAGCAAATCCTGGGATCTAGAACAAGAAGGGTTATTTGAAATAACTTCATTTAGCCTCTAGATTCTGATAATGAACAAACTGCAACCCAGAAAAATTAAGTGACTTCATAGGATTACAAATTTAGAGTGGAAATGGACTTGAAAGATCACTTAGCTAAATCCTTTCATTCAAGAGACAGAGAGAGGTTAGTCAAGTGACTTGACCAAGGCCCCAGAGTAACTAGGGTAGGGCTTGAACCTCCAGGTCTCCTTCTACTGCACAGTGGTTTCCATAAGGTGGATGAACTTCAGTCATATTCTTGCTTTTGAGATTCTAGAAACTTAATGTCACTGAATGGGATGAAAAAAATAAGAATGCTTGCTATTGTACATAACAATTCACTTCTTAAAAACAAGAGTAAATAGGCCATTGCATTGATGAAGATTGTTAAAACAATGTCATCAAACTGCAGGCACAATATAAAGTTATGAAAGAAGGTGCCATGTCTCTTGCCTCTCTATCCTGTTGTGTTTATGTTGATACTCAGCAAACGTCTTTGATTGGATTAGTCATAATACCACCAGGGGGCACATCTCTTGCAGAGAGTCCTCTTGCAGAGGCCAGTAACACACTTCAAGTCAGTAACAGTGTTGGAGCCATTTGAGTTGAGGTTTAGCTCAAATTGAATTTTTAATCCATGCAACTTTGCTGAGAGTGTTCTCTGCAGTCTCATTCACAATTTTCTCTGTGTTTTTCATGGTCAGTGCTTGGATTGTTCATTCACAGACAAACATCATTGTGAATGATTTAATAAAAAAGATCAGAAGCTGTGATTTGTCCTCCTCTAATTAATTCTTAAACTTTAATAGAATGAAACAGAATTGAATTAACTCGCCTGAGCAAAGTGCAATGCAAGTCCAAGACTCCTGCCCACTAGAATCACAATGGGAATTTCCAGTTTGATGCTCTTTAAAAATTGCACTAAGTAAATGTGTTTATTATTTCTATGTTGAGTTCCATATACAGCCATCAATTATGCTACCCTGAAAATGCACTTTTTAAAAAGACTGTGTTATAGAAATACAAAACATCTACCATGTGCAACATTAGTGTTTTCAAATTCAGTGCTAAGTGAAAATCAAGGGGGTAATGAAGAAGCAAAACCCCCTTTTGTGGATATACTTACTCTATGGAGGCAGAATTATGTGGATCACTTTTCAAATATATGAAAACTGTATATTTTAAGATGGAGTTGACATTTTCATTTATTTCCAGACTGAATGAAAAAAAGACTTCTCAATTTAGGGTACAGCAGGAAGGGGTGAACTAAATTTTAGGAAGAATTTTCAGACCTTAAAGATTACAAGACACTGAAATGCATTGTGAAGAAATGAATTGATCATAGATTTAGAACTAGAAAGAACATTAGAATTCCTATAGTCCAACTCGGACTCTGTGTCTTTGGTTTGTAGAATTAAAAAATAAATTTGTTGCCCATTATATACAGACCCTTGTGCTAGGTCTAGGGGAAGGAGTAGAGTGGAGGTAAGGAGAGGAAGGCAGTAGGAAGTAGGAAGTAGTGGCTTAGATATAAAATTTAGTTCAAATGCCATTTTAAATACAGTGTGGCCCTTGAAGATAAGGTGGTTCTTGGGAAGATTAAAGAGGTTATGTGTGAGATGAAAGAAGAAGGGGTGACCCTGCTAGCAGCTGCTACTTTTGACCACATGATTCATTTGATCAAGACCTAACCTTGATCCAAGGTAACTGATCTCTGATCTAGTAGGCCCTTTTGATATTTTACATTTGGGACAATGTCTTTAAAAAATTAATTGTTGTTTTTTCTTTTTATACCACAGTAACATCCCTTAATCACTGCCCTTTTTTGTCACAGAGAAAAACAGTTAAAGTCAAATGACACAGTGACCATAGCTGACCATATTTTCACCTTGTTCCACACCCAGAGTCCTCTGCCCTATCTGCCAAAAGGAAGAAGTATGTTTCATGTTAAGTTCTATCTAAAAACAAGACTGTTTATTGTGTTTTATAAAGTACTTTATGGAACTAAATGGTCTTTTGGTTCAAAAGTGTATTGGAAAGAGTCATGGATAAGGAACCAGAAGAACTAAGTGAAATTTCAGGCGCTCTGTACAACCTTGTGACCTTGGATAAATCTCTTCACTTCACAAGCTTCCACTGTTTAACATGTAAAATGGATATAATAGCACTACCTTGACAGGGTATCATGAGGAAAGTGCTTTGTGAACTGCAGCCTGTTGTCTAAAAGGAGTTATTATCACGGTCCTGCTTCATCTTTGACTTGGTTAGACTGGACGCTTGGTTGGTTTCTGTGTAAGCCAATTAGCTGTTAGCCTTAACTCCAAACCAGTTGTGGGTCAAATATGTGCCATTGGTTGTGAGTGTTGATCCATCAGTCTAAATCCAAAACCACTAGTAGAAATGCATGCCCTGCTAACATAGCTCATGTGATTAATCTGTACACAAAAGCCAACATGTTCTTACCTCACCTCCCACTCAAGGTCAGTCTAGTTCTAATCCAGCTCTGGAGATGCAGGGCCTGATCCTAGAAGGTGGTAGTGATGGCTGTCCTCCAGGAGTTCCAGCAGCACAGGACACGTGTGGCTGACCCAAGCCTGAGGTACAGAATCAAAATTTCATAGACTTTAGAGTTTGAAGGGACCTTAATGATCATCTAGTGCATTCCATTAACAAAAATTAATTCTCCCTATGACAGCTAATGATCATCAATGGTAGTCTCTAAGGGAACCCTCCTGCCTCTCAAGACAGTCTCTTACATTTATGCAGAACTCTTATAGAAACTTCCTACTCACATCAAGCCTTAAGTGGTTGCATTTTGACTTCTGTTTCTTACTCTATCACCTGGGACCAAACAATTAATCAAATACCTTTTCCAACATGACTGCCTTTCAGAAACTTGAGGATAGTAATCCTATCACCCTTATGGTTTAAACATTTTCTCTGGTTCCTTTAGGTGAGCCTCATATGGGACTGGTTCATCCTGGTTGACACCATTCTGGTTGTTCTCTTCTGGAGGTTTGTTAGTTTACTGATGTCATTCAGGATGCTCCAAGTATGATCACATCAGGGCAGACTACATGGTGATTATCACTTGTATTCCTGGAAGCCATGCTCACATTCACATGTGAGGTTACACTGATGAATTAGCTGTTAAGCAGTCACTCCACTAAAACCCCATATTCTTTAAATAATTTATACATAAATTTAAAATTAACAATGCTTCTCTTGTCATATACTTGAGGATGACTTGGGGAACCTACATGTTGGGTTTTGCACTTATTCTAATGTAGGCTTTTCTCTGGGTTGATTTCCTTCAAAGTTCTAGGCTGTGGATGTTTTGGAATCATAATGTCAGATTGAGGGTCATCTGAAAATTTCATAAGCACATCATCTTTGCCTTTATAACTGTGTCAATGACAGAGATGAATGTTGGGCCTCTCATGAACTTTTGGGTGAAGAAACTCTTCTTTCCCCCTGCAGGTCTATATCTTCTCTGCAAACTTGACTCTTACAGAATAGGAGGCTGACTTGCGGAATATCATACAGCCAGTGTGTGTCAGAGGCAAGATTTGAATCTGTCTTCCCAGCATTAAAGTCAGCTCCCTATCCTCTCCACTAATGCTGATCCTTTCACTGCCAATCATTAATTAGAATACTGAATAGAAAAGGGCTAAGCACAGATCCCTGGGACTCTTCACTGGAACTCTCGTGAAACTCCTTGGGATCCCTAGCTTTAAAGCCAGAAAGGACCTTGAGTCATCCAGTACAATTTTCTCATTTTACAGATGAGGAAAATGAGTTCCTGAAAGGCTAAGAGAATTGCCTGAAATCACACAAGTCATAAGTGACAACCAGGTTCTCCAATGAAACCCAGTACTCTAAGGCTAAAAAAGACCTTAGATGGCCTCTAGTTCAATAAGCTAATTTTACAAATGAGGAAACTGAGACTTAAGGGAGGTTAAATGACTTGCCAAGATTACAAAAGTCATGGCATAGGTGGTATTTGAGTTCAGGTCATCTGACTCCAGAAGTGTTTCTTTGACTTGACGTTGAATCATAAAAGTCTATTGAGTCTAGTCATTCAACAAGTTTCAAATCCATCTATTACTACTATCATCCAATCCATGTCTCTCACCTTTTCCAGAAGAGGTACTGAGAGGTTCAATCAGTTAGTTACTTAGATGGATATATCATAAAATACTAAGAGAAATGATTATTAATAATAAGATGATTTGGGGAGATCTAGAGTTCTCCTTTTTTCTATAGTCCTGATTTCAAAGTTCAGCTTCATGAAGGACATTGAATTAACTCTCCTCTATCTTGGTTAGATCCCCTTCAAACCTTACAAAGAATGTCTGATATAAGGTGAATTCCACTCAATCAAGTTTTGGTAAAAATAGATCCTTTTTTCAAGATTGCCCCAAACTGGGGGTGGTCTGGGTATAGATACAGATAGTCTCTTTGTCCAAGAATGATATGATGTCAGTTTCAGCCCCTCATTGTAATATTTATTCTCTCCATTCATTGTCAATTAGAATTAACTGCTACTCTCAGGAACACCCCTCTTTCAAGAGTATATAAGCTGTGAGCCCACTACCATGATTGTCTATGATATTCAGGAATGCCATTGACCTTTCATTAAAATGCAAGCATTATTAATAAAGTGATCAATTACCCCAAAATTATCTCTTGAACTTTTTAAACACTGTCTTACAGACAGAGAGGAATGAATTTGTTATCTAGTTTTTACAAACTCTAGACTGATTAATAAATGTATTTATTATTTTATGAGAAGATATAATTCTATTTAAATAATCATTTAGATGATACCATTCTACATGTCTTCCAAAGCAATGTTCTTCTCAGAACAATGACTATTTGAAGTCTGAAGGACAAATCACTAGCCTATAATCAGTCCACCCAGACTTGGATAATCACCCTATCTTTGATTCTGGGGTTTTCCCAGAGGCTCTGGTATACTGCAGATTTGATCCTGATCTATCCAGGAATCTAGGCTAATCTTCAAGTGAATCCATAATACTTCTTAAGCCCACATATGCAGTGTAATACATTGTATAGCCCAAGATTTGGATTCAAAAGAGTCCCGTTCAAATCCTAGTCAATTATGACCTGTGAGATTTTGGATTAGTCAAGTTCTCTCTCTAAGAATGTTTCTTCAGCTGTAAAATGAGGATATCAGACAGAATGTTCTCTAAGATCCCCTCCCATTCATAAAATTCTCTGATTCATTCTTTGCCCTTGATGCTTTTTACTTTTATTTAAAGTATTTTACTCCTCTTTACTATTATGTGAAAATCTATGGAATCACAGGAGCCTGAACTCTACTCCACAGGGTGGAGAATTAGACTTGTCATTCAAGCAGCAACAGACTGTTCTTTCACTGTCTCCTCATTATGCTCCATATTTACAAATGGATTCTTGTTCATCCAAGATTATAGTGTACAAAATGAATTCCCTAAATGCTAAAGTAACTTTCTACCTTAATCAAAAAATCCAATGCAATAGGCCAAGCAATAAGCCATAGATTTCAGGGAAGTGGAATAGATTCCAGTTTTAATTCTTGGCTCTGTCCATTGGGAATGAAGAACTAATTTCTTAATGTAGTAAATCACCAGGAAGCCCTGCCCCTTTGTGCACTACCTGCAGGAATTTAGAGTAGTTTTTAAAGTGGTTAATTTTGAATGTTGTTTGTTTGCTCCTATCCATCTCTCACCCACTAAACTTAGTACCTTTATACTGTGACAGATAACTTTACAAATTTAGACTTTCATTAGTTCCCAAGTGCCCAGGGGAAATAACATTCATTAAATCTTTTTTTTAAAAATGATGTTAATATCCTGATCCTGTAAAATATAAGGTAATTACAAATCTATCTTCAGTAAAAGAATAATTAAAACAGCAGTCTTTATTTTTAATAAGAATAGGAAAGTTATTAATATTCATTTAGGACCTGAAATCCAAATGTCTCAAGGACTGGCTCTCATGAAATTCACAGACTATTGATGGAGGTGTTCTTTGAGTTTGCTGGATGATTGAAATCTTGGGATGAGTTGAAAATGGAATCAAATCTATAACCAGAAAGGTATGAGGGGGTAGAGGCAAGCCTGATAACCTGTCCTGGCTTTGTTGCGTACTCTGTGACCAGGGACAGATCATTGGAGTGCTTGTGGACTGAATTTCTCCATCTGTAAAAGGAGGGGCTTGGCCTGAAAGATCCTTAAAGACTCTTTTAATGTTAAATTAAACACCACAATAATGAAACCAAATCAACATTATCTGATTGCTAATACACTTTTTTAGTGAGGATATTAATAATGTTGAAATTTGAGAAGTGTCAGAGTTACATATTTAGACTAGAAAAGTTTTCCAACAGCTATTTTGAAAATGCCAAAAGGAACCAATAAGAAATGAATAAAAAATGAAATGAAATATCACAAGTTTGTAGCAGATTAGTAACTAGAGTTCTGTGTTATTATTGTTCTTCCCTAACAACACTCCAGAAGCCAGGACTAAAATCAAATAGTTGGCACAGTGGATAACTGCTCCAATTGGAGTCAGAAAGTACTGACTTTGAGTCCTACCTTGAGTCACATTTAACTAAACAAGTCACTTAATCTCTCAATAGCACCTGCTATTATTAAGAGTTCCTGTGAGAATCAATTATACACACACATACACACACACACACACACACACACTCTCACACATGTATGTAGATTTGTATGTGTATGTAATTTATATAAATACATAATTTATATAAAATATACACACATGATTTACATGTCAGGCACTTTACAAACTTTAATGTACTACATAGATGTTAGTTATTATTATTGCAAGAATGGTATAGTACATACAGCATGAGATTTGGAATCAGGAAGACTTGGGACCCCTGGGCAAGTCATTGAATTTGTTTTTACTTCATTTTCCTTATCTGTAAAAGGAAGCTTTGCATTCAATGACTTCTGTGGTTCCTTCTAGCTCTAAAACTATGGTCCTCTGAAAACACTGTGGAGGTTGTTCACAGGAAGGAACTGGCAAGAGAGAAAAATGCAGGAGGCTAAAAAAGGAAGGATTCTAGGGTAGTGGCAAGTGTTACCCTGAAAAACCTCATCCAGGTAGTTTAAGAAGCCAAGTAAATGTAAGAAATAATGATGACAATAAGCACTTATACAGTGCTTTAAGATTTGTAAAGAACTCAAACAAATATTCTGTCATTTGATCCTCACAGCAACCCCATGAGGCATCACTATTTCCTCCACTTTACAAATAAGGAAACTGAGGCAGAGATTAAGGGACTTGTCCAATGTCACACAACTATAAGCGTCTGAGACCAGACATGAACTCATGGCTTCTGTCTCCTAGTCTAGTGCTCTATTCACTGTGTCACCTAACTCATGGATCTAAGTTACAAGGATGAAGAACATGTTTTTCATTGACGTTAAAGTCAGTCAACAGTGATGGCACAGAGCAAGGAAAACCTTTTTGAGGACTGTTCAATGATCAAATTATTAAAAGTTGTGGAGAAAGGAGAGAGTTCCACCTGTGAGCTGTGATGAGACTCAGCAGAAGGTGGTACAATCACAGAGCTAAAAACTTCCAAAGAGAAAAGGATGCTAAGTAATAGCAGGAGACAAAATGTATCCAACAAGTCCAGTTAATCCCTGCTTAATGAAATATTATCTTAATACTTCTTGACAATACATGCCTAAGAAATAGTGGGTGAAAAATGGAAAACAACTCATCAGTTTTCTGTATTCAGAAGATTAGTAGATGATAAAAAATAAATCTCTTCAAAGATTAAGGTATATTACTAAAACAATAAATACTAACAAATAAAGTATTAGCTTTAATACAGCAAAGAGCAATTTCTTTCCTTTATAATTTGTTTTAAAGATAACAAGCTTGATGGTTAACTTTTATCAACTTTATGATAAAATACAGTTCTTAGTTCAGCTATTTCCTTAGGATTAAAGAGATCACAAGGTAATAGAAATACAGGTGTTTGTAGAAGAGTCATGACAAAAGTTAGAAAGAAATCCTTTCCCTTGATGTAGCCCATTCTATTTCTTACCTAAAAAAGAAGTGAATCATTTAACAAAGATTAAGTGTTTACCATATGCTAAACACTTTGCTCAGGCACTGGGAATACCAAGGCAAAAAAAACCCCAAAACAAAAAACAAACAAACAAAAAAACTAATACTGCCCTCAAGGAGTTACATTCTAGTGGTGGCAGGGAATAATATAAGTATATAGATAAGTAAATGTGATTTATACAAAATGTATACAAATCATTATTGGGAATTGGTGCTAAAAACTGGGGGAAATCAGTAAAAATTTCCTGTCTGAAGTGACTCAAACTAAAACTACAAAAAAGCTACGGATTCCAAGAAGCAAAAGTGAGGAATAAAAATGTTTCTGTCATGACTAGTCTGTGCAAAGGTATGAAGGTGGGAACAAGCAGGCCAGTTTGGGTGGAAGGTGAGGGTGTGAGGGGGAAGTGATGAGTATTTAGCCTGGGAAGAGAGCTTGGAGCCAGACATGCCAAACAGAAGTTTACATTTTATCCAGGAAACTACAAGAGAACCACTAACCTTCTTGAGTGGAGATACAACACGGTCTAATCTGTGCTTTAGAGATATCAATTTTAATGCTGTGTGGTAAATGGAGTGGGAAGGAGATTGCTGGATGCAACAAAATCAATTAGGAAAATCTTGCAAAAGTCTAGGCAAGAGGTGATGAAGGCTTAAGCTAAGGTGGCTGTGGAGTGAGCTATGAAAAGGAGAATCTGCAAAACTTAGCAACTGAATAGATATGAGGAGGAGGAAGAACTCCAAATGCATAGTATAGAGATTCAAAACAGATGACTAGAAAAATGGAGGTGTCCTCAACACAAATAAGACAATTATAAGGTAGAGAAGCTTTGGGGAAAAGAAAATGAGTTGTTTTGGACATGTTGGCTATAGCAGTCTATCGCATATCCAAATGGAGATGTCCTGATGGCAGGAGATGGTGGCTATATGGAGAGGGCAGGACATCAAAATATCCTAGCAGTGTGAAGACAGTTTGGTGAAGTAGAAAGCATGCCAATTAGGAATTCTATTGCTGAGTCTTCTGCAAGGTCAATCAATCTGTCACTTTGGGAAAATAAGTTCCCCTTTCTGAACCTCAGTTTGTTTACTCATCTGTAGGATGAAGTTTTAAAGTGGATTATTTCCAAGGAGATAAAAGCTCAAAAACTACTGAATTAGATCCAACACAAGCAATTAAGTTCCTACCATATATAAGGCTACTATGTACTACAGATGCTGGGTATACAAAGACAAAATGAAAAGCATTGCCTGCCCTCATGGAGTTTCATTTACACATGCAAACTATTTTGAAAAGTATAATATACCAAATTATATGGATAGAAAAAGACCATTGAATTATTTTCTAGAGCTAGGAAAAAATAATATCAAAATTCATCTGGAAGAACAAAAGGTCCAGAACATCAAGGGAGCTAATGAAAAGAAATGCCAGGGAAGGTAGCATAGCCCTACCACATCTCAAATTGTATTATAAAATAGCAATCATCAAACCACTTGGTACTGGCTAAGGAATAGAGGGGTAGACCAGTGGAATAGGTTAAGTTCTCAAGACACAGTAGTCAATGAATGTAGCAATCTACTATTTGATAAACCCAAGGATCCCACTTTCTGGGATAAGAACTCACTCTCTGACAAGAATTGCTGGGAAAATTGGATAACGGTGGGCAGAAACTGAACATAGACCAATGCCTGACACCATACACAAGAAT